>JACEVL010000409.1:375000-617500 GCA_020284085.1 Aporrectodea caliginosa | reverse complement strand
TAGTGTCTGGAAATGGCAGAAACTAACTTGGCAATAACGTTCATACACAAAATCCTCCGTGAGAGATCAGGCTATATAGAAATGGTTTGCTACATTACACAGCATAAAAATTCTTTGCGTAAACCTTGCATTTTGCAAATGGTGATAATCATAAATTCTTGCACATTAGAATACCTTTGCAAAATTAAATACTTAAGTTACGCTGTTAAATTAATGCTTTAGCATTGGTGATACTTAAGTAACTCTGTCAATTATGTTTTTTTTGTTTCTGCCTCTATGTGCTTGTTACAAACGGACCAATAAAAGAAGACTTACTTACTTACTTAATTGTCTGATAATGACTAATGAGCACAGTCACTGTGGGCTATAACTAGATGAATGTCCGATTAAACAGAACTCATTGTATGTATGGGCTACAGATAAAATATGTGTTGACATCAGAAACTGTCGATCTTTTTTAGAAGTGTTTAGAACGACTCACAGCAGACGTAACTTAAGCATTCCAAGGTCAAGTACTTGACGTCTGTTCAGCTTGAGAAACTGCATTATACAGATAGCAGAGCTCACTAATAATAAATATAATACAGAGACAATTCACACACACACGCACGCACACACACATATATACAAACACACACGCAAACAGAATCACAAACACACACACACACACAAACAGAATCACACAGACAATCACACATTCACAACGTTTGTTCACGGCAAACATTTGCCAGAAACACCAACTGAAAGGACAATGAACGCTAATTAGAGGCCAGTATGTGTGTTTAATTGTTTCACTTCTCGCGGGTGCAATGAGTCAGTCAGTCTGAATCCGAGACGTGAGACGTGTATGTGTGAAAAACTTGTCCAAGAACTTTACACAAGAGTCGGCTCTGCAAATTGAAAACCACAACCGTTGAATTTTATACTCTGAGCGATAACGAATAGACCAAACGTGCCGCAAACAGCTCAAGAACATTTTGGACTAAATCGCCTCATTTAACAACTGCAAGATAACCTCTTTTCAGTCCCTTTTAGATTCCAGAAATGCACTATAAGTTGTTCGGATGTATACATACCTCCACCCACACATACCCAGCATAATTATGTCTTTGAATGACCCCTAGGCTGTCAACGACCCTTCTGCCGGGCTTATAAGGAGTCGGGTATCCGAGATTAACACCGCCACCGCCCTAGAAGCAAACACTACCCTACGACAAGGGCCAGACGGACAGACAGACAAACAGACTCAAACGATTAATATATATGTATATATATATATATATGAATATAATATATATATACACATACATATGTATATGTGATATTTCTGAGATGGTTTAATTCGGGGTCTTTTTAATCCCAACGCCTCTGCATCGATGATTGCAATGTACCTGTGCCATCGGAATATAAGACATCTGCTGTTTCGCATACAATTGAAGCCTTGTGCATATCCAGCCGTGCGGGTGTGGTGCGACATATGGTCCGCTGCGATGCAGGTTCCGGCTTCGCCCCCCGTTGCATTGCCAAGGAAGGATGTGGCACAGCATTTGGGCGAGAAGTGAAACTGTGTCCGTACATTGAAGGCGAATATTTAAGTGTCATGATGTCTATCAAATATAGATGCACACTATTTTTTCGTGGGGCGCGGTGGTGTAGGGGTATGTTCGGTGCCTTGCAGCCGAAGGGTTGCGGGTTCGAATCCAACTCAAGCCGCCGCGCAGGGACCCTGGGCAAGTCCTTCACTCGCAATTGCTTATGCGCTTCTGCGTGAAACTCCGATTCAGTGTCCGCGCTGTAATCGGGAGCGCCTCTGAGTAGAAATATTGAAGGGGCGCTATAACAAGTGGTCATACATACCTACATACATACATACGTACTATTTTAGAGCTAGTTATGCAGCTGTAATTAGGATAAAGAATTATTTTGACGAAGGGCGAGGACCAGCCGCAGCAAACGGTAGTGGAGTTCCCTTTTTTCATAAATAAATGGTCATATGCAGAAAAACGGATGGAATGGTCACTGCTGTCTGACGTCATCGGTCACATGAACCTATCAAAATGTTTGGGAACCGTTTTCGTCTTGGAACGCATACAGCATCACACCGTCACTTCAAACCCAAGGATATAAAAATGCGATTATTAGCATCTTATATTCCTATATGTATATACACATATAAAGTATACGTATTACATATAAAAATATACGTATATATTCAAACACACGCACAATTAAACAGACCCAAATAGACACAAAGAGAGACAGACAGAATGAATGAAAAGATATAATTATATTCATGTAGTGTATATGCTTGTCTGTCTCTAGTTGCATTATATCCCAGTTGTGTGTGTACGTGTGTGTGTACGTGTGTAGGTGTGTGGGTTATAAGCAGAGATACAGAGACAGACAAAGACCTACAAAGAGAGAGAGAGACAGAGACAGAGAGACACAGAGAGACAGACAGACAGAGAGACAGAGAGAATGTGTTGAGTGGTTTTCTGAGTGGTGATAAAGGTGACTTGGCTGCTGTGGATGTTGTACGTGAATATGGATGTTTCTTTTGAGTTGGCTCTTCGAATATTCTGATAACCTGATGCTGTGAGTTGCAAGCGGACTCCTATATGCCAGAGAGAGCGTAATATAGCAGCTTCAGGCCATCAGCCACAATGCTCTCTGCATCGGTTACATACTTAGCCGATACATAAATTATCTGTAGACGCCTATGTTATCAGGTACTGAAGCATTTCATCTATCTGTTTCACTCCCTCTCTCTCTGTCTCTCTGTCTCTGTCTCCCTCTTTCTCTCGATCTGCCTCTCTCTCTCTCTCTCTGACTGTGTGTCTCTGTCTGTCTGTCTGTCTCTCTATCGTTATGCCTCTCTCACTCTATCTCTGTCTGTCTTTCTCACTCCCTCTCCCTCTCTCTCTCTGTGTCTCTGTCTCTCTTTCGTTCCCTCTCTCCGGATTTACGTATCTCTTATTTCTCTCTTTCTATATCTGTCCTTCTCACTCTGTCTCTGTCTGTCTGTCTGTCTCTCTCTGTCACCTGTATAGCCTCTCAATCCCCTCTAACCCCCACGCATCGGGAAAGGTCGGAGGTCAGAGATCGGGTGTCAGGGAGGGTGCGGGCGTGTTTGGGAAACCGACCCCTCAGGCAGCTTGCTTCAACCCTTTGTCTGGCAATAGGAAAGGTTAAACAAGGTCAAGGTCGCCAGTGCATACACAACCCTACACGATTTCGCATATGTGTATGCTCTCTGTATACTTATGTACATACAGTGTGTACAGCTGTCATACACCACGCATACAGTTACCTGTTACAGTTACAACCGAATGGTTGGCTTGGAGGCGTCTAATGTACGGAATGGTTGTTGCTGGAAGATATCTGTAGCGGAAGCGGTCGGACCATTTATGACTCTGATCCATAGAGACAGTGGCAGAATAATTAAGTAAATAAATACACAGACCGGGCAGAGAGACACAGACAGACACAGAGGTTGACAGAAGGGTCGAGGAGAGGACGGGAGAGGGGAGAGGGTTGAAGAGAAAGGAGGGAAGAGGGGAGGAGAGGAGCGGAGAGCGGTATTTTTAATTGCAATCTGTATAAAATAAAAGCCCATCACTTAACGGATTTTAAGGTCCATCTCAGTCATGAAAATGTGTGTGACTAAGCTCGCTCCCTTCTTTCTTGTTCTGTTTAAGTGCGTATAACTATATATTATATAGAGTGAGACAGAGAGGGAGAGAGAGGGAGATAGGGAGAAAGGGAGAGAGGGAGAAAGGGGAAGAGAGGGAAAGGAAGAGCAGAGAGAGGCATATACTGTATATGTATGTATATATGTATATATATATATATGTATATATATATATAAATGCACATATTTGACAGAAGTGTACCTTTATTATATGCAAGTATATATTATATACATACATACATACATACATACACACGTACGTACGTACGTACGTACGTACATGGATGTATGTATGTACATGTTATGTATGTATATGTATGTATGTACGTACGTACGTACGTACATACATACATACATACATACATACATACATACATACATACATACACACATACATACACACACAAAACGCATACACACACACGCGCGCACACACACAACATCGTGTAATATAAAGGGCGATAACTTCTGGGCTAATGAATACGAAACCTTTGATATCCGTGTCTAAATGAAGAAACATCGCTATAGTAGCGTGTGTGTGTGCTGATAACGCCTTAGGTAGGCTGACTAGGCCTTGGCCACGGGGTCCGTGCCTTGGTGCAGGCCTGCCAACAGTGACAGCACCCACCCATCAGTCTACCACCCTTCTTGCTGACTAAAACCAGACGCAGGCCTATCATTCACCTGTATATCTTCACATCGAAAATCAAAGTCTGAGAAACAGAAAATGCAACTGAGAAAAACTTCCGTGGTTGTTGAATGTCGACGGCAGCAGAGATGTTTAAGGTTTTATTAGTCTCACTGGAAGGTTGGGGCGATTTTCCCGATGGGGTGACTGTCTTGTTAAGAAGGTTACTTGTCATCTCCTGATAAGTCGTCTGCGCTGGATGACTCGATCTGATTCAGCAGCTGGTGAATCATTTCGTCTTTGCTGATGCAGCTTTTCTGTCGTGTTCAGTTCTCGAAGACCTATTGTTACATTTATGTTGTTACTGTCGGTGTTTCAGCGAATTTTATATCGTACATAATCTGCTGAGGTAGAGGAACTTGTTTCCAAGGTAACTAGATATCTCTTCGCATCGAAGACCTTTACTTCATTTCTTACTTAATTCGGTTGTTTTCTTTACATTGCAGATGTCCATCTGCGAAACTTTGACATCTCGCAGAGGATTTGTTTAAAGCATTTGACAGCCTTTGCCAAGTTCACCCCAACTCCAATAAGATGTCGAGAAGCAGTGGTTCCTCTTTTGACGCTTCGTCGTTTCTCGTTGTGGTCAGTTCGCTGGTCATCTTGCTTGGTCAGGGACTGGTTGTGTCCAGCCAGAGCTGCGAATTTCCCTCGGAAATCCAGACGGAAGTGGCCGGTCAGACGTGGAGGAGGGACTGGCGAGGCGAGGTTCGAGACCAGTTCACCAAGTTCACGTATCAGGTGGCCGTCCACGGGGGTGTCCTGAGGGTAACCCCGACGGAGCCACGAGACGGTCCAGCGCCCTTCACGCGTCACTGCACCCGCGTTGTCCTTGGCGACCGTTTCCTGGTTACGGAGCAGGACGCTGATCGGAATCGGCGCGGATACACGTGTCTGAGGTTCGTCGTCAGGTCAGCCGAGATCGTGCAAATCTGGTCGGCCAATCTGAGCAGGACAATGGATCCGGAACTGTGCAGCAATGCGTCCCTCCGACCGGACAAGTGGCTGACCGTTGACCATGCTCGGCTTGGAGTGACCAGAGTCCAGTGTCCACTCGAAGGAGGTTTCACCATACGAGTATTTGACAAGGTGAGCTTCTATGTATTCCGTTAGACTTGCGCGATAGTTTAATGGCTACCATACTAAACTGTGCACACACAGGTATCTGGGATTCAAATCCTTGTCAGGTTAAAACATTTTCGATATTTATGCTTCAAAGTATAGAATAAAATATTTTAATTTAAGAAATGAGTCACTTGAGTGGAGTGAAATGGCTACTGTATAATCGTGATGGTTACACTCAGCAGCTGTTGATCTTCCCAAAAGACACTGTTATGCTTAGATTCCCCATTCCGAAAAATAAACAAACGCTAATGTTCAATTATACGGCGAAGATTCGGACTTGTAATCTCCAGAGCCTACATCATTCGATCCGTAGCTTAGATAATTTACGGCTCTGCCAACAGGTCTAGGACTCCGTACATGCAATGCGTATTCATTTCAAAGGAAGCGAGATAACCTCGTTTCTGGAGCGAAGGTTAGGGTTTCCAGGCGAAGCGTAAACGAAGTGGTTCCCGTCCAGGGCGCCGTCTCGAGGGAAGGGGTAGTCTCCTTCCTCGCCGCTTCATGTTGATACGACGCTGGCTGGTACAATGAGTGCATCACCACCAGAGACCCCGGTTAGTAACCGGAAGGGTGAGTAGTACCGGTCACCTGGTGGCGAGTGGTTAAATTGTTGATACAGAGATCTTGGTGGATCTCCATTTTTTGGGGCAATTGGGAAAATTTAAAACCTTAGCCTGTATCTGGCGAATATATTGTAGATATTTCGCTATGCGGATAAAGCATAAAATGAAACAGGATGTATAATTTTTATTGGCCGATATTCACTATTCGGATAAAACATGAAATGGGTGAAACAGGATGTATATTGTCCATTATTGCAAAGGCTGGTTAGTTGCTGTTCAACTACGCTTTTTCACAACGAAGATGATTAGCAGCGCCCTCCTCCTTTATCTTTATCCAGGCTTTGGATTGGCACTACCAGGGTACGTAAGGCAGCGGCTGAGTTCCTTGCAAAGGCGACCTCGCATCGCATTAACTAATCCTGCCTTCCTATAGCCGTGCGTCGCCTCGCCTCAGCAGCAGACGGTTTCTCATTACGCGATCGTAATCTATGGGATGGAGAAGAAGATCCTGGCTGCTATAGCAGTGCATCTGGTCTTAGATTACCAATGAACCAAAGCAGCTGAAAAGTCTCGTCTACTCACAGAGAAAATACGCATTTAGCCAGAAACAACAGATCTCATGTTTTATCCGGGGGTAGCTTCAAGTGTAGGCTTATAGACAGAATTCCGTAATATATCCATGTCAAAGCACTTCTGCTTTACTTAGTAACAGCCTTTGATTATGACTGATCAGGCATGATTAATCCTAATGTAGAAGACAAAATTACGTAATCTAATAACGACATCTGATATCAATTATGAACTGTAAATGCTTAATCATACCGAGATTATCGGAATATATATATATATATATATATAAATTATATATATATTCTATAGGATTAAGCATATATATATATAAATATATATATATATATATATATATATATATATATTAGGAAAGGTGGGAATGGCTGAAATGATGCGTCGTGGCTCAAAGTGATTATCATCGTTGGATAAAATGCAACGGGAGAGAGAGGAGGGAGGAGACGAAGAGTAGGATGGAAATAGGATGAGGAGGAGGAGGAGGAGGAGGAGGAGGAGGAGGAGGAGGAGGAGGAGAGGAGGGAGACGGAAGAGTAGGATGGAAATAGGATGAGGAGGAGGAGGAGGAGGAAGAGAAGAGGTTGTTGGTGTAGTGCAATAAAATTGATTCGACCGCCGACATCCCCACTCCTGCTACTGTCTTCGGAGGAAGAAAAGGAAAACAAGAAGGAGCAGAAAAAGGAGGAAGAAAAGGAGGAGGAAGAGATGAAGTACAAAATGTGGAAGAGAAGGAAGAAGAGGATGGATGATTTAGTGCAGGATAAGAAGGTAGGAGAATGATGGACGGAGGAAGGGGTCAATTGAGGTCATGACGAAGAAGATATTAGACGTTAGAAGGTGAGGAGCGGAAATGAGAACAGAGAAAAGAATGAGAAGAGGGAGAAGAGGAGGAGAAAGAAGACGAGGTAAAAAATAAAGAGATGAAAGAAGCAGAAAAGAGCAGGTAGAAAGAGAGGAAAGGCAGGTGGATGAAGAGTAGGAAAAGGAAGAGAAAGAGGAGGAAGAGCAAGAGCGAGAAGGCGAGGAGAAAGACAAGGAGCGAATTGAAGACCAGCAGAAAGGTAATGGAAAGAGCAGGAGGAACAAGGACAGAGCAGGAGGGAAAAGAGGAAGGACAGACAGGAGGAGGAGGAAGACCATAAGGAGGAAAGGAGGAGGAGTGGGTGGAAGTGAATTCGAACGATGAGAGCTGCAGACGAACTATATCCACCTTCTTCTGCAGCGGACCTATACATATCAGTCGTATTTCATCTGTGGAATCAGATAGGACGCCTCTATCTATCCGCCGTTATTTGCTTCAACCATAAAGATAACAGAAACATACTACGTTGCTTCCATGTGATCTCCAACTAAATTCTTATTTTACATGAATTGCTACTTTCATTCATTCAGTGTGGAAATGTATATAGCACCCCTTCTAACTAACTACTCAGGAGCGCTCCCGACCCATGCAGCTCCACACGTCTTTAAGTAACAGTCTTGAGATTAACGAGGAATCCCTTTGATAACATGTGTACGAGCCTGAAGCCTTGTACATGATTTGGCAACCTCAGTCGTCCATGAGCTGAATGCTCGTAATGTTCCAAAGCACGTCCTTTAATCGTTGCCCAGCTGATCTTTTTGACTGCATGGAGCGACGTCCAAGCCGGGGGCTGCGGTTTTTGAAACTATCATTTGCCAGGCACTTAACGCCCAGGGGTCATATCTCAGTTGGATCATGTATACTGTTGGCTCTTCATTTCGTTGGTGATTACGCTTGCAACTGGCTGGGCACGAACAGCATGGCTGTGAAAATGCTTCACTTTCACTACTACGGCGTAAATTACACCAGCCTCAGATGGCATTCTCTTACATGCTATCCAGTTGTTCACCTCTGATCACAATCAAGCTGCTAGTCTGCTGGTATAACTCTATTTGTTGATGCTGTTTGGAGGTGCTACGTATAAGTAAATGTTTTTACGTGTAGTGCTCTGTTGAGCGAATTCTTTTAAAGGGTCAAAATTCAGTAATTACTTTCACTCGGTATGGCGTAAATTACATAGCTGGTGTAATTTAGTATTCTCAATTGGCATTCTGCTCCATATACCTGACAGTTGTTCACCTCTTACCACAAATCAGGCTGTACCTTTGCCTTTCTTTGAAGAGAAATCCCACTAACTCTATTTGTTGATGCTGTCTGGAGACGCTACGTAAAAGTAAATGGTTTACGTGACATTCCATATTGCTATAGGATAGAAAATGTTGACCTGCAGTGTTGTTCGGAATTCTTTTAGACCAGTCACATAGGACAATATGCATTCATTCGTTCGGTCTGAGCGATTATATAGCGCCTGAATCAGAGGCTTCTAACTGGTGTAATTTAGAGACCTCAGTATACTTAGTAACCTTAATACATGTTTTATCGTATTCGCTCACGAAGGTGCTATATAAATAAATATGTTACGTGACAATCGCTGGAAACTTATTACAATAAATAAGTTGATTCTTCAACTCCACCGTACCTTTGGATTACCGGTACCTGTTTACCTTTGGATTACCTGTACCTGAAGGCCTATTTTAAGACGTGGTATTTCACCTGGGAACTTCTTCACTCATGACTTCTAATAAACAACTAGACGCTCTATAAAATTATACTATGTAAATTTACCCGTATATGCTACCTAAGAACCGTCTGAATTATTAATTATTATTGTATAAGGTTCTGCTGATAAGAGCCCTCCCTGCCTCTGGGGATCAGCGTCATCGTCTGTGCAGATAGATAAGAACGTTTTGGCCAGGAATCCCATTAGCCAGTGATTAACTGATTATCTACGAATGTATCCATACTTCCGCCAGTGTTATTTGGCCGAGTTGATGGGGTGAAACGCTAATGAGTTCATAACCAGGTCCTCGGAGTTAGGTGAGGTCGGGTGAGGTGGGACGGTGGGAGGCCAGCTATTCTCCTCCACTCCCATTCCTCCTCCTCCTCCTCCTCCTCCCTCGTCCTCGTCCTCCTCCTCCTCCTCATCATCATCATCATCATCAGCAGCAGCAGCAGCTTGGTCAAGGAAGTCTAGATATTATGGCTAATCAAGAAGTGCTTGGCTTGGTTAATTTGGCGCTCTTATCTCCCATCGCATGATTCATTCACTGCTTTGTTAGACGGGAAACCCCAAAGGAATGAAAAGAGAAACTCCGATCTAGTCGTTTCTGCCACAGAGCCCTTAGCCAAGGCCACCTATACGCATCACTGCTACCCGTTCAACTCTTACCTACAGAGACGGAACTTCGGTCTGGAAAGTGTGGCTACCAATTTCTTCCCTTCCATTCCTCGTAATAATTATTTTTGTGTGACTAATATTATGAAAAGTCAGGAGAATTCCAAGCTCATATTAAACTTCATGAGTTCTGTCGATGGATGGATGGATGGATGGATGGAATGGATGGATGGATGGATGGATGGATGGATGGATGGATGGATGGATGGATGGATGGATGGATGGATGGATGGATGGATGGATGGATGGGTGGGTGGGTGGATGGATGGATGGATGGATGGATGGATGGATGGATGGATGGATGGATGGATGGATGGATGGATGGGTCCATCCAGTCACAAAAAAGAACCACAAACCTAAAATCCTTGTGGCGTGAAATTTCTACCAATTATGTAACCCACTGGCATTCGATTGATATTCAGTGCAACATTTAATTCAAACATGCATGGGCTAAGAGCCCGCAAAATCTGACCCTCTGCAAAGATATGGTCAAATCTGCTAGCACGATTGGCGACTGACATGTGGGAGTGAGTGATCGATCAGAGCACTAGGTTGTGACTGGCTTGATTGCGTCAACTCACAATAGACAGGTGCAGTTACCTGAGACTTTGGCCTTGTTCCGTCAGCATTTGAAACCATTCAGTTCGATCGTCGAACCTAATCTGATCTAATTTTATCTTCCAACGACTTCTAGACCGTTTTCTATATGCACAATGCAGGCATCGAAGGTCACTTCCATTCATGTATTCCTTCAGATCGGGGTGCCACTAGGCCCTGACTAGGGCAGTGCTTCCCAAAGTGCCGGTCCGCAAGCCCTCAGTTGCCGGTCCTCAAAGTGAGTCAAGGAACTGGTCAAATTGTCTCGGAATGAAGAAATGGCTATTATATTTTTAAAAGTCATTAAAAAAACTTACTAGGCTAGCATTTAAAGTGCAATAGAGTCATAGAATTGGCTAAACATGCATTTAAATCAATTTTAATACATATTTGAGGAATTTAGGTGATCGAAAGAGAAAGAGAAATAGTTAATTAATTTGGCAGCGGTTCTCCTGCATGCAGTGTGAAAATTCCTGCCGGTCCGTGACACCGAAAAGTTTGTAAAACGCTGCATTAGGGAGTGTGTCTTCGCAAACCCTGAACTGATGTGCCTCTTACGATCTGGACACGTCATTACTGAAGTCGATTGTGTTAACAGTTACGATTAAATAATTACAGTTTACAGATAAATGTGATTACCATTGTAGTACATATTTACTACTTAGGTCTGTATGCTGATGGCGTGTTGCTTGTTGTTCTTTCAGATGCGACAGAGAGGCATCTGCGACGCCTGGGAGGGAGAGACCCGTCTGGAGAGCGAGTGTAGTCTGGGCGACGGACTGACGTTCCTCTTCCGGTCGCAGAGCTGCGTTCCAGAGGACATGCTGATGTACGCCACCCAACCGACTCACTGCCTGGCCACCTGGAACGACGGACACCACACCTTCACCGTCATCCGTCACTACCTCTTCCACTACACGTGGTTGCTCCGGTTTCCGACGACGCAGCCGACCTCTTTCACTTCCTACCTCTTCAAGGACCTCATCGCTGACCCAACGGACATAGTCACGAGCACAGTCAACTACCTCCGACTGGACACCACCCGAGACACGGCACGCAGCTCCGGTGACCTCTGCTTCGACGACTACGAGCGCTGCACGATGATGAGGCCCCCGTGCACTGGGGGCAACAACGCCCCGAAGGCAGCGCTCGCCTGCCCGTTGAAGTGCGGTCTGTGCCAGGCGTCGAGTCCACAGTGGTGCCGACTGAAGCCGGAGTGGCTGGGGAAGTGGGACGCCGAAGGAAGGGCCAACAACCGGTCCAACAGCGTCACCATGAATGGTACGACGATGACCCTACACAGTCATCACCACAGCGAGAATCTGAAGTGCATCCAGTGGCAAACAGACAACAACGACAACAACAACAGCAACAACAGCGTCATGTTTGTCAGTGAGTTCGCCAACGGTTGCCGTCCTCGGTACACATGCGCGCGCATTCAGAACCTCTCCTCCTCCATGCTGAACGTCACCCTGACCAGACCCGTCACGTGGCCGTTCATCCAGAATCCCGGCGATCCGCTCGACTGCTCGGCATCCGGCTTCAAACCGAGGACACCGATGGAAGCGAACAAGACCCGCATCCTGTTGCTACACGCAAGGGCTTCTCAGCACCCGGTCAACTGCAACCTCCCTTTCAGGTCATCGAACGCCCAGATCCGCTTCAGAAACTCAACGACATGCAACGGGCGACTGGCCGAAGCCAAGGGTCGAAAGGCCGTCGAACTGAGCCTCCGCGGTTGCTCCGCTTCCACCGTCGTGACGAACCACGTCTTCTCCTGCCTCGAATCGTCTCGTCTCCCTCCGGACGATGACCTGGTCATAATCATGAGGACGAACCTTTCCAACTCCATCGACGTCTACTGCCTGGTATTTCCATCCGCTGACGAAAGCACCTTCCACCTCCTGTCCGGATCCGATGCCTGTGATCAGGTATTCCGGAGAGAGATGAGCCTAGACCGTCTTCATCTGCTGCGTGGCACGCTGTCGGATACCACCTACCGATCTACTACGTCCAGGCCAACAACCGCCCAGGAAACACCCCAGACCGAGTCCCGCTCGACAGCGGACGCTTCCACGGCTGAAACAGACAGTCAAAGCCCAAGTGGATCCGTTTCAACGGATTCAAGGACTAGTCATCGATTGGGTGGTGTTCAGACACCGACCCGAGCGACCTCTGTCGGTGAGGAAACTCCCAGTGAAGGAGTGAGTCGTTCTGTCGACGATAAACAAGCTACAACTGCTGCCTTTGAACCAACCGCTGACTTTGAGCCAACCTTTGATCCAACCGTTCTACCCACGGAACATCCCATTGTCGTTGCATTCGCTGCCGTTCTGTTCGGAATCATCCAGGGCGTCATCTACATTTGCAGATGCTTCTAAGACCGTGTTTTGCAGTTCGTTTACGGTGCCACACGCCAATTGATGTGATATACCGCTAAGAGGAACAGAGACTGATATAAGGGATGAGACTTCGTGTCAGGACAATAATTATTAGCAGGTGATATGAGCTCTACTACCTCCTCTCTCAGGTTCTTTCCATGGCAAAGGGACTCGGATCCTCCCTGGACATCTCTGCAGTTGATGGACAACCCTTCTGACATGACTCAGCGTTCGTTAATAATCTGGCGTCCTACACTTCAGAGTAGCACTTTAGAAATATGGAGATCACGAATCGTCGATTACGATTATGATGCGCTGGAACGCTGGGAGATTTGCCATAGGGTGAAAGGTGAAGGGAAACTTGGTGGAGGGAGGGTATAGCTGGAGAACCCGGTGACCTACAGGGAGTTGCCTGTTGTTAAACTGAAGGGGGTGTTGTTGGGGGTGTGGCGTGTTTAAACTAATAGACTGCAGAAGTGGTTCTATGTCGGTCTGGAACGTCGCTGCGTACCAAAACATCTTGTGGAAAGATCTCGTCAAATGCTTCAAACCAGACGGAACAATCATGCATGTGAAGAAGAACACGTGAACTGATCAGATCCGTCGTTGCTTTAAAAAGCGGAATATGAGCTGAACATGAATATGGAGCGTGCTTACAACTATAGCGTAACAGCAACGTTGGACCCGCCGTTGTTTTATGAAACGGAAGCGTGCTTACAACTTAGCAAAGAGCTCAAATAGCAATGTGTGACGCACAGCTTTGTCCAATTATTGTACAATATATAATACAGGAAAAACGATTTTGCAGAAATATGTTGAACCCGTAAAAGTATTTAGACAGAAATTAACAGTATAGTGACAGAATCTCGTGCTTTCAAAACGTAACAGAGTAGCCTATAGGCCTATGCATTACAACGGCTTTGTTTCTATTCTAGCCTACATAATAAGCTATTTCAGCTTTATTTTTCCCGCAAGGCATGACGGGAAAAGTGATAGTTCCCCGCCATAAATCATGTATTAAACAGAAATGTCTATGTTGCATAGTCATAAACAAAGCGAAACATGGCGGATAGCTTTCAAAATCGTTCAAAGTGGACGACTTTAATTGATGGAATGTAGATGATTTGAAGAAATTTATAACAGAAAGATTAACAAGACAACTTCATCGAGTTAAAAATGAACTCGTGGCAATCAAATATCTTCTAATATTTGCGTCAAAGTAGATCAATAGCAACATCGCTACCGGCACCATTCAGTTTGTTTATGAACGGTGACCTATCACCGGAAGTAAAAGTGGAGATAGTTGCGCATGCGCATTGCTAAAGCTGAACTGGCTTATTATAAAGCTTATGCATGGGGTTGTGTCCGCGTTCGCGTGTGTGTGAATCAATACAGAGAAGGTCATTTTGCCTTATATATGTACAATATACAGTATAATTATGTTGTTTATTGATTTGCTGGGCGATCACAAAGCCCATCACGGGTCATAAGCTCATTAATAATAATGTTGTTACGGAGGAAAAGGAAAGAGGAAGCGTAGAGAAAGACCGAAAGCTATCATGCTGGTGTTGGGGCTGGGTCATGGACAAAGTCACAAAGGAGTCTGATTGGGCTACTGAGCACAGTGAGCAGTAGAGGACAAGGCAGAGCACGGATACTCCTAGAGCTGCCTACAAGCACAGTATCGATGACGTCTTTGTCATGCGCCCTCATCAATCGCGTGCACTGCGCGATATCTCTATGCCTATGTATATAATTATTATCAGTATGCGCATGTATAATAATTGTTGTATTATAACTATTATAGCCAAGTTATGGTTGTCTGTATGTACATACACTTGTATAAGAAGGGCCTTTGCATTGTACTGCTTAATAATTGGACTACTCGTATTCACTTCACTTCGAGCTATTGTCTTTGGCTTACATTGATGCTGTTGTCCTTTTGTATCCACAACCTGTGAGGTTGTTACATTGTGATACTTTATAATAGTAATATCGATTTCATCATCATCATCATCATCATCATCATCATCATCATCATCATCATCATCATCATCATCATCATCATCATCACCACCACCACCACCACCACCACCACCACCACCACCATCAGTTGTCTTCATCAAATTACGTGTGTGATACTGTCGTTCTAACATTTGTTTTGCTTAGTCTTATAATGCAAGACAAAGCTGAGAATGCGTTGAGTCGTTGACGTATTTTTATTTAAATTTTCTACAGCACTTTTCATTGATATCGTTTGCCTACAATATAAAGGTTTCAATAAAAAAAGTCACGTGCCATTGTTTTCTGGTCTGTTCCCCCCCCGGTAATTAGAATAATTATTAGTCTACGACTCTACGTGGTTATTAGTCATTGATCGCCGTTTATCTTCGGTGGTTTTGACATGCTTCGTATATAAGTTCCGACTACGCAACGAGCAGTGACCAAACACGAGACCAGTACATGGAACGCTATCGCTCGGCGTACACTTAAGCACACTCTGAACTAGAAATAGATCACTCACTATGTAAATCAATCCAACCAACATATTCGATCTGAGGCTTAACGACGGGAGGAAGTAAATGAGTATTATTGAGTCAGGCTGAATCTGGCCGATTAGTACTTCCGAAGTTCCGTGATTAGCCGTGACCAGATGGTGCTGAAGTCCTGGAACGAACGGTGCCTTCAAGTTCAGAATGGACACAGACACGGAGAGTTGCACATACCTCGGCCATATCGAAAGATGGCGTGACCTTTGACCTCATGGTCCTCATCTCTCGGTACCGTAATATATAACAACTCCGCCACTAGACGTCCGTGCTCTAGTACCAGGCAGTGCCAGTCCCAAGCGTGGCGAAGGCGGAGGGCGACGCTAATGATCTTTCTAATCACGCAGTGTCGTTAAACTGAAATTACTAGGCCTATACTAGCAACTATAGTGGCTACTAATTAAATGGCTGCAAACTTTTGATCTTGCCAATCCGAAACGCCCTCACAGTCTCTCGATATGCCATTACCAATTTACGCTGTCCACATCACTATGGTCGTTATTCCGGCCTAATTTAGATCTAGTCTACTGAAAAACAGTCGTAATAACAATTAGAGTAAAATCATCAAAAGACGGTCTATAGCCTAGCCTACATAAAATCAGAATCAACTTCAAAAGCAAAACGTTTGTGTTTTGGTGAAGTGGATAATTATTATTTCCACCAAGTTCCGGGACAATTTGGGATCAATCCGGGACACGGGACAAATAAGGCCGATTCCGGGATTGTACAGGCCAGTACCGTAGCCAGAAAACAATTTGGGGGGGTGGGAGGTTTCCATTTGACATGATCGCAAAGTTAAGTTTTTTGTATTTCACAAAAAAGCATATAAAAGATTTCGGCAATTTAGGCCCGTCCCTAGGAGGCTAGGAATACGCTGAATACGCAACTGTGTAAGGCCCTTGCGATTCAGCCGAAAGTTAGGAACCCCAAAATACCATTTATGACGGCGAAGGCAGTGGAGGTGCAGTGATGTGGTGGCGACAGCGCACTGTGGTGGCGACGGCGGTAGAGGTGGTGGCGACGGCGGTGAAGGTGGTGGCGACGGCGGTGGAGGTTGGTGGCGACGGCGGTGGTGGTGGCGACGGCGGTGGAGGTGGTGGCGACGGCGGTGGAAGGCGGTGTGGTGGCGACGGCGGTGAAGGTTGGTGGCGACGCGGTGAAGGTGGTGGCGACGGCGGTGGAGGCGGTGGAGGTGTGGCGACGGCGGTGGCGACGGCGGTGGAGGTGGTGGTGGCGACGGCGGTAGGTTGGTGGCGACGGCGGTGGAGGTGGTGGCGACGGCGGGCGGCGGTGGAGGTGTGGCGACGGCGGTGGAGGTGTGGTGGCGACGGCGGTAGAGGTGGTGGCGACGGCGGTAGAGGTGGTGGCGACGGCGTGGCGGCGGCGGTGGAGGTGGCGAGGCGGTGGAGGCGGTGGCGACGGCGGTGGAGGTTGACAATTCTGTGCTATGGGCGTATTTCTTACATTGTGCTATGGGCAAGGACAAAAATGCCGCCCTTTTTGTATTTAAACTAACTCAGGCCAGGGAGTCTACTTTCTTAGGCACAATGTGTTATGACGTATTCCAAGTCCCAAAAGAAAACTTGCGTAGGGTCCCAGATATCATTGGGACTGGCCTGTATTTCTGGAAGAGGTTGAACCCGTACCACCACCCCTAAATACGCCTATGGTACAGGCGAATCCGGGACGGTTAACAGCCCTAACTAATTAACAGAATTGGGTTAACCGCGACGTAGCTGCGGTCAGTGGGGCAGCTGGGACGGACAGACGCAAGGATCCAGAACCAGATGGAGTATGGAAAACACATGTTTTCCGGGCAGTTAATGACTGTCAGATTCCGGAGTCATTGGTAATGGTCGGTCGGTCGGAAGTTGGCGGCCCAGAAAAACCAACAATGGCAAATACAAACAAAAATAATGTACGTCGAACTTGGGGAATTCATCCATCTAGCCTGTATGTCTCAATGTATGGCTATCTGTTTGTGGTTGTACTATCTCCTCCTTCACACTCTCCTCTGTACCAAATGACTTGTACATGATTCATACTATAGTTCAGATGGCTTTCTCTTTCTGTTTTGCTGTGTATGGGTCTTTCTGGGTATGTCTGGCTGTCCTTCTTTGCTCTCCGTATATAAAATGATTCAGTGTTCACCTAGAATATATACTTAGGCCTACTTACTTACTTTGAACTCTACTGGCAATGTTTTTTTCTCTCTGTGTCTGTCTGACTCTCTGTCTGTGTCTGTCTCTGTCTGTGTCTGTCTGTCTGTCTGTCCCTGCAAAGATTCACCAAAAGCAACTTACTGTAAAATGATCAGAACTCGGGAATAGTCTAATTTTTTTCAGCTATTTGCACCAAAATCATAAAAACTTGTACAATGATGCAATCACTTACAGACGAGATTCCAAAATCAACTAAAGTTCACATCCGAAAGACGAGGCTTAAAAACCCATCACAGCTGAAAATAATACTATATAATTACAACAGATGTGTAAACAGACGTGTAATACGTATTATTACTTGTACAAAATAATTGCATGCCTAATATTATTTATTTATGTTAATATTACTATTTAATAGTCTCCAATGTTTTATTCACTATCATTAAGAAACTGTTATACATGAATTCTTTAAATCTTTAACTCATTTGCCCATTCAAAAGTATAAAACTAATATAACAAATAAAACAAACATCTATCAGCAGTAACCAAAAGTAATCACAGTAAGAAATAGTAGTCAGTAGTATTTAACAGTAATTTAATCTATTTGCAAACTGTGCCTGGCAACATGCCTAATACTGTGGTTTTCTAAATAAAAACAATAGCGTCAGTAAGGTTTACTTTTTACTCCTACACAAGAACTTGTTTGATATTACGATATGGTCATGGCGTGTCGTTTTGCCATGTCCGACATCAGATTACTGCAACGCATGGCGGACTTCGAAGTGTCGACACAGCGTTTCGGTTCGTTGGGGTCAACGAGAACCAATCGTCGTTGAAGCGGAACATTTTTATCCTTTATCCTCTCTCTATGAAACAGATTAGTAATATAATTTAGTGTAATGTAATCAAGCATTTTTACAGAGCCATTATAGGGAAACTCACTGAAGCTCCAAAGCAACTCAAAGACAATTACTACATAAAACTGTTGGGCATAATTATGGCGTATCCAGTGCCATAAGGTATTTGTAAAACCGTATGTTCAGTGGTGTAGACGTAAATTTGGAAGTACCAGTTTGAAAGTTGATGACCATGTAACCACTATTTTCCAAAATTTCTAACACGACTGACTTTTAAAATATGACATAAGAACACTTTTCAAGGGCAGTAGTAACATAGTTTCCAAAAATTTTCGAGGGGTGTAGCAAATTATCCCTAAATGTCACACTAGGTACTTTTATATAATTTTTCTGCGTGGGGAAAACTCGATCCTAGGGGGAACTTTCCCACCCAAGAGACGTCTAAACTCCGGCTTAATAAGTACCGGAACGCCGCTCCGGACCGCTCCGGCTCGTCTAGTTGTGGCGATATATGCATCAAACATACAAACATATAAGCAGGTAATGTAATAGGACTTTTATATAGTGTGACTTAAAAACTACTTAGCGGTACTCTCAATGTAAGAACACAAAATACATCATCAAACTACATGTACATGTAAATGGTTTCCGGATTAAATGAAGGTGGGAGGGCTGATGTGGGCGCGATATATATATATCTGCTTACATGTACCAGTATGTTAACTTGCACTGATCTAGCTAGAGTTGGCCGAAGTTATAATTCACGTGCTAATCATAATGTGGCCAGAATGCGAAAGTCACAAGACATTAGTAACAAACAGTTAGAGACCAACCAAGAGTCATTTCCTGTCAGGGATAAAATACTGCTTGTCTAATAACCATAACCATAACCACAATGCACGATTTAATTTATTTGCGCAGTGACTAATTTTGTAAACATTGAAACTAAAACTTGCTGAAATGTCTATTCCTTGTACCAGTCTCAGCCCATGAACAAATTCTGTATTTTACTTTTACTGTATTTTAAATCTGTATTTATTTCCGCTTATAAAAACCTGGCTGTAAACTTACTGGAGGAATTTGAGACGTTCGCCATCAGGTCGATTGGTTTTTGAGTTGAAGTCGCTTTGGTGTCCATTGATGTCCTGTGCGTCACCAAACTTCTGTATATCATATCGTCCAGGTCCAACGGAATTCTGTAAGATTACAATCAGGCATTAAAAGACTGGTGTAAGTGATTTAGCTGGTCTACCCAACACTTGTGTGGCGCTGAGAAATGTTTTATATTTACGTGTGCATTTTACGTATACAATTTACATTTACATTTTACATTTACATTTTAGTTTACATTTTACAATTACATTTTACACTTACATTTTACATTTATATTTTATGTTTACATAGCATCCCATCGAAGAAGAAGCACTTTTAAAATTAATGCCTGAAATGCAATAATAGATTACATTAACGCTTGCATGCTAAAGGAAATCCAGTGTAACCACAGTGGTTTACAACCGGACTATGTGAGTCACCTACATGGTTTAATGAGAACCATTCACTCAGATGCTTTTCCCCAACCAACATTTAACCCCCTATTTTCTCAGGCACAGACCTCATAACTTTAAACTTCCTGATAAAGACTCATGAAACTTTATATCTCGCATGTTGTGCCTCAACTCTTACTAAGCTATTACTTCATACATCAAATTTTTTCTTTTTTCTTTGTACATCTACAGCATTTTGCCTGTTGACTCAATAAACGAAGATATGATGATGGTTAAGATAGAGCTTTATTCTTCTATAATGTGATTATTCTTCAAGCTTATTTGTATCATTATGAGACTTTTCTGCATTATAACTAAAATTAACTTGAGAAAAATTATATTCAAACAGTATCAATTTTTTCTTCTCACAAACTTAACTCCTGCTGACAGGAAGGATTAAAAATGAAAATAAAAAACATGTTCTAATGTTCACAGAAAACAGAAAGTATTATGAACAGGACCTGTTATTATGATATATGTAAACATCACTTGTGGACATAACATTAAATGGTGATGATTGTGGAAATATACTCATGAGATGCACTGATAAGAGTCATTATACATGCAAACCGATAATCAAACAGTATAACCATTGCCTCAGTTTATAGTAGTGCTAAAGAAGTCCTTAGATTCAATTACACAAGGAACAGAAAATATCCTAGATTTGAAAACGGAATAGTCATGATTTTTCTGTGGTAGGCCCAGCTGTATGGAATGGCCTACCTCTTGAGCTGCTCCTGTTCCCTAGGTCACTCTCTGAAACATTCTATAAGTGCTGGAAGACTTTTCTTTTTGACAGTGCTGGAGTCAGGAGCATCTCTGAGTAGTTTCCTTGAAGAGGTGCTATATAAATACTTGAGCGAATGAATGAAAAAGAAGACTTAAGCGATCACTATTGCAGAACTAACAAAGTTTCCAGTGAAGAATTTCGTTGCCATCTTGTCTGCTCTCTGAGACGAGGATAAGAAACCCGGAAGATTCTTGCCCTGAGTCAGAGGTCTCTCCCCTGGCTGTTTGGCGTCATACTGACCAGGGCCAGGAGCCATCTGTGAAAAGAAACCACAGTCATTGTCAATCAGGTAAATGCTCTAACCAAAGATGAACAAAAATCCAGTCATTTTATTGACAGTCGATTACTAACTGAAACTTTCTTTCCACAACTCAAATGATTCAGGGCTCAGTTGTCCCAAAAGTAAGTAGCAGCCGCAAAGGAGCTGTAGTCAGTCTGAAAATTTGATGTTTTGTGTGTGTGTGTGTGTGTGTGTGTGTGTGTGTGTGTGTGACACTGTCAATAGTCAGCCATCTGTTCGAGCATCACTTGTCTGGTGATGCCATAAGAATGTTTAACTCTAACTGAACTCCAATGTGGATAAGGCTGGTGAAAAGTACCTCGTAGAGACACCTGCTCATGCACTATATATATGTCTTGTTACTTACTTAACATTTATTGTCCCATTACCCCTACTTTGATGTTTGGGGAATTTAAATCTAGGACAAAAGGTTTGAACCTTCATAAAGTAATGAGATACACATTAGATTTATGTAGTGACAATTAATAACCTTATCATAATGGTATGAACTATGAAATCTGGAAGCATTGAAGAACTAACTATAAAATGGTTAAAACATATGATGCTCCAAAGTTTAAGCTATCATTTGTAATTTGCGTCAGCTATCATTTATCTAAATTGCAGACTGCCTTCTGGTCTTTTGCTGACCTATATAAGACACCTCATTGACATGCATGACTGCACTCGGAAGCAACATCACATAGTGCATTATAACATACATATTTGGTTATATATATATATATACATATACATATATATACATACATACCGGTATTTTATATATATATATAGAGAGAGAGGGAGACAGACAGACAGACAGAGACTTTTAAGAACCTCACAAAAATACTATGGAGCAATGGTACTAAACATTTGAGTTTGAGAGAGATAAAAGAGTTTGAGCAAGAGGACTGACTGGATCGCGAGGACAGAGGGCCAGCGTGCAGGCGACGATCCGGTCGTGGGGTCGACGGGGGTACTTGACCAGATGACTGAACTGGCCGTGCTTCTTCTTGTGGCTCGACTGCATCTCTTCAATACCGTCCTTATATTCGTACTGGCCAGGACCCAAGTTGTTACTAACCTACAACAACAGATCCAATGTAACCAGTGTAATACAGTTCTACAATAGCAATCATATTACTAGCAATAGTTGTAATACAATAGAAACTGTCGTACAAGTAGTACATTAGTTGCAAAGTAGCAGTCATAATACATTTGCAAAGTAGTAGTCATAATACATTTGCAAAGTAGCAGTAATAATACAATTTGCAAAGTAGCAGTCATAATACAATTGCAAAGTAGCAGTCATAATACATTTGCAAAGTAGCAGTCATAATACAATTGCAAAGTAGCAGTTGTAATACATTTGCAAAGTAGCAGTAGTTATACATTTTCAAACTAGCAGTTGTAATACATTTGCAAGGTAGCAGTTGTAATATATTTGCAAGGTACATGGTGTTCATACATAATAAACAGTTTTAAATGTGCAACAGTAAAAAAGTAAGTTGTAATAAACAGTGACAACATTACGAAATCTAAATTTTATTGCAACACGTCATCTATTAGCTGATGTTGAAAAGCACTGGTCCATGGTATGGCTACTAAAACAATTACCAGTCCACGGCATCAGAGAGTTTGAGAAGCACTGGCACAGCACAGAGTAATGGTTGAATGGTAGCACATAGGCACAACGAACAGAAGGATGTGGGTTCTATACCCGCTAGCCCCATAAGGTTGACTCAGCCTTCCACTCCCTAGGGGCAATGGTAAAATGAGCAAAGTAGGACGGATCGGCGCCCAACAGGCTGCCATACAGTTAGAAAATCAACTCTTGTTTCACTTGTTATCAACTTATCATGTGTTTCTACTATTTCATGTATACTGTAGTTTGAATTGAATAAATGAATATTTTTATTAGTAAACAATAATCAAAAGGTTCCAGATTTTTACTGAAAGCAACAATTATATCCTTACAAGCGTCGCGTAATGACCCGTCTGAATCGGTTTACCGCGGTCCCCAGTGAAAACATCGTACGGACCCCGAACGCTCGTTTTTTTCTTCAGCATCTGATCAACCGTGTCTTCAAAGCTGTAGGTTCCCGGTCCCAGATGAGAACCCTAAACATCCAAACAAAACGACTTTAGGGCTATCAACAACTTTAGGTATTGTAAGGCGAGGTGTCTATCTACATGTACACGAATTACATTCTATTACACTACTGTATATTGCTGTATTGTTGCCTAAAGATATAATTAAAGGTACAATGTGGCCAAAGTGAAAGCAAACAGACGATAATAACAATATATCAAAGACCGAAAAGGAGTCATTCTCTTTATACATCTGAGCCTAGGACTTGAATGTCAGCACATCACGCTAAATAAAAAATTGATCATGAAGCAACTGTTGAACTGCCTCGTTAATAAAGTTATTTTATTATTTAAGTATTATATACTTTTCAAGGTATTTCATTTATATCCTGGGCAAAGGCAAATTAATAAGACTTTGGATAAACATGAGAAATATTGCAAAAGTATTTTAAAAGTTTAAGCTTACAGATTAAAGCAACAATAAGTTTCCTTGTACATTGCAAATTGTTATTAAATGTAGGAAATAATGAACATTTTGTCAATATTAGTTACGATCAAAATGACAAAAACAGAAAACAACTTCGGTGAGATTCAATCTAACAACTGTAGTTTACTTCCAAAAGTGTATCAACAACAAACTAGCCAAAATGCAATGTGCTCTTCCATAACTGAACATCAGTGCTGTTCAACAGAGTAGTAATTTCCTTATAATTAATAACTAATACTTTATCTATTCTGTTGATCAGCTAACACCTGTGTGATCATTTTCATTTTCTCACTGAGTGGATTAACAGCTTGTACATGTTCATACATGAATACACATATAAGCCATACACATAATTATATAACAGTTTAAATGTAAGTTTATCTGGCTAATATATATATATATATATATATATATATATATATATATATATATATATATATATATATATATATCAGGTAAGCCATATTTCTTCCAAAGTCTCATAGGACTGATCCTTGAGACTGATATTGCAAACCTGTTTTGGAGTGTCATCAAGTGAAGTTTAGAGTGTCATCAAGTTATACCTAGAGTGTCATTAAGTGATTTCCTAAGTGTGTGTGTGTGTGTGTGTGTGTATGTATGTGTGTGTGTGCGTATAAACCACTACATAAGTAAGTGATATTCAACAAAGTAGCCAGTGACAGTCTGTTTACTAAATTTTAGGTGAATAAATAAATATTACTACTGGATATCTATAGGTTAGCAATTGCCAATCAATTGATAAACGCCTAATTACACTGGCCAGTGCTAATCTATAGATTAGGCAATCCCAGTTTATAGAACATCTCGAGGTAATCCATCTGGCAAAAATAATTATGCTGAATTTTCAATGAAAACACCTAAAAATCTCTTTTGTTTAACACATAAACCCGAACCTGTATCACAGAAGCTAAGTGTCAGCTAAAACACTGAAAGTCGGCTCCCCAGAAACTTACTTCGGCAAATCCATCTGCATCTAATTTCTACTTAGAGTAAGCAAAGATGAACACAAAGAAAACAATATAGCAGCAATTTTGTACGAACCTAATAACCTCTTCAACACCGGTCCATAAACGAATTTCTATAGGAGTCAATGCTTTACAATCACTATGCAATATTACAACAAAGATGTGTGCTATCCATTGTGTCTTCTCTTCATAATAAGGAATTCACTACCACCCGCTTTGTGGAACCTATCTCTTTCTTTTATCTAATTTCACAAACAGCCATCTGTGCTTTTGAGACGAGTTCATAAATTAGTGCGATATTAAGTATATTTTTAATACAATAAAAAATCGAGACTCTAACAAAATCAGAATGAAGTAAAAAAAGTATAATTGTAATGGTGCTATATAAAATTTACAACATGGTACTAATAATAACAATAATAACAATAAAAAATTTATAAAAACAATGTCCTTAATGTCGTCAAGAAACTAAATTCTTCTCTTATTCTTTAACACAAAAGGAATACGAAGACAAAATAGATTTTTTAAATAATGTTATTGCCAGGCTTGAATTTAAACACAATACCTCTACAGGAGCATTGCAAAATGGCAGCCAATGAAAAGCATCATGCCTTAGATGCTAAAAACTTGGTCTAAAATACTTACCATAGTGAATAAAGTTCAGGCCTGGATGCAAATTTATTTACCACAGAGGGTAGAATTTAGACCAGGATAGAAATTTCCTTACTGCAGTGGGTAGAGTTCACACCATGATGGCAATATCTTTACCGCAGTGGGTTGAGGTCAGACCCAAATGGAAATTTCCTCACTGCAGTGGGTAGAGCCGTGACTTGGATGGAAGTACTTACAATAGTATATAGAGTTCTGATTCCATCTCCTCCGCCTTCCAGCATTCCCTTAGTGCCGAAAGTCTCGTGATTTTTCAAATCAAGGACAGCATGTGGTATGCCATAAGCTCCCGGACCTGGCACATCATTCTAAGAAAGGCAACAAAAACAAATTAGAATCTAATCTTAAAGAAATAGATTAGAATCTCTTAGATTGTAATACATAATGTTCACAGCTTCCTTCAATCTCTACTTAGGAGTGCTCCAAAGTAAGCTAAGCCTTGGCAAAACAAAAATGTCTTCAATGGTATTAAATTATTAACATTGATGACAAAAAGAATTGTCTTTACAAAAACTCAAAATAATCAATTTAAAAAGACCAATAGATTGATTAGGTAAGGGGTTTCAGCTGCCATGTTCACAAACAACATAACTCACCGTCACTAGCACTTTCACTATATCAGCAAGATCGCTAAGTATGAGTACTTAACAAATAATTATACAAGAAAGGTAAGTTGTAAGAAAATCCTTAAGAATCTCATTGGCAGATAATATAGACTGGATTGTAGACTGCACCAAATGCAATCACACAAGGTCCATCGACAGAAGCATCAGAAGAAAGTATGTATGTATGTATGTATGTATGTATGTATGTATGCATGTATGTATGTACATACGTATGTATGTATGTTTATGGCCATTTATGTAGCGCCTTACAAGAACCTTACGAAGTGTGCTCAAAGTCACAGGTGGTTGTCATTACAAGACGTAACCATAGCTACAGAAAACAATGGATCATTTAAACATAAGAGATCAAACCAAAACACAGATTCACTCACCTTAATTTTTTCTTGGAAACGAGGCTCTCGAAGATCAAGCAGTCCTCTGTTCGAAACATCCTTCTTCTCCAAAATATCTTTTGGACTGTATGTGCCTGGGCCAAGCTTTCGAACCTTTGTTCAAAAATACAATAAAATCTAATAACTGCTGTAATATTAGACCATAACGTAAAGCTAAACTAAATTCCAGATTAATATCGTGCATCACTGAGTGAAGGACTTGCTCAAGGTTCCTACATGAGTGACTTGCTCAAGGTTCCTACACAGCTACCATCTCGGGAAATATATCCGAGTTGATGCTGTAAAGATACACCTGGAAATTCTGGAAATTTTTTGCCATAATGCTCCTTTCAGTATAAATTATTAAAAGACCAAAGGAACACCAAGGAAGACATTTTTCTGTTCAAGATTTGTAGATTCGTGTAATGGTTGGATCTGAATACTGTCTCAGTGGACACTATCACATCTTTTAAGTAGAAACTAGAAAGAATTAGTGGTTGACTATTCCAGTACTCTGCAATTCTCCTAACACAGATAATTATTATTAAAATGCATTTATTAAGCACTGCAATCAACTCATCAAGCATCACTCGATGGTGCTGAGCAGTTGTGAGTG
The DNA here is from genome assembly GCA_020284085.1 of Aporrectodea caliginosa. Lineage (NCBI taxonomy): Eukaryota > Metazoa > Annelida > Clitellata > Crassiclitellata > Lumbricidae > Aporrectodea > Aporrectodea caliginosa. The sequence goes on along the minus strand of JACEVL010000409.1, from coordinate 590,588 downwards.
AAGGACTTTGCTCAAGGTTCCTACACAGCTACCATCTCGGGAAACTCTAACTCGAACTCTCTGCATTACCAAGCGAGAGCTCTAACCCCACAATGGCCAATTGGTTAAATGACTTCTGAACCACTTGAAACCCATGTTATGTTATTTGCCTGTTTGCACTGTATTTGGAAAAAGACCTTTCAACCACACACACAAAGTATACTTCATGCATATTAAACCTGAAAGCCGTCCTCAAAAAAAGCTTTCCTCTGGCCCCCTTCAAACACCTTTCCTAAGCTGATTGGCACAACATAAGTCAATACTAACTCAATAATTATTAGATTTGAAGACTTACCAGTTGCTTTTTCTCTTCCCATTCCTCTTTGTTGAGCAGATATGGTAAAGCCAACATGTGAGACACCTCATACTCTCGCTGCCACCCTGGACCTGAGGCTCGCTTTGCCACAGCCTTGGAACTGAACCCACCATATTCTGGGGTGTACTTGCCTGGTCCAATGTCATTGCTCTGCAAGAAGTACAGTAAATGAAAATGAATTATATATATATATATATATATATATACACACAAACATATAAATCTATACCGGTATACACATATATATACATATATAATTACTGAAATCATCTAAATATCTTTCAAGAAGACATTCCAGTTTTTTTTAACTCAACAGGAAATTAGCCACATTCAAATTTTGCCTTTAAATATTTTACCCACTATATTTAGTGGGGGAGCCAGAAGCACATTTTTTGTAAGGCAATGGCTCTGGCAACCCCAAGTTGAACCATCTACACAAGAGTGCTTACTGTAGAAGATGTGGAATTTCCATGAATCAGAAAGGTTCCTGGAAGAAGGTTCTTAGGATGAACTCCAGATGTAGTGAATCTACAAAGTTTAATACATCAACTCAAGAAATCTGCCAATCATTCACCTCAGTTATAGAATTTCATAAGCACTTCCACCTTAAACATGCAAAAACACAGCAATTAAATTATCAAACACTGAAAAAGGTATGCAGTGTCCCTACCCGGAATGATGCAAACTTAGAGAAGATCTATTTTAAACACATGACCCAACCACTTAAAAGGGACAAAACTGAAAAGCAAAGTCCAAGTTTAAATAGTACGATAAATATTGATTAGTAAGTACCTAACTTGTTGCTTCAAACAACACTCAACCAAATTTAGTAATCACAAAACTTGTGCCACACACTCAGCTCTTAAGGAGCAGCTTGTAAATTTTCAACTTCATAATTACTCAGAAAAATTTAACTTGGTTGCTTCTGCCTTTGGCAAAAATGACAATTATTGTAGGCAATATTATCAAGCCATACACCATAGCGTATAATTATCTTAATATGGGCTCCTTGGGGGGTGGAAAATGGGGTAGCAAGCGTCTAACAGAGCCTCTGCTACTCAAATGCCCACCACGACACCTTAACGAGGTCCCCCTGTTGTACACAGAGTGCGTGGTGGACGACCGAGTCCTCGCCAGTATAAGCGAGTGCCCAAGGGCGAAGAGACCGAAGGACGGACGATGGAGATCATTGATGCAGAGAGATGGTGTCTCGAGAAAAACACCAGGAGGAAGGCAACGGGAAACCACCTCTCTAACTATCCCGAGTAAAACTGAAAATGACGCCAGAATTGAATACAGGGGGCATACTCGCAGGGTTGTGATGCTCAATTTCACAGAGAATTAGTTCGTCTGTAAGTACTATAATGGCACGATAACTGGAATAATTTACCACTGGTTTCTTAAGTGTCCACCTCTTCAGAAGAGCTAATCAAATCATAGCAGCATAATCCGACCTTCGCCACATAATCAGTATATCCATCAAGCAAAGTTGAATGCTCGATATGTGGATTGCAAAATCTAAATGCAAATCGCGAAAAAGTTCATGTGCCCTACACCTTTTTGTACGACATTTATAATTAAGCGCCCGTAAAATAGAACTTATTCCCAGTGTTTAATCAAAGCAAGCCCTGCAAAAGCTCGACCGGTTGTTTGGCAGGACATACGTTTCAGTGACATTTTCTGGACACCCAGCGTAGTTTTACACCATGGTTTTATATAAGAACCAACCTGTGCGCCTGAGATCCGAATGGGGCTCCAGCAAACCCCTTTTCTGACACTTCTGCCATATCCACGAACTCCAAGTCTTTCTATAGGAAATTCGTTTAATTTTATTTACGCTCGGAGTACATAAATAAAGTCTGGTACATTTTAAAAGCAAACTGAAGTGAAAACTAATCTATTGTACAATTCAGATACTCGGCCTAACTTTCGGCGGCAACCATGTTTGTCAACAACGCAAAACCATAGCAACGCCCCAAATACTCTCAAAACCAGCGTTCTATTAATATACACAAAAATTACTGCACATTAATCTCGTACGGTATCTTAGCAGTGCAGTAAGTAAGTGTATTCTTTATCAACGCTGGCAAACGCACGGCGTTTCATCTAATTCATTCTTAATTAATTTCGTATCATATAATTTATAATTGAAGACCCTACTAGAATTCGTATTGGAATAGATCAGATAAGCTTATTGTTAGAGACTTTTTATTCTAATAATTGTTTCATGTTGTGTGTCCCATTGTGCATTTTTAAGTGGTGTCAATAAAAAAAAAAAAAAAAAAAAAAGTGTTGAATTGAAAAAAAAAGTGTTGAATTGAATTGAAGTGGTGTAATAAAGAATATACTTACTTATTTACTTACTCAATGAAAAGAGAATAGAAAGCGCAGCTTTCTCACACGCAATGTTTGATTGAAGCTTAATCTCGCTTAAGGGTTCTGGTGTAGTCCATGTCCATCCCGAGTACATATCCAGTAACTTCCAGTTTTGTACGAAGGCATTATTACAATTATTCAGTTGCACGGTTCGCATACTCGTAACAGAACACTCACTAACCTCCACTTTCCTAGCTGTGCTGATTATACTCAGGGGTAGCACAGTACGCTGATAATCAAAACATACGCGGGTGGTCTCCCCCAAGCCATCATGCAACTTTAAACTAATACATACTGCCACCAGTCAACTGTCCTGGCAGGCTGCATCCACGAGTAAAGGCATTGGCATTTGATAGTCATGTTGGATCGGTTCTGAGTTACTATTTCCTACCTCCAGCACAATGTACGTGGCCCAGTTATGGGCCCACGCAGTGAGGATAATGTAGCACTTTTCTTAATGATAAATCAATTATGATAGATGTCTCTTGTATTGTATTGTATTTTGTATTGTATTTGAACACTTGTATAGCGCCCCTACCAGATTTCCCATTCAGAGGCGCTCCCGACTACTGCGCGAACGCTGAATCGGAGTTTCACACCGAAGCGCTTGAGCAATTGCGAGTGAAGGACTTGCCCAGGGTCCCTACGCGGCGACTTTGAGGTGGATTCGAACCCGCAACCCTCCAGCTGCAAGGCACCGAACATACCCCTAAACCACCGTGCCCCAGTTGTATTGTGATGTGTTGTATTGTACTCCACGTTTATAATGCGACCGAGCCACCCGCAGTAAAGAACCGAGAAATTAATCTCTGATAAACCGACCTGTATTATCAGGGCACTTATTAATATAGCGCATTTTTAGGTTCGTAGAAGCCGAAGAACGGTCCATGATGTTAGTCCCTAGAGGCAGTCGTTGGTATGAAGTGCTGCGACTTCATTTTCTTAACCTTGGCATATGAGGACAGGTGGCCAGTCCTGTTGCAAACCATCCAGCTGATCTTCCCATCAACAATGTCATAGCCAAGTTTCCTAGAGTGGCAGAAATCTCAAAACCTCGTTCTGTCCAGACGGGGTTTGAACCGTCAACCTCACGGTTTACACCACTGCATTGGATCTAATTAGCCTGTTTCTGGACACGGCGGTATAGATTTACTCCATCCACGAGTAACCACGAGTAGCAGTTAACCTCTGCACATTCAACAGGGCAGCCTAACAATATTGCTTTCAGTATTCCTTTGGAGAGCCGACATCACACAAAGTGGCGGCAGGAAGCATAATGCCAAATGGAGACAAAGTTTAAAACAATGGACGAGCACTTACAACCAGGAGCGTAGCGAGACTTAAATTCAAAAGGAGGCAACTTCACAGACCATTGGCAAAATTCTGGTTATTGGGGTCATTGGTCAATAGACGTTCCAGAATATAAAAAGAAAGCAAGAGGAGGCAACTGCCTCCTCGTGCCTCCATGTAGCTACGCCTATGCTTACAACGCCTCTACAACAAGCCACATATGTGAAATGTGTAGATTTGTGTGCCAAAACACTTAAATTCCTCAATGGTATCGTCTATTATGTTGATCTGTTTATTGATTTATTTACCAAACGGTGAAAGTTTGTGTATGCATGTACGTACATGTAAGAGGAACTTAAATAACAACTTAAAGATGCTGCAGCATGCCCATTGCGGCATAAATTATTAGAAGAGTTACGACATAATATTTCAAGAACGTTATAAGCAATTTTTTATGATCACTGCTACCCCAGGTTAAAGTTATCACTGCAATAAAGTAATCAATTTAGGCATAAAAGTGAAAACAATGTTTTAATGCAAAACGAGCTAAGTAAATCAACTTTTTACTCTACGTACACATGCATCTCAGTGTTTTACTTTACAAGCAACAGAATTGTATGTAACTGAACAAAATGAAAATGAAATTAAAGTCTGGAAGTCTCTTTTGAATCCTCAAATGCAGCAGGGTCTATCCTTTTAAACCTCTCTGCAAGTATTTTTGAAGTCTTGGGTTCACACCATCTATAGGCTAAACTATAAGTTCTATAACCAGGATGTTTTGCAATGCCCAAAGAACTATATAGGTTCCAAGGCTCTGGAACAAACTGATCATTTGAAATAACAGGATTTGAACTACACATGTTGTGCAAGTAACAAAGTTTCACCATTAGACTACAAAGTCTAATATTTCAACAATAACCCTCATCTGCTCAGATCCATTAGCCCATGTTCCCTGGAGACTATTCAATGCAAGTGCAACATACAGTGGTCCACGAACATTGCAAACCACCTAATCTAGATCGAATCTAAAAGCAGGAATCTTTTGGCACTCGGCTCTGATGTCTGAACATGACAAAGGTCATTACATATCAGTTTAAACATATGTTAATAGTGCAAAGGCTGAAAGATTTTTCAGTTGAGGTACAAACAGAACGAAAGCAATCAAATGACAGGGTACCTTTTCAACTTTCACCTTCTGGTGATACTCCTCTGGTATCAATTGGCCAAAAAAGGGAAAAGAAAAGAAAACGGAATGGGCTCCATGTGGCTTGGTAACCTATACAGTCATTCATTCAAGGCTCAATGTGACTTAACTTCAAAGTACCTACCAGAAGGTAGGTACTTCATGTTCCCTGCACCAAGCCTACACCTATACAAAAACATTGTCTTTGCTCATGGTTCACAAAGTGCTGCAGCAGGAACTGCAATTTGCCCAGCTACACCATATTATAGTTCATAACTAAACTATATCAATTAATTAAAATCATACAGAAAACAGAACAGAATTCACTTATAGCAAACTATGTTTAAACAAGGAAATGCATCCTCAGAGTCACAATGGTAAATGTAACAAATGTCTGAATTAGAAAACATGCCTCAGTAGTTTACGGTCCAGTAATCAAAAACAGTAATTCATACAGCGTGACGAGCGTTTAGCACGAACAGAATCACCGGTTGCTGGTTTTCTTACGTTTCTGAGAACGTGCCATCCTGTTCCCCATTTCGTCATCCGATCCTGGTTCACACGACATAAACAGGTCGTCTGAAGATGGCGTTACTGCTGGCGGTTCCTCAAGACCCGTGGGTGAAACCGCATGGGGCTGGCGCTTTGCACCCTGCCTCATGTTTTTTGTGAGTTTCTTGGGCAGCGAAGTCTCCACAGAAGGCAGACTAGCAGAGATTTCTGGAGTGGGGACAGCCTCAAGAGGAGAGCAGGCTTCATTGGTAAACGCCCTGTTCACGTCACAAATCTTGTCGCAGGCATCTAGGTAATCCAAGAACACGCTTGTCACCTGCTTGGCGATCTCTTCTCGTCTCTTCATGTGGACCGGTTTCAGCTGGGCCGTCACGTGTGGTCCACCTCCCATACGACGAAGGTCGTCCTTTAGCGTCATCAGATGTTGCCTCATCGAGTTCGTCTCTCTGATTGACTCGTCCAGAACAAAGTCGATGTTGTCTTCGGTGATCGGACAGTTCCATGGCAGTTCCAATTCGACTTGATTTTGCATTTGCTTTCGAGGTCGATGCTTCGGCGTGGCTTGAACAACACTGGGAGATGGACTGGGTATTTCGTCACCGCCTTTGATGATGCTGGCCACGACTTCTCCGGTTTCCGTTCTTTCATAAATTATGTTGCCTTTGATAATTCTTTTCTGGGCAATCCTTCCCGATCTTGATCTCCTCGATTGGAAGGCTTGGGTAGCTGCAGCTGACCTTGCTTGGGACTGTGCTGTCTGTGCCATACTCATCTTCAAAGACGATTTTACCGAGTCAATATCCATCTGGGCCTCACCTGGAAACACAATTTTTTAAAGACACATGTTTAATGTTCCCATTTTCATTCAACAACAGCACTTTCAGTACAGATTTCAAACTTGAAACAGACAGTAAGTAATTTTTGGCCACTTTTTTAAAAGTAAATGAACGTAACTTCTCAAATTCACAAACAATTATAGTTTATTCAACACTTGTTTGTTTTAGTTATAAACACAAATAAGACACATAAATTTCTAAGTTCACCGATGGAACAAAACATGTACAAATGATCTACAGTTATTACAAAGTGTTGCCCTATAGCATCACTATCAACTCAGACATGAGCGGCAAAGCCAGGCAACTGTCTGAGAAACTTTCTTTGTCAGTTTTACCACCTCTGCAAGCTTAGTGTTTTAGATGAAATTTACTTTTACACAAAAGCGTTAAATAACTCTCCACTTCACTCATTAACTTATGCCAGTGATCACACCCCCGTCTCCCATTCTTCTCACCTGTCAAGGTGTGTACGTTGTCTTCATCACACGATCCTTCAGCGTCATCTGATGAATTCTCATCGACTTCAAGTCGTCCAGCCTCGGAATATCCCAAACCTTGGAGCAGGTGAGGGGGAATTCCCCCTTCCATGTACTCATCGAAACGGATTGATTCCGATGAATCCATTCCACTAAACACAAAGCAATTCAGTGTCAATACATGATCTTGAAAGTCAAGTTCACAATGCATGTCTTTTGATCATCTTTTCAAAAACACCAAAACATCCAAAGTCATAATATGCAACATTCTGCGGCAAACCTATAGTATTGTGGCCTGGATGATTGTACAGACGGTTCCAGGTTTTCTAATGACGACACTAACCCCAACCCTGACGACGCCTAACCTGACCCTAACTGACACACAAGACGCCAGTAAACGGTAATCCCGTAGTTTAGGTTGGTAAATTATTTTATATCGTCAAATTAAAATGGAAGCTGGATTAAGGAAAAAAATTGTTTCAGTAACTCGAAGTGGGATTGATGAAACGATTTCTGTCTTTCAATAGAAGTTGGATTGATCGAAATAATTTTTACCGTAAATAGAAGCTGGATTGATGAAACTATGTTTTTGAAGCAATAGAAGCTGGAATGATTAAAATAATTGTTTCCGTAAGTAGAAGCTGGACCCATGAGAATAGTTCTTTGCTTAAATAAAAGTTTCATTGATGAAAAATATTTTTTGGGTTAAATAGAAGTTGGCTAATTTTTGTCATGAAATGGAAGCTGGATTGATTAAAACAAATTTTCGATGAAATGGAAGCGGGATTGACGATAGTTATCATGGACATAGGTAGATTGCTTACTTACCAACATGAAGTTCGGTATTGAAGATATTCAAATAATTTACCAACCTAAACTACGGGATTACCCAGTAAACTTACGCACTATATCGTTCAGCCCTCGATACTATAGGCTTGCCCATTCTGCATCACATGTCAACAAAATAATATGCAACACTCTGGCATACCATGTCAGGAATAAATGAAAGCCGCCCTTTTAAGTATCTAATATAGCCTTGGAAAATACATTGACTAGGTCTAGAAAAATAGACGTTGATAATCTTTAAAATATCGATATCCTGTCTCGAATATCTAAATACATTGGCACACTGTCTCGAAACCAAGTGTTACGATAAACCAAGTGTTACGATAAACTATATTTGTAATGATAACACGAAAGACTGTCATCTTATTATAATATTATTGTAAATATAACAAATTCTGAATAAAATTTTCTGTACGATTTTATTGTGGAAACGTCGGGTCGTGGACTATGATGCGATACGAAGATTAACTGGAGTGTGTACTTCCAGTTGCGGCACGCAAAATAGAACTTAAAATCAAAACCTGGCAAACGCACATAATACGATATACTTTAAGTACTACAAACTAACCTATCTTAAGTATTTTACAAAATTCCTCGTCTTAATATTTTATCCGTCTAAATAATATTATTTTAATCTTCAAATTCGGCGATTCGCTTAACCGGAAATAGGCAAAGAACACAGAATAAGCTCATGTTGCTCACAAGGTTGGTTAGTTACACTGAGATAGGCGGGTTTGGGGTGAAATCGGTTCTAGGTCAAGATCCAAAGGGGTCAGCACAGTATTATTTATACTGTGGGGTCAGCCAACGATTGGGGTGGATGATGTTGGTGACAGTTGGTCCAATTAAACTACGCAAAATCGAAAATTGAAACAGAATGGGAGGGGGAAAGAAAAGAGGAGGAATCAGGATAGCATTATTTTGTGAAAAAGCAATGCCATCAGTTTTGAGTGAAAGACCTGTGGAGACAGAAAGAGGTGAAGTTTGGTGATAAACTTTATATCTCGATTGCCTGCCTCCTTGCAACGAACATTAGGCCGCCGCCTACCTCCGCCTGACTCGAAATGTGTCGAACAGACATTGTAGGCTAGGCTTCGAGCGAACATTCCCTGCGAACATTGCCTGTTACGCTGGATTTTGCGTAGCTTAATTGGGCCAAGTGTCGCCCTATCGGCTTTGCAATAACGGCGCTATCTCAGTTTGGATTAAATAAAGGTGTTCATTGAATTGCGGTTTTCTGCTATAGGCCTACTCCAGAAACCTTACACCCTACGGAATCATTTCCAAGACTCAGTGGAGCATGCGACGGAAAGATGTCTCTGCCGAGAGCCGTCCTAATTAAGCTGTCCATGGAATAGTCGGATTAAGACAAACAAAGACCTGGTCGAGTAGAGAATAGTCTTATAGTTATCAGTCAACATTCAGTAGAGATAGCCTAGCAGAACAGTTCCGTAAGCTATATATCCATGGGGCTGGCACGGCATGGCATGGGTACGGTGTCAGCGACTTTGTTTTTATTAGTAAAAGACAGTACTGTCTTAGTGGTAGACTTACGACCTGCGAACATGCGGATGTAGAGTGAATGAACACCGGTCAAGGACAAGACGTATCAGGAACAACAGTCTTAGTGGTAGACTTACTTTCCATATTTCGAAATTAATTTACTAAAGATTGTATTATTAGGCATTGGCCTATTTTAAAGAGACAATTTTAAATATAGTCATGTAAACTTCTATCGGTTGGAACGGTATACTGGGGGACGGATGTGCATGCTCGTTTCAATTCGATTAACATTAGAACTAAACGAATAGACGCCGCTCATAGATGTCTACATAGCGTCACCTCAAGGCAGTACCGGCCTTATAGGTATAGGCCTATAGGCGATACAGGCGACTGCCTAGAGCGGCACTTTTCAAGAGGCGGCAAATTCTGACAAAATAAATGATGGACACCTCTGTCAAGAAGAAGACATCATTTACGAGCAGGGGCGGCATTTTCGTCATTGCCTATATAGCACAAAATTGTCGAGGACTGTCAAAGGCCGCCTCTGTCTCAAGGGAAACCTTTATTCAGCGGACTCGGGCAATAACCGTAAGCTAGGTGTACATGTGAGGTTTATAACGGTTCTGATAGAGCAGATCTCTTTATTTCCCAGAGCTTTATTCGCAGCAACAACTGCAGCGTATGTGTGCACAGTTTTGGCCACTGCCAATGGACGGAGGGAAGGAGGGACGGATGGATGGCAAAAACAGAAGCTGCGTTTTCTTTTAGAGCGATAATTGAGGCTGGTTTCCATGGAAACGCTGCGCAGCGGTCATGCAACAAAAGAAACTGGGCGCTGCTGTGCTGATGATAGAATACATGCCTACAGGATACACGTGTATAACACGTGCACACACGTACATGCGTTCTTACACAGACACAGACACAGAGAGAGAGAGAGAGAGAGAGAGAGAGAGAGAGAGAGAGAGACACACACACACACACACACACACACACAAACAAACACACACGTAAATATTTTGTAATTGAACGTTGAACTATTATGCTCAAGAAACACAAGGCAAAACCACACCGGTAGCCTATATCGAAAATACAATACCAAGAATGTTGTTCAGATTGTTGCTCAAATAATAAGCGAATGAACAACAGTCTTTGAAAACATTACCCTCGAGATTGCAATTACATAAAGGCCTTCAGCCTTTCTCTTCCTCTGTTCAGGAAACGCTTCTGAATCGCTGAGTGGCGTTTTTAAAAATAAGATTTCGACTAGGCCTACAATTACAGTTATCGTATCGTATCTAATAATTTATAAAGCGCTTCTCGCAGAATAACTATTCAGAGGCTCTTTCTCAGCACGGAGGCCTCGGGGGGAAAAGAAACGCCTTTAAAGAGCGAGAGACCGATTAGGAAACCATGCAGTCATATGACATTAGTTAAGCCGTTAGTGAGAGGGAAGGTCATTCCAAATGGAGAGATCCACCACAGCAAACGCCCGTGTTGGGCCAGAGACTCCCAGAGTAGTCCTAGTCCTATAGGAACAAAGAGATCAAGCCGATCTGAAGAGCGCAAAGAGCGAGATGAAGATGAAGATAATGGTTTTCGCATATAGCCTAGCTGGGATTTGGAGACCAGAAAGAGGATGTCATATTGGATGCGCGCAGCAATAGGGAACCAGCGCAAGACTTCAAGCAGTATGTGGAGATATGAGCAAAGCGAGGGACTCGAGGGAGTCGGGTCATGAGCCTAAATGATGCATTTAAAACCGATTGAAGGGGAGAGACGCTGCTTTGGGAGGTCAATGAGAAGAGAGTTGCAGTAGTCCAAGCGGTAGCAGACAATGCATGGACAATGGTGGTAAAGTCACAAACATGCATAGGGCCTACATACATACATGCATAGGCATCTATAGATCTAAATATTTACTCTGCTGCAAACCGTTCTATCCGTTGATATTCAGTATCGTCGCTATATTATATAGACGGCGTTGGTGTTTCTGTAAAACCTTACAAACAAATTTAAAAAACAATTTAGTCGGGGCTGAGGTGGTCTGAAGGGAGCCCCAGCATACCTCATCAACAGGTCCGGAAATCCTGCTATCGCCCTCATTTCCTGTCGCTCTTCTCTTTCGTCAGCACATGCATGTTGCTTATTATCAGTTTCTTCGTTTTTCCTATTTTGGTCACCAATCATCTTTCCATGTCTTCTCCATTCCGGATTCAAGGCGCAAATTCTGCTAATTTATATCCAGAGCTACATTAATTGTACACGGTTCTCGATTGAGCTTGCACAGTTAATATTGAGCGCTCCTGAGTAGAATGTCTGGAAGGGCGCTACTACTATAGGCTAGTCTAATATTAAGCTGCTGTAATGATGATGATGATCCTACTCTGGGATAATAATAATAATGATGATGATGATGATGATGATGATGATGATGATGATGATGATGATAACAACGACAATACTTTTGCGCAGCCAAAACTTGTCGAGTAGTGAATAGCCGTTCCAGACGCCCATCATTTTGTTTCCGGACATAGTTTTAGGAGCCCGATGATTAGAAAAACCTCAGGTAAAATAATAATAATAATAATAATAATAATAATAATAATAATAATAATAATAATAATAATAATAATAATAATAAAAGTTTAAACCGAATAGGTCTAATTATAAGTAAGCTATAGTTTACGATCACACGAGCATACACACACACACACACACACACACACACACACACACACACACACACACACACACACACACACACACACACACACACACAAATACAAATATATATAATTTAAGTAAAACTGTGATTTCATCACCCCAAAGGCTTTCCACTCGAAACTAAAGTCTCTCCTTTTCAAGAACTCTTATCCTGACTCATCTGATCCTGTACCTTCCAATCCTCGACCTAAAAGACACCCGCCTTAACATCTGCTGTGCCCTCTCTGATCCTCTGGAAACCGGACTCGGACCTCCATCGGACTACTCTTTTGGACAACCCTCTGACTAGACGCAGCGCTCGTGAATAAGCTGGTGCCCTGCGCTTGGCTTTCGAGTGGCGCTTTAGAAGTTTGGAGATTACGATTATGATTACGATTACGATAAACCTACTAATAATAAATAGTCTTTGAAGCTCGTTCACTAAATGTCGCCTTTAACAGCTCCTAACGCAGGCTTATTTTTTGTTCCGGAGGGATTGCGCCCGCCTCAGATAAAACAAGAACAACAGTAACAACAACAACTGTTGAACAACAGCACCAATGACAGCGCCGCAATGGTAACCATGGCAACAACAATAACCACCTGGCCTCTCCATGCTAATCCTTTATCGCGATGACTTTGGTTTGATTTTTGGGTGTGACTGTAGCCTAGGCCCTATAGCTTGCGGGCTGCTTCACACTTGGCTGGTACTTCTGTTTCACCCAGTGCCGCTGAATATGCGGCATCTAGAAACAATATCAAAACACAACCCACTTCTGTAACTCCCCACTGGTTGTACTCTGACAGTGCCAGTCCTAAGCCCGGATAAAGGAGGAGCGCGACGCTAATGATCTTTGTTATCACATAGTGACGTTAATTAAAGTGAAACTACTACTACCCACTTCTGCAACAGTATCATTTTCCCGATGGCCTTTGACTTAAACTCTGGGTCCTATATATTAACAACGTTGGACTTTAATGACAGAACTTGGACGTTCTAAAACGCATAGACTTTGGCGCAATAGAAGCATTCTGACTTCATAGCGCAAGAAGAGTCGGAGGAATAAGCTGGTGCCCTGCTTTTAGTATTTGAGTAGCGCTTAAGCATTGTTGAGTTAACGATCACTGTCAGAACTCAGTAGCATATTAAGTAAAAGCAATGATGAAGGCAAGATTAAGTGAGACGATATGAGACGATGAGATTAAGGCAAGGTGATCATATGAGTGAGGCAATATATGAGAGGCTACGGTAGGATTAAGTTAACAGACCCTCTTTGTTGCGTGGCATCTTCTTTTTTTACAATAGAGTTCAGTGCAAATAAAGGCTTAAGTTTCAGACAGCGCACCCATTGTGGAGACCGAATTTTTAAGAGGAAGGGGCATTATGAGAAACTTAAGCAACGGAAGCAACGACTTACGTTCTAACCTATTTTAAACCTAACCTAGTTCTTTTAACTTGCTTTGATCCCTAAGCACCTGTAAAATGAAAAACTTACAGCCACGTGTGGACTCAGGATTAAAGAGACATTTATAAGGTAGGCTACTTATTTATTTGAAAGCATAATATAGCGCCATTTCTCCTTGCAAATGCGCTGCATAAATGGTGTGAAAGTTCATGAAGAACGTAGGGTTCATCGGTTAGTATGGTGTGTCTGTTTGTCTGAGTGGTGGGGATATGTAACGCTATCTGCTCGGATCAATTCTTCTGATCTCAGAATTTATACGCCAATGTTGTCACTCCTCCCACTGTAAACAACTTGATCCTTTTCTTCGTAAACTTCCGACAACGTGTCTGGTGCGTGTGTGTATGTGTGTGTGTGTGTGTGTGTGTGTGTGTGTGTGTGTGTGTGTGTGTATGTGTATGTGTGTGTGTGTGTGTGTGTGTGTGTTTGTGTGTATGTGTGTGTGTGTTTCAGTCAGTCACCAAAGTGTCACTGTGCGTTTATATGCTGATCAGTGGTCGTGGTGATGATGATGGTGATAATGGTAATGACGGCGATGCTGACTATGATGATGATGGGTGGTAATGATTCTGACGTGGAAGGTGATGATACTATCGGCGTGTCTTTCGTTGCCTTTTGCACTGCGTGCCGCGGATGAATGCCAAGCTCTGCAAACTCAGGTGGGAACAGTACCTCATTGAACACGAGCAGGTAGCGAATAGACAGGTGAACTGCACACCTTCATCATCTATATAGGTCCGGATAAATCATAGATCTATATTTGTGAATGCCTGTATATACATACATACATGCATGCATACATGTATGCATACATACATACATACATACGTACATACACACATACATACATACGTACATACATACATACACACATACATACATACATACATACATACATACATACATACATGCATGCATACATACATACATATACATACATACATGCATACATACATGCATACATACACACATACATACATACATACATACACACATGCACACATACATACATACATACATACATACATACATACATACATACATACATACACACACACACATACACACATACATACACACATACACACACATACACATACATACATACACACACACATACACACACATACATACATACATACATACATACATACATACATACACATACATACATACATACATACATACATATGCATACATATATGTAAGCTGTATAAATACGTGTGTGATAGCAACGGTTTCGTTCGTATGCATAATTTCCCTGTAGGTCTAATTGCAGTTCGCCAAAACCGCAGGACTAGTTTCGCGAAGAGCAGAGGAGTGTATCATGGGGAGTAATTACCTGAGTAACATCATCATTTGCAAGTCTTGCGACACATACAATCACATGCAGATATATGTGCATGTGTACACATGCAAATATACATCTATTTATACACACATAAATTCATACATACATACATGCACACGTGTATATTATATATATACATACATGCATACATACATACATATACATACATACATGGTCATGCGAATGAAATCCCATTCCCATGGGTGATGTGCATGTGTGGGCCTATACTGATTTCGCTCCTGCACTGATCACATGCACTATGTATAGTGTTTCAAGGCTTCGATTCGATGCTGGGCGCTGACAATCGAATGGCTACAAAATGCACAGGGAGTCAATTAACAGCGCCTTATATTGGCAAATAGATCCAGAGACAGACAGAGAGACAGAGACAGAGACAGGGAAACATAGAGCGACAGAGACACAGAGACGCAGATAAGAGATAGAGATAGCGACTGAGACAGAGAGAGAAACGGAGACAGCGTGAGATATAAACAGATGGAGAGACAGAGGGAGAGAGACACAGACTTACAAAGAGAGATACCTAGTGTGAGAGAGAGAGAGCAAAATGCAGAGAGACAGAGGTAGAGAGAGAGAGACAGAGACAGAGAGATGGAGAGAAATAGAGACAGATAAAGACAGCGAGTTAGACAGAGGCAGAGACTCAGAGAGATGGAGAAACAGAGGAAGAGAGAGGGGAGAGAAAGATTTATAATAGATAATAGATAGACAGAGAGATAGACAGACAGACTGAGACTGACTGAGAGACAGAGAGATAGACAGAGATACAGAGACAGAGAGAGACAGAGACAGACTGAGAGACAGAGACAGACATAGAGAGGCAGATAGAGAGAGATAGGGAGGGCCATAGAAGTCGAGAGGCTCCGCCGCCCGTCGCACCTGGCGTCCAATCAGTTCACCTGTATTCGCATGGATTAAGTCCACAACACACACAGACACAGACACACGGACACAGACACACAGACACAGACACACGGACGCACACACACGGGGGCTGTGCTTTTCATGAGATGCAGCAGAAGCCAGGCCTGCGTTTGCACGGGACGCAGATAGGTAGGTTGCCTCTGCGCCTATATGACCAGTGCATGATATATGGTATTTCATGCGATAGCCCAGTGATGCACGCACACCTGGGCTGCTAGGTGTGCACAGGTTGGATAATCACTATAGGCTCGATGACAGGTTGATATAGGTAGACCTAGCTTTAATGGTTTTAAAGAAAAGCATGCACAGGTGAATTGATTGCATAGGTGAATTGATTGCACAGGTGAATTGATTGCACAGGTGAATTGATTGCATAGGTAGGTGAAATGATTTTCTGGATGATTGGACGCTGACAGCTCAGCCCCGAGTGGGTTCACTTTATCACGTTGTCACGATTGTTTGTTATTGGCTCTGTTACACTGTCTCGTGCTTTCGATTTTTTAAGAATAAAAATCGTTTCGTCATGTCATTCGCCTCCAGCCCTCCACTCCATCACGGCAGAAATGATACGTGATCGGTTCATCTAAGTCTAAGCGATGTTTACTCCACCGACAGCTCAGCTTTATGATGATCGATACTATTTTTAACGAGTCAATAATCCTCCGAGTCTCTGTCCACAACTTGTCTGCTTGAATCCGACGATCTGGTGTCTCTCAGTTGTAGTTTCCGACATCTTACGGCTGCCAGGTCTGTTGACGATATCTCTTGCGAGGTTAGTAACTATTTAATCGTAATCGTAAACTCGAAACTTCTACAGCGCCCACAAAAGCGAAGTCGCGGGAACCAGCTTATTCACAGGCGCTCAATAAAATCAAAATCGATAGGCAGGGGGTCAAAATCCAGAGAGTCAGGCAGGCAGACAGGCAGGCGGCTAAGGTGGATGGTGTTTGGTGTTGAGACGACGAGGTAGGCAGGGAGAAGTGTTGGATTCAGGATAGGATTTGTCAAAAAGCAATATTTTCAGTTTCGTGTGAAAGACCTGTGGAGAGATAGCGAGAGGTGGAGTTTTGGTGACTTCGTAGGATGGATTTAAGTCATTTAACTATCTAACAGAGATGAATAGCGTTGCTATTTCCTTCTTTACCAGACAGTGGAGGAGTTTTGATCTCTCGCCTCCGCCTTAATAATAATGATGATGATAATAACGACAATTTATATGGCGCCGTACCACGGCCATACCGCTACAAGGGCGCCTCACATACAATACTAATCAGCGGGATACGCCTTGGCAAACAAATAAGTTTTGAGTTTAGATTTGAAGGCGTCTACTGAGTCGGCCAATCTGATGACGGGTGGAAGACTGTTCCAGCATCTGGGAACAGCGGCCGAGATGCATGTTCGCCTTACAAGCATATTTATATATGCAGACCGAGCCAAGAAGCTTCTAAAATGTTTTTCCCCAGAGTATAGCCTATATTGAAGCCTATTGATAGAAATATTTGTCTGCTCTAGGCTGACCGACTAATTTCTATTGTCTGCTTGAAGACAATTGTTGGTGCCTAAATATATCTGAATGTTTTGGGTGATGATCTGTAGCGACGATTGGGTAAGTATTCTTAGTAATTCTTAAATGATCGATGGGGGCTCGTCGTATGTCACGGTCTCGTGTCAATTTTCATGCTATAAATTTTACTAGAAAATCAGAAGAAGATGAACAGTAATTTAATAAAGTAGCCTGAAGGGCAGCCATGGATGAAGTGCTAATGACTTCCTTTTAAGGTATATATGGGCGGGTGACCACTAACCAACCCTCTCCATTACTCTCTGATCTTTCCACTGGCATGGGTATGGTCAGTGTACTCATTATAGCTGAGTTGACAAGGGTCACAATTCAGTCGTTTTTAGTGTTCAAGACATTTATTAGTAGGCCTATTGTTAACCAGTAATAATTATTGAAATTCTTATAATATTAAATATTGACTAAAATCTGCTCTATGAAACTTTGTTAGGATTCTGGAGCTGCAAAACGAAAGAAGCGCGAGCATGTGGTAAATGAACTAAGTAGATAAAAACTCGCTTGATGCATTTGTAATTCGAAGACATGTCGCCCACCAAAAGTTAGTTAGGCTTAGGCAGCATACGACTAATACCGATGCAGAAGATAACATTTGTCACTGTCCGTCTTTCACAACTGTGAATGTAACAGTATACTGTATAAAAGTGCTTCCCAAACTTTTCAGTGTCACGGACCAGCAGGAATTAGCCTAACTTTCAGTGTCACGGACCGGCAAGAATTTGCCCACTGCAGGAGGACCGGTGCCAAATTTCTTTATTATTTCTCTTTTTCGCTTTCGATCACCTAAATTCCTAAACAATTCATTTAAATTAATTTAATTGCATGTTTATATGACTCTATTGCCCTTCAAATGCTATCCTAATAAGTCTGTTTTGCTATAACTTTTAAAAATATAATAGCCATTTCTTGATTCCGAGACAATTTGACCAGTTTCTTGACTCACTTCGCGGACCGGCAACTGAGGGCTCGCGGACCGGCACCGGTCCGCAGACCACCACTTTGGGAAGCACTGCAGTGTATAACATTGCTGCATTGTCTTGCTACAAACGAGTTCTATACACTTATAAAAAGGACTATTCTTGCGGTTTTTTAAAAACTAAATTCACATAACTTCACATTCCTTGAAAATAACCCTTATAACTAATCATAATCGCAATGTCAATAACACTCACAAAACAGGCTTCAAGTTCAACTACATGGGTTGTTGCACACGATAGGCTAAGCACCATCAGAGCCTGAGGCTCTCAGTGTACAAGTTCAGAAGGCCTTCAAAATTCTTTGCGCCTAGGGCTCCGTTTTCTATAAACGCGCCTCTGGCTCTGAAGAGACTCTGTCGCCTTTGGAGCTCGACTAAAAACTCTTCTATGGATTTGTTTACTATGTACCCGTAGCCTATATCGTTTCTGTAAACGTCTTGCATTTGCCCCTTGGCTTCTGGCCGGACTTTGGTGCGCAATACGACTGCGCACGCTAGCAGCCATCAACTGATGTCTTTAGCCAGAGTCTAAATTACTCATAAACATCAACATTCACTTCCTGAAAACGTTGAAACTGTAGCCTACTTATACTGGTAAGTAAAAATTTAGTTAGTAGAATGAAATCGCGTGTAGTTGACTATATACAATCCCAAGAAAACTTCATACTGCAAACTGCACACTTCAGACAAGTCTATACTGAACATTCGAAAATGCCAACTGCAAAGAAAACTGACTATTTTATGCCCTGCAGATTTTAATCAATATTTAATAGTAGGCCTATAAGAATTTCAGTTATTATTACTGGTTATGATCGCGGAAGTTATTTGATTATAAACTGGAAGGAGATGAACTTGAGCCTAATTATGCGATAAGAATAAAACAATTGATGATGTTGTTGACGATAATGATGGTTTCTGTTGAAGCGGCGCTATACAAATGTCACAGTTACAGTTCCAGTTACACTTACGACGATGTTGGCCAGTAATGTAATTTTAATGATAATGATGGTATTGGTGGTGGTAATAATGATGATGGTGGTGATTATGATGATGATGGTGGTAGTGCTGATGATGGTGATGATAGTGGTGGTGTTGATAATGACGATGCGGACGATGATGATGATGTTGATGATGATGCTTACTGAGAACAGCGATGCGTGATATTGTAGGCTATAACTGTTTAAAATAGTGTAATCATGACCCTTTATTAAAATGCATATTAATAACTGCTTTGCCTCTGTGAACTGAGATGAGCTGCTCTACTAATTGTTGAACGATGCCGTGTAACTAGTTGCGTCTTTTGCCAACTAGATTTTTGTAATAAAGGAATATTTGATTTGATTGGTTGATTGTCAGGAACCAAGATGAAGAAAGCATCACTAGGCCTAGTAAAATAACTGACAACTCCGAACGGAACAGAATCTCCTTCTAAAGCAACCTTGTAACAGTGACGACGAGAGATCAGAGACGATGATGAGTCAATCGGTCACGGACGATCAGATTACTAAAGCCACACGTCATACAGGCCAACCGATTGGCGCTACATAAATTCCAGATACCTACACAAGTAGGATGCCTCTGAGGTAATGATTCTCTTCCTGCGTGTCGGTTTCCTTAGTAACCGGATTCAGAAGATGGCCTTACGTCCTTGGCTCCCGAGAAGATGCCTGTTCCATCGCAGCTATCTTCTCGCCTTTGCTCTACTCTGCCTAACAGGGTTGACGCTCGTCGCCTTCTTTGGTGCAATACTAGGGCACCGCCGCAATTCCCTAATCGAGTATGTCGTCGTTGGAACTGACTCACACAAGTCCGTTCTTCAGCTGAACCGGTCGCAGATTTCAATACGAAGGATAGAGTTGCTCTCACCGACGTGCATAAATTGTGAAAACCCTCCTCAAGTTGACTCAGGTATTCTGCGCCCCATCATTGGAGTCTTCTTGGTGCAAGAAGCTACCGAAAGTTTTCAAAGCTCTATTCATAAGGACGATGTTATCGAAGACCCTCCTGAAATCCATGGAACTGTTCGTGAGGATAACGGTGTCAAAGGCCCGCTTGATATCCACAAACCAATTCATCAAGGCGAAGATGGTGATGAGACCGTTGAAACGTTCATCAACTGTGACCCTTCGTTTGATTACGCCGTTTACGTTGTTCTCAGATCGGGCGGACCCGAGTCGAGAGCGAAGCCTTCGGAGGACGGGATCATCCAGGTGGCCACTCCCTGGATGGATCGTCTTCTGAGGAGAACCACGGAAGAATGTCGAAGGCAACGCGTCAACATCACATTCTGGTTGACAACGATATTGCCGGAACTGAACCTCGTCAACGCTCTCAACGACGTCCTAATAGAAGCGTATTTCGACAACGTCACCTGGTACGATCTCCTGGTATGGTCAGATCCCGCCCAGAGCAGTCACGTGGTGCCTCTGAAGTGGGCGGAGCAACCGACCGAGGTTCTTCAGCGCAAGAAGAACGTCGGTGTCGTCACTTCCGGTGGAAGAAGACTGTTCTTCCATCGACGTCACTACGAAATCTTTGGTCACTTCTTTCCGCTGACGGACTGGACGCTGGACACAGCCGTGCGCTATCTCCTGCGACTGTACTCACCGCAGTGGTCAAGCCACCAGGGAACTGGACTCGATGACCACACGGCCACTGAAGGCACCAATAAAAGTAGTCGCGTTGGCAGTAAAGCTGACGTTGTCATCGGCAACGGTGATGGTCGTGATGTCACTGTCGGTGGCAACATGACTGACGGTGTTGGTGACAGGAAGGGTGAGAATGACGATCTGGCAGAGATGACGGCTATCGACAGTCATTTACTGCAGAGGTAAGTCTCTTCGTGTTAATAGGCTTAAGTTTCTATGTTGAGTTACACATTCAAAGCAGATCTGAATAGAATCATCACACTGCACACTCGGATCTCGTGTCCGTCCATGCTCTGACTAACATCCAGCTTTACACCCGTTGTCAGCTTTTTTCTCATTCTCTAGCCTATTTTTGTATTCACTACTCACCTCTGTGATGGTGGTACAGGCGTGAATGTCATCTAATCGGCTTCAGCTCAACCTAACCAGAAACTGAAAGAATTAAAAGAACTGAATTTGGTAGGGAATTTCAAAGATTCAGACCAGCAACCAAGAAAGCCTGAGACGTTAAAACGCACCATATCCCTTAGCCATGGACTTGATGGCGCTTTGATAGGTTCTTAAAATTATGCTCTATAATGTCCAGATACATGCTTTACTACATACATGCATTTTACTAAATGCATGCACTTGATTAGAAAGACGACTGTTTTTCGTCGCCATCTGTAATGCCTTTAATTTATTTTTTTTGTTTTTGGGAAATTGCTACATGGGTGACCCTCCTTAGCGGGATCTCCATCCCTTTTGGGCCTCCCTTTGTTGCCAGTGTATTTTGTTTGTTCATATTCTCTGATTTACTGTAATAATTTGGTTGCAATAAAATAATTTGAATTTGAATTTGAATTTGAATTTGGTGACTCTATTCAAGCGGAACTTTGTTCCTTCTGGGTCTACCGGTTGTTTCTCAATACCGGTACCCATGTCAATGTTTCATGGTTGTATTTTTCTTTTTTTTGGATTCAATAAACGAAGAATGAATGAATGAATGACTGTCACAGCTATAGTTATGCAGATATGCAGAAGATTCTCTTAAAAGGCTGTTCTCGCGGCTTCGATTTTTTGTACGCTGGAGAAATCTCGAGATTACGTTTACGATTACGATAATATACGCATGTAGAATATTTTCATGGCACTCTGAAGATTCTCTTAACACATTAACTATGAGCGTGTACTAAAAGTGACTGGAAATTTCTTTAGGTACGTGAAGGCGTTGGTTGACGCGGATTTCGATCTTCGACACGACGACAACCTTCGTCGTTCCGGGCGAGTGATTGCCATGTCCCTCTATGGCGATGACCCTAAGTACACTCTGGGCGCCGTCCGTAACGCCCAGCTGCTCCCAGTCATCTTCCCCGGCTGGAGACTGTCCATCTACTGCCGGAGACAGGTCCCTTCGGAGACGGACGGAGGCCCCGCTAGCTGCGACTCCGTTCCGCCCCAGGTGACGCGAAAGCTGGAGGAGCTGGGCGCCGACCTGAAGTACATCGATCCGGGTGAATTGGCACCGATGCTCTGGCGATTCCTTCCGGTCGATGACGTGACGGTTGACGTGTTCATCTCGCGTGACTCCGACAGCAGGTTGACGGAGCGTGACGCCGCCATCGTTTCCGCATGGCTGGACACGGACACGCTGTTCCACTGCATCCGCGACCACCCCAGCCACGCGGAGTTTCCGGTCAGTGGGGGACTATGGGGAGCACGTACAAAGTGGCTGAGACTGCTGCTGAGTGATCGACCAATCGCCTCGCGGGTGCAGTACAGTAACAGCTACTTGGAGGACATGAGGTTCTTGGGCAGCGAGCTCTGGCCCCTCGTCCAGTCCTCGGCCTTCTGTCACGATAGCGTGTCCTGCGACAAGTGGCCGAACTCGCACCCCATCCAGATCCAAAGGCAGAACGCCGAACACGTAGGGCAGGTGTTCGACGCACACTCGGTTCCTCGACAGATCGACATCGATCTGCTCACGGCCGCCGAACGGAACTCGAAGTGCGAACCAGACAGGGTCTCCTGATCATTATCAACATAGTCATGCTTTGATGTGAACAGATCTCAAATGTCGAGGTGACACAAAATGAGATTATCCGTCTATATCCAAGTCTTACACACAGGCTACCCTGAGTTCTGTGTGTAAGAAGGATTTAAGCAAATTAAGGCTGAATTGCAGGAGGTGTAAATGTGTCCTCGTAGCCTATGTGCGGATGACCAATGAAACCACTTCGTTTATGCATGCGGTTAACACAACGATCTCACACATGAGTCAACTGATATTGCGGTGGCTCGAATCTCGGTCTACTGGAATTATCTGGAAACCATTCTGACAGGACGCAGCGCTCGTGAATAAGCTAGTGCCCTTTGCTTTGCTTTCGAGTAGCACATTAGAAATTTTAAGCTCATGATGACTATTACTAATAATTGGAGAGACCTTTCGTGTCTATCGACTTTGTTTTGACTGAGCGTCTGTGAATAAGTTGGTTCCTGCGACTTCGCTCTTACGGGGTGCTGAAGAAATCTCGAGTTTATTATTACGATCTTTCTAAACTTTGTACTTTTCTCCGAAGGCGTCCAGCGTTGCTAGGCGTTGCTGAGCGTAACTAGGCGTTACTAAGCGTTACTAAGCGCGCATTTTCTGTAACGCAGGCTACTTGGCTAGAACGTCCCTGCTGCGACCCTGTAGGGGGAGGGGGTGGGGCGACCGACACGGAATCGATTAGGCCTACGCGCCCGACTGAGTCGCAGCTGTTTGCGATTCCCAGGTCACGAATTAACGCAATGCTTGTCATCAGAATTGCAAATGTATTAATCAGACATATCACGTGAAGCAAGTATAATTTTAGAGCGAAGTCTGTGAGACAAAGGGTAGGGTCGGATGACTCAGTGTTAATTAGTATTTGATGTGAAATATACGATTTTTATGTGACTAATAGGGTAACGGAGGCCAACATCTAATGGCAGTTCATGGCGGATTCCTTCACTCAACAGCAGTTCGCGAAGGCTGTTAGTAAGAGCATATAAAGGGATCACTTTTGTTTACACCACACAGACGATAAAAGCCAGACCTACGCCACTATAATCTATTTCAACCATAGCACCACGTTTTCAGTTTTTCAAGCTCTGTTTCAACCTGCCAGCAGACTGGTACGCAAGACTTAAAACTTCAAGACCGAGACAGTTGAGTTCCAAGCCTAGACCAAGACAGCGGGATACCAAGACTAAGACCGAGACCAAGGCACGAGGTCCAAGACAGTTATAGGACGGTGTAAACCGCACATTTTCGGGAATTATTTAACGAAAAGCAAAGGCTAACAATCCTTATCTTCTCTAAATACTGACATTTTTATCTTCTTAATAATTGGCATTATCATTTGTTTCGTCCAGTATTATCCCAATCTCCTCCGTTCCCAAGTACGTCACCTCTGTTTCTTTGCTATACATTGTACTCCGTCCTCAATTCTAATTCTCTTAGTTTTATGTGTTTCTGGTTCTCCATTTCTAAACGCTTCAGTTCATCCTGACGCTTTTGTTCCTCAACTTGGTCTAATCTTTTCCTTTCTTCAAGCTCTTCTGAGCGTCGCTTTTCTTCCCTGTCAAGTCGCTTAGCTTCAAGCTCTTCTGTACGTTTCCTATCTTCAAGCTCTTCCAAACGCCGTTTCTCTTCGAGTTCTTCCTTACTTTTCTTTGCTTCGATCTCCTCCAAACGTCGCTTCTCCTCTTTGGCTTCTGCTTGCCTTTCTTTTGCAAATTCTCTGAGTTCACTATTTTCGAAACCCAGTTCCTGCCCGATTTTCATCCATTTCTGATACTCTGCGGACATCTTGCGTTATTTCACTATAGGCCACTGGCGCTATATGAAAGCTCTCAGCCTAGCGCTGATACATTTCCATAAGGCTATAAATAGTTGTATAACCTTGACCCAACCTCGTTTTCACCGCTAATTACCTCTAGTAAGTTCCACACTCTCAATATGCAGTTGACCTCAAAGTGCGGGAACATCAGAATGAATCACAAAAATCACAAATGTCAAAAAAATCATAAAATACAATAAAACAGACATTCATCTTCCTCACTGTTCAAATCTTTGGTTGACCTGACCTCACCGAACTGACGTCACTATTACGTCGTGACTACTAATGAGCCGACCAAACGACAACAAGAAATTTGCAAATGGCTGCCAAGTGAGTTCAAATCGATTTCAATCTCAAAATAAACGTAAGCTTGTGTCTATCTATCTGTCTAATTCTATCCCGGACGAAATGCCACCACTTATGTAAGGGGTCCCTACCTCCATAGGGAGCTTAGAGTTGCAATGGATCTTACGTTACTTTATTATCTCCCTATGCCGAAGGTAGCAATGCCTATCATTATATATAGTAGAATTCAATGAAGACAAAAGTCTTGTAGTCTTGAGTTTTGAATATTAATAAGTTCAATAAATGTCTGATTTAAATACAATTATATTATAATGTCAATGCTCTATTTATCTATTCTAGAAAGACTAGTTATTCATTAGTTCATAGGTATACAATCCTTACCTAGAACCAGTATCAATGACTACTTAAAGGCGCTTATGTTTTATAAGGCCCTAAGATCGGACCTTCCCCTAAAAAATGATCATTGAGATGAAATGTTATAGTCACTTGAACTGGTGCTCGTCGTATAGTTACGGTAGAGCGTCGCCGATCTCCCTTTCGGCTGACATGGCTTTCTTCAGGCTGACGTTCGAAGTATTTCTTTTCGATGTTTCTTATTGTTGTGGTCATTCTGTTTGAAGTGATTCTTCTTGTAGAATTCAACGCTTCCTCCAGCTTACCTTCTAGCTAGATCTTGATGATGATGATTGGCGATGAATCAAACACCAAACAGTTCGTATCAGAGTTCGAATTAACTCTCGGCAAAACGTGGCTTTCTTCAGGCTTATAAAATAATCGTTCTTTGATTTTATACTGGCGTTAAACTCAATACCAGTCAATACCAGTCGATTCTTCTTGTAGAATTCAACGCTTCCTCCAGCTTATCTTCTAGCTAGATCTTGATGAATTGATTGCGCGATGAATCAAACACCAAACAGTTAATAATCATAGTTCGTATTAACTAATTAATTAAAACGTTCTAATCGGAATTATAAAATAATCGTACTTTGATTTTAATACTGGCGTTATTATTCAATACCAGTCGATCGCATGTTGAACTTACGATAGTTTACCGAAGTTCACAATGTCCGTTTCAAAGAAGTGTGTCAACGGACACCTCCTATAAACATTACTCCACTTTACTGATCGTCTTCCGATCAACAAATTACCGAAACTTGTTGTATGATCAGGAGTTTGTTTGCCTAACTGCCTCGTACGACTACCGAAGCCTTCGCAGTCAACAACAACACTGACTCGATTCTGCATTCCTGGCGTGAAGGCGCCAATCCGCGGTTCATTTGGCAGACGACAATTCTCAACCGTCCGTATTTTAATTCAACCAATCACGTCTCGACAGCATCGTCACGGAGCAACCCAGCACCACCGGTTAGCATATACCCACATCCCAACCGGTATAGCAGGTCATAAATATAATGTAATAGTAAAACTAGAAGTTGGATGAGCGATTAAAATACGTTTAGTAGATTTAGAAGTCGGATTAGGGATGGACCAAGGACCAATATACACAGGACTGGAATCTCCTTATGTAAGCGCGTTGGAGAGAAAATGGCGGCTCATGGAGCCTGGCCACCTAGCGACAAAGGTGTAGAAGCTCGTGTTTACCATGCTAAAACGCCTATCTCCGTCGTTTAGATTATTTAACTAAAAGTCATTAAAAATATCTTTTTATTTATTATTATTTACCTTTCTTCGTTCCTTAGAAACTGAAATAAAAATAATTCTGATTTGTTTTCCTCAAATTCGTGCAATTAATCGCTGAACAACACATCGGGTTCACCATGCATTTTTACGTCCAAAGACGCTCCTTACACCCGCATCGCCAGGTGGCGCCAGGCTCGTTGCCTTAAACCGGAAGTACACGATATTATCGCGAGTAACCAGTCCTTTAATATAGAGTCCTTGGGGATGGACATATGTCTTAGTAGAAGTAGAAGTTGGATGAGCGATGAAAGCATGCCTAAAATATGTTTTAAAATTTTATGAACTGCTATACCGGTTGGGATTTGGGTAAATGCCACCGGTTAGGCCTATCCCCGAATCCTAGCTAAATATTATTATTGATTATATCGCTGGTTCCGACGCTGGTTCAATTAATTAATTAAACCATTAATCCTATACACTGCAACATCCCAACTATTACTGTAGCACTCTTTAACTGTACATGCATTGGCCTAATATGGAGGGGGACCCGATAGCGCATTAGATAACACGTTGGCATGGAGAGCGAGAGGTACCGAGTTCGAGTCCCGTAGGGCGGATATGCTTTGTAGGCTGCTATTAGCGCCGGACATTCGCTACAATTATTACTGGTTATGATCGCGGAGGTTATCTTATATAAGGACCCCTTCTTTTCATTCTGTTCACAGCTGATCTTACTTCATTAATTTCTAATCACTCCGTCACGGGTCACCTCGTTGCTGAGGACGTCCAGGCTTACGTCCATGGTTCTCCATCGGCTCAACTCGTTCTTGCTGGCTGTATTGACGCTCTTTCTCGTGACTTACACCTATGGATGTCCTCAAATCGCCTCTCCCTCAATTCCTCCAAAACTCAACTTCATCTGGTTTGGCACTCCCCAACAACTCTAAAAACTTGACCTTTTGCTTCTTGCTGAAAACTTCCCCCAGTTCACTTTTTCTACTAGTGTACGTGACCTAGGTGTCACTCTGGACATTCTCTTACTTTCTCTGAACTTAGGCCTATTACTCAGCTTACACGCTCCTACTACTTTCAACTCCAACGTATCAGGGCCATTCGCAGATCTGTCTCCTCATCCACCTTGACGTCAATAGTCCATGCATTTGTCTGTTCCAGAATTGACTTCTGAATTGACTTCTGTTCTCGGGCCCCTATTGTCCGTTCTTTACACTACTCAACTCAGCTCACTCATCAAAGCATCCTCGGTGGGCCATCACCTATACGCTGGCGACACGCAACTAATCATCTCATTCTCTCCAAGCAGCTTCTCCGACTCCATAGATCATCTTCTCCATGTAGTTACCCAAATCTCCTCCTGGATGACATCAAATCTCCTGTGCCTGAACCCCTGTAAAACTGAATTTATACTTATAGGCATCCGTCAGCAACTTAAGAAAATCCCAGATCCATCTATTTCCATCAACCATGACTCTGCACCTACCGACACATTCACTGCAAACTCTCCTGTCCGAAACCTTGGTGTGATTTTTTACCAAATCCTCAGCTTCGCCGATCACATCACCCATCTTTCTCGCTCGTATACTTCATGAATATCCGTGACCTTCGTAGAATCCGCCCTATGCTCGATTTCAAAACTGCATCAACAATCGCTACATCTATAGTTCACGCTAAATTAGACTATTGCAATTCTCTTTTCCTAAACATTGACGTGACCCAAATAAACCGCCTCCAAGCTATTCAGAATGCCCTCGCTCGTGTTGTCACCAAAACCCCAAACACTATCACATCACTCCTGTTCTCAAATCACTCCACTGGCTCAAAATCCTTGAACGAATAGAATATAAAGTCATATCACTCACCTACGAGTCTACGACACGCTTCAAACCTCCCAGCCCTCCTATCTCCGTCAGTTGTTCACGATCCAGCCACTTCGTCCAACCCGCTCCTCCTCATCCCTAACACTGCTCCGCCCTTCCGTCACCTCATCACTAAAATTTGCAAATCGCTCCATAGCCATAGCTGTTCTACCTCTTTGGAACAAACTTCCGCCAGCACTACGACAAATATCTGACCCATCCTATGAAGTCACCAAAACTCCACCTCTCGCTATCTCTCCACAGGTCTTTCACTCGAAACTGAAAACACTGCCTTTTGAGAAATCCTATCCTGAATCCAACACTTCTCCTTGTCAACCTCGTCGTCTCAACACCAAACACCATCCACCTTAGCCGCCCGCCTGTCTGCCTGCCTCACTCTCTGGATTTTGAACCCCTGCCTATCGATTTTGTTTTGATTGTTTTAAATAAGCTGGTTCCCGCGACTTAGCTTTTGTGGGCGGTGATGATGATGATGATGATGATGATGATGATGATGATGATGATGATGATGATGATGATGATGATGATGATGATGATGATGATGACGACGACGATAATTACTGAGATCAACGATGCGTGATATAATATTATGTTGTCAGGAACGAAGATGAAGAAAGCATCAGTAGGAAAGTGACTGACCGTTCCGAATTAAACGGAATTCAGTTCTAAAGCAACCTTGTAACCGATTCTCTTCCTGCGTGTCGGTTTCCTTAGTCATCGGATTCAGAAGATGGCCTTACGTGTTTGGCTCCCGAGAAGATGCCTGTCCCATCGCAGCTATCTCTTCGTGTTTGCTCTACTCTGCCTAACGGGGTTGACACTTGTTGCCTTCTTCGGCGCAATACTAAGCCGCCACCGCAGTTCCCTAGTCGAGTATGTCGTCGTTGGAACTGACTCACACAAGTCCGTTCTTCGACTGAACCGGTCGCAGATTTCAATACGAAGGATAGAGTTGATCTCTCCAACGTGCATAAATTATTGTGAAAATCCTCCTCAAGTTGACTCAGGTATCCTTCGCCCCATCATTGGAGTCTTCTTGGTGCAAGAAGCTACCGAAAGCTTTCAAAGCTCTATTCATAGCGACGATGTTATCGAAGACCCTCCTAAAATCCATGGATCGGTTCATGAGGATAATGGTGTCAAAGGCCCGCTTGTAATCCACAAACCAATTCATCAAGGCGAAGCTGGGGATGAGACCGTTGAAACGTTCATCAACTGCGACCCTTCGTTTGACTACGCCGTTTACGTTGTGCTCAGATCGGGCGGACTAGAG
Organism: Aporrectodea caliginosa; assembly: GCA_020284085.1. Taxonomy (NCBI): domain Eukaryota; kingdom Metazoa; phylum Annelida; class Clitellata; order Crassiclitellata; family Lumbricidae; genus Aporrectodea; species Aporrectodea caliginosa. The sequence goes on along the minus strand of JACEVL010000409.1, from coordinate 560,591 downwards.
TCGAAAGCGACGCTTTCGGAGGACGGGATCATCCAGGTGGCCACTCCCTGGATGGATCGCCTTCTGAGGACAACCACGGAAGAATGTCGAAGGCAACGCGTCAACATCACGGTCTGGTTGACAACGATATCATCGGAACTGAACCTCGTCAACGCTCTCAACGACGTCCTAATAGAAGCGTACTTCGACAACGTCACCTGGTACGATCTCCTTGTATGGTCAGACCCCGACCACGGCAGTCACGTGGTGCCTCTGAAGTGGGCGGAGCAACCGACCGAGGTCCTTCAGCGCAAGAAGAACGTAGGTGTCGTCACTTCCGCTGGAAGAAGACTGTTCTTCCATCGACGTCACTACGAGATCTTTGGTCACTTCTTTCCGCTGACGGACTGGACGCTGGACACAGCGGTGCGCTATCTCCTGCGGCTGTACTCACCGCAGTGGTCAAGCTACCAGCGGACTGGACTCGATGACCACACGGCCACTGAAGGCACCAATAAAAGTAGTAGCGTTGGCAGTAAGGCTGACGTTGTGATCGGCAACGGTGTTGGTCGGGATGTCAGTGTCGGTGGCAACAGTTCTGACGGTGTCGGTGACGGGAATGGTGAGAATGACGATCTGGCAGAGTTGTTGGCTGTCGACAGTCATTTGCTGCAGAGGTAAGTCTCCTCATGTTAATAGGCTTAAATTTCTATGTTGATTAAAAACATTCAAAGCAGACCTGAATAGAATCATCACACTGCACCGGATCCCGTGTCCGTCCATGATCTGACTAATATCCAGCTTTACTCCCGTAGTCAGCGTTTTTCTCATTCTCCGACCTATTTTTTATCCACTAATCACCACTGTGACGGTGGTACAGGCGTCAATGTAAGATAATCGGCTTTTGCTCAACTCAACCAGAAACTGAAAGCATTGAAAGAACTGAATTTCAAAGCTTCAGACCAACAACCGAGAAAGCCGGAGACGTTTAAAAGCACCGTATCCTTTAGTCATGAACTCCATGGCGCTTTGAGGGGTTCTTAAAATGTGCTCTATAATGCCCAGATACATGCTTTACTACATACATGCATTACGAAACGTCACAGGCCTAGCTATGCAGATATGCAGAAGATAGTCTTAAAAGGCTATTCTCGCGACTTCGTTTTTTGTACGCTGTAGAAATCTCGAGATTACGTTTACGATGACGATATTACAGGCATGTAGAATATTTTCAAGGCACTCTGAAGAATCTCTTAACCCTTTAACGACGAGTGTGTACAAAAAGTGACTGGGAACCCAATGCAGCTCGTCGTTAAATGATTTAAAGGCGCTAAATAGATAATAAGCTGCTATAGGTTTAATACAGGTATAGGCCTATGCACGTAGTTCAAAGTTATATGCGTGTAGCCATATAACTGTGATTTCTGTAGGTATGTGAAGGCGTTGGATGCCACGGATTTCGATCTTCGACGCGACAACAACCTTCGTCGTTCCAGGCGAGTGATTGCCATGTCCCTGTATGGCGATGACCCTAAGTACACTCTGGGCGCCGTCCGTAACGCCCAGCTGCTCCCCGTCATCTTCCCCGGCTGGAGACTGTCCATCTACTGCCGGAGACAGGTCCCTTCGGAGACGGACGGAGGCCCCGCCAGCTGCGACTCCGTTCCGCCCCAGGTGACGCGAAAACTGGAGGAGTTGGGCGCCGACCTGAAGTACATCGATCCGGGTGAATTGGCACCGATGCTCTGGCGATTCCTTCCGGTCGATGACGTAACGGTTGACGTGTTCATCTCGCGTGACTCCGACAGCAGGTTGACGGAGCGTGACGCCGCCATCGTATCCGCTTGGTTGGACACGGACACGCTGTTTCACTGCATCCGCGACCACCCCAGCCACGCGGAGTACCCGATCAGTGGGGGACTATGGGGAGCACGTACAAAGTGGTTGAGACTGCTTCTGGGCGAACGATCGATCGCCTCGCGGGTGCAGTACAGTAACAGGTACTTGGAGGACATGAGGTTCTTGGGCAGCGAGCTCTGGCCCCTCGTCCAGTCCTCGGCCTTCTGTCACGATAGCGTGTCCTGCGACAAGTGGCCGAACTCCCACCCCATCCAGATCCAAAGGCAACACGCCGAACACGTAGGGCAGGTGTTCGACGCACACTCGGTTCCTCGACAGATCGACATCGATCTGCTCACGGCCGCCGAACGGAACTCCAAGTGCGAACCAGACAGGGTCTCCTGATCATCTCAACACATATGCAGCATGCGTCATGTAAACAAACAGATCTCAAATGTCGAGGTGACACAAAACGAGATTATCCGTCTATACCCAGGTCCCTCCCTGTAGGCGTGTACATGGGCATAAGATGGGACCCATAAAGGTCTCTACAGGGGTCTCAGAGACTCAGATGGATATTTGGGTCCTATATGGGCTCTATGTAGGCAAGCTGGCAGAGGTGCTAGCTCGACCCCTCTGCTCTATGGGTAAACGACCTCCACTCGTGTGGGAAACCACCTTTAAGAACATCAAACAACCGCCGCTGTTGGCGCCCAAAGAAATGTATGCAGAAGTTGACTGATCATGACACCAGGTATGCCATTGCGATTTGCGTCGACCCGTCCCGTTAGGCCTATATGTGTCGGACAGATTTCAGAAAACTAAGCTTGAATCGCAGGTGGTGCAAACGCGGCTACTAGCCTATATGTGCGGATAGCCACACCACAGAACGAGTATGCGCATATTACCTCGTGTATCATGCGTGCAGTTAACGTAACAATCTCACTTATGAGTTAACTGATACACTCACTGTATCGTGGTGGCTCGAATCTCGGTCTACTGGACTTTTATGGAAACCCACTCTGACAGGACGCAGAATAAGCTAATGGCCTATGCTTTGCTTTCGAATAGCGCTTTAGAAATTTGATGTTCACGATTACTATTGGAGAGACTGGGGTCGAGTACTCGAGTCGCCTTGTAGAATGTCCTACACCTATCAGGTCACCTGGAGATCACAAGTGGTAGAAAAAATGGATGAGGAGCGGACTCCACTTGCTATATATCTGCACAAAGGTCATTCACTGAAACCAGAAAACGGTTCTTTTTCACAAGTTCTATATCCTTATTCTTGCTCAGCCCATCGGCTCCGTCGCCGCTAATTCTATACATGTAGGCTACCATAAACCGAAACCGTCTTTCTGTCTGCTGCCTGACCCGGAACCGATTTCGACCTTAACTGTCTATCGATTTTGCTTTGACTGAGCGTCTGTGGGGGGGGGGTGCTGTAGAAATCTCGAGTTTACGATTACGATCTTTCAAAACTTCGTACTTTGCTCCGAAGGCGTCCAGCGTTACTAGGCGTTGCTAAGCGTAACCAGGCGTTACTTACTAGTTATGGTTGGGAGCGGAGACCTCTGACAGCTAGGGAGGAAATGCGTGGGTAAATGCCACTTCCATTGGGGAAAGTATATATTATATATATATATTAATTAATTAATTCTGGAGATTTATATAACGCCCCTTCAAGAAATCTACTCTGGAGCGCTCCCAGCCCAGCCACGACTGCTCTGGGAGCGCTAGTGCATATATATATATAAGTTATATATATATATATATATATATATATATATATATATATATGTATATATATATACTAGAGGGGAGATCTCCGCTTCCCCAACAAATCGAAGGCTTTCTGCGTCATTCAAATATCAATAATGTTTCCTATGTAAAAGTACTATAATTATATAATCGTTTTGTGATCTTTGTTATAATCATTGTTGTGTAATAGCACATTTACACCAGCATCCAGTTGTACATTTCGAGTCTTCGACAGCCAATTTGTCGTATAGTTATCTACAGATATGGCAGAATAATGGAAGATTACTGTTATCTATGGAAAATCACTGTTAATTAAGAAAAGTCATATAATTTTATAGACGTCTTTAAGTTGGTGAACGTCTCAGAAATCAGGTTTATCTGAACCACTCATGAATAATTATTTAAAATGGAAACAGGGATGACTGAATTTGAAGAGATCAAGCTAAAAATCAAGCTTTTGAAACGGTTAGCTCTAGAACCCGTTTACAGGCAGCTGTTCTGTAAACCTGCTAACAAGTAACTGTTCTCACTCTCTGACAAACTGAATCGAAAGACAGCCAGCCCATTTGCCTTAAATAAAAATCTTGCAGGGAAGTTCATTGTGTTGGGTTGCCCTTTGAAGGCTTTTCAACTTAGAACCAAATGAAATTAAATATGTGCAAATCGTCTAAAAACCTCAAAAGAAATCCATTATAAATCTGCAATGCTGGCCAAGAAGCTTAGAGGTAATATGAGGTAATTGAATAGGCTATATATGTGAAACTGTTTAATAAGAAGTTTTCCTATACTTCTAAGAAATCGAACACTTCCGTTAAAATCTCCAGAAATCTCTGAAGAAATTGAATATCCCGCGTAGGCAACCTTCGTTCAATTTTCCATTAATCTTGGAGTAGAAACATTGCACAGAAAAGCAAACGATACAGTCTTTTGATGAAATAGGAGGAGTCAACATTCATTGGCGATCGGACTGCAGGACGACAGAGTCACGGAATCACTCTGACTCTGGTTGTGGTTAACCACACCATTACCAGACGTTGTCTTTACGACATCAGACGAATGTTGCCTTAGACCATTCACCTTCGGTCCGCTCTTTACTTCTCCCTCTGAAAGCACCTTCCCAGCGTGACCATTCATTCTGCGAACATTTCCGTTAGAAACCGGTTTTACGTCTGTCACGCGTCCAAGTTCGTCCGCACAGCTTAAGGTGAGTTCGCCATTTCGACGCAGATGTTCGTGTTCGTGGTGCCAGCTGACAGGTCGCGGCATGGCACTGGAAGCTTTACTCCGATGATGAGAATCCGCGTTCTGATCGGTCGCCTGACTCGGGTAATTGAGCAAAGATTTGTCGGTTAGAAGTGCCTTGATCATTGGGAGGTCGGACGGACCGAAGTTTCGCAGCTTCTCGCGAATGTTCGTTCGAGCATCGGTAGTGTCGGCCAGTTGGCAGGAGGAAAATTCGTTGCATAGTTTCCTTGCCACTGGCAGCTGGAGATTCTACAGAAAAATATTCCACATATACTTAGTCCACGATACAAAATACTTAACAGATTTAGAAAAACACACGAATTGTCATTGTAATCTTCAGATTTGTTCAACGCTCACATAGAGCTCTTATTCACCGGCGCTCATTCAAAATTGAATTTTATAGGCAAGTAAGGCAAGAATCGGGTCCAGGTCAGTTAGATCCAAGGGTCAGTCAAGCAGACAATCAGCTAATTATGTGGACATAGCAGGGGCGAGAGAAGTAAACTGGAAGTCTATTGCCTTACGGTCACATACACATAAACATTGCCTGAAGTATTAATTTTGTGACCAAACCACGTATGAGATTCACTGAAAGAGCAATATATAAATGTCCAAGAAGCAAACACACACACACCGTCACATACACATCAACATTGCCTACGATTACGCACGCACACTGGGGCTCGCACGCACGCACGCACACACACACACACACACACGCACGATAAATATGCGAAACAGACGATTGACCGTTTTAAATGGAAATTTCAAGAGATATTCACTAGGATTGATAAAATACCAAATACCAAAGAGCCAATAATACCTGATTCTCTGAGGTTGAAACTGACTTAACATTTCTGTCTGGCAGCTGATCATCCAATTCACCGATTCCATCTCCCTGGGTGTCACCACCTCTTACAAGATCATACGTAACGTCAAGAGGGTTCCGATTTGTGTTGCTAAATTCAGGAACACTGTGAGGAGGAGCAGGAGCGTTCAGATATGAAGAGAGCGACAGAAAGTTATCATTAGCAGTTGTCTGTTCATCTACGACACGGTTCTGCATCAAATCAAATGCGTATCTGTCAGTCTGTTCTGCCTGCGACGGTTGCCTCTGGCTCTGGAGAATTGCCATTGCCTGGGCTGCCGCTTGCCACTCGTGATATGCCGGCGGATCACTTCGTGGCAAGGGCTCTTGCCCCATCGGTGGTGGCGATGACGTGAAAAACAATGGCTGTGCACCACCGGTAGACATAAGGTTCTGTCCGAAAACGGACAACCCGGTTGCAACTGGCCGCGTGTAGTCGAGCATCGAAGTCGTCATCTTGCCACGGTAGTCGACTTCTGGTTATCACAGGCGTCACGGGGAATGCATAGCTCGGAACGGTCAGCGAAGGGTCAAAGCCGCCGCCGCCGCCGGTACACGAAGGGTTAACAGGCCCTTCATAGTTACGCAAGTTAACGGGCGTTTCGTAGCGAGAGTTAACGGACGTCGTTCCGTAAGGTATCGGAATATTGGAGACGTGGACCTGCTGCATCTGGTAGCGCGAAGGAATCGGCGTCGAATGCAGCGGTTGGACCATGCTTCCAGGTGACGATTCCTCCGTTGAGTAGGAGGACATCGCCTGGCCCCCAACGGCGGCTAGGAGTTGCTCGCCGAAAGCACGGCCCTGAGGACGAACCGAGGTGCTGATGGCCGTCATCTTTTCTGGAAAGACGATGCGCTGGACCTGCGCCGGGACAGGCATCTGAGGTAGCGATTGAACCGGAAGTAGGGAGACCTTTCGCGTCTCCAGCGACGGTTGAGTTCCGCCGTCGACGCCTGAGGGAACCACTCCACCTTTCTTGTCCGTCTTCGATCGCATTTCGTTCGGTTGTCGAAGTGAGGTGGACCGCGAGATGAGGTCGCCCGTCGTCGCAAACGACAGACTCGGCTGCTCCTCGTCAAGACTCGACTTCCGGCGTTGGAGTCTGTGATAGCCGGACGTGACGAACTGTGTCTCCTCTCCGGAGAATATCCGGCTTATGTACTCGTTCAGCGTCGTCCCATGAGGAAGGGATTTGCGGAGTGAGGCCGCATCCACGAGAGTCTGCTTCGGAGGCAGAGAGAAGAGCAGCTGACCGGAACCGGTGCTGCTGTTTGGCGACGCACTGCGCCATGACGGTGTGGAATTCACAGACGATGCCATCCAAGACTTGGTGGCGTCGTCTCTGGTTCCCTGCTTCATCGGAGAAGATGCGGGAGACGAGGAGAGGGATGCCTGGGTTCTGCCGACGCTTGGACTGTTGGAGTTGCTGAGCGTGTAGGCCATGAGGCTCTCGACGGAAGAGTTCGGCTTGGAGGACGAGCCGAGGAGGTTGTGCTTGGAGATGAAGCTGCCTGCACCACGTAGCGCTCCCTGGTGTCCAGCGGAAGGCAAACGTCGGAAGTTCCTCCCACTGTTATGAACTGACGGTGTCTGAAGGTCACCTGAAAGACAGCCCAAAGTTAATTGGTAAAATAATGCAATCCCGTGAGGTCACTGACCATTTACTACGGGGCCACGGGCCATCTGAAATTGCCACCTACTGCATAGTTCTTATCGCCTTCGTGAGGTTCTTGTAAGGCGCTATATAAATGGCCATATACATACATACATACATACATACATACATACATACATGCATGCATACATACATACATACATACATACATACATACATACATACATGCATAGTCATTGCTTTGAAAGTCTTAAAGCACAGAGACGACTCTTGTCAACAAGATAACTGCAAACATTTCTTTGCAGTATTCATGGCTCATACTAAAATCCCGAATGTCAGGCTACACTAAGATTAGATCCCAAACTCAGTGACAATGACCAAAGTCTAAAGCATTTTAAGCGACAAAGTCCGAATTTGGTTTTGAGTTGTCAGGTTATTAGTCCCTATATTGAATTTCCCTTAAAGTGGCGCTAAATGATCACCAAATGTGCAGTGGCGGCGCCAAGGGTGGTCGCAGCAGGTCATTTGACCTGCTTATTTCACTCCCGACCTGCTTAATGACCTGCTTCAAATTCTTAGGAATTTTTAATATTTTCTTTACATTTAAAACATCAATATCTGTCACTAACTATTGCAAATCGATTAGATCTAAATAATTGCAATTTGCAATTATTTAGATCTAATCGACTTTTTACGTTCTATGTCAAATTTGTCAATAGAAGTCTATGTTGTAAACTCTAAAATTGAAATGCTGTTCGAAGTGCTTATTCTTTGCCGCCGTTGCGTCAAAATTTTGTGGATATAAATACAATTAATAGTGCGTCGTTGATTACCTAGCGAATAGAAACTAACCTATTTCAGTTGTTTACGAATTGCATCAACGTTATATAAGCTTACATTAGCAAAGAAATTAATAAATGATAATGAGGTGCTGCAACATTGAAAATTTCTTCGGAAATAAATCTTGCGAAAAACGCATTAAGCAAAATGATAAAATTATGACTGTTAATGCGGACGTTGGTGTAGTTCTGAACGATAATAATGCTAGCGACTTGTAGGATGTCTAAACGATGTTTCTGCAAATGTTGAAAACGTGGGTCTCGCGACTCGTGCGTCTTATTAGCATAGGCTACATGTTCATGATGTTCTGAGTAGCTGATCAGTACTTCACAATCTAGTAAAGAAACTAAAGTTTAACGTTTTAATGCTGAATTCTTTAAAATTTATTTGAATATGTTACAACAATTGGGCTATAAGCGTGCTATAGATACATGTATGTAAGTAGGCCAAACACAGGCATATATATATATCTATATTATATATATATATATATATATATATAATATATAATATGCTGCTTGGTGCGTCAAACTCAAACATTAATTTCATCGACCTGCTGAATAACTTCTATGACCCTGACGCGACCTGCTGAAATTGTATAGCTGGCGCCGCCACTGCAAATATGATAACAAATTAAGCTATTGACAGATCGTACCTGGATTGGACCAGAGCGATGACTCTGGAAGATCACTCATTGGCGAGATGGTCGTCAACGTCGAAGACATCAGAGGTGGACTAACGATCATGATTTCTTCCACGTCATGACCTTAGCAAAATAAGTAAAATTAAAGCAATTGGTCGCCATCACAGAGAATAGACTAAAACACTTATTAGAACACGTATCATTATAGTAAAAGTCCACCAAATTAAACAAAACAGTTTGCGTTAGGACTCCAGGCTATTAGTATGGAATCAAAAGTCATGTTTCTGTACATTATTGTCTAAGTCAAAACATAGACATCATCCTTAGTAGTCATGAACTCAAACATTCTCTTAATTTTTTCTGGCATCATTCTGTTCTACTGCTAAGGTGCTAAATACAAAACTAATTTCCTGGCATCATTCTACTGTCGATAGCTAAGGTGCAAAATATAAAAAAAACTAATTTTCCTGGCAACATTCATTTTATTAAATATAAAAAAACTAATTTTCTTTCGATAGCTAAGGTGTAAAATATTTTAAAAAAAACTAATTTTCTGGCATTATTTTATTCCTGCTGTCGATAACTGAGGCGCTAAATACAAAACTAATTTTACCTGTAGCATTTGGTGTCTTTGTAACCGCATTTTCCGGAACAGTGCTCAAGCCAACGCCACAACCACCTGCGGACAGACTCTGACTGGTGACAGGTGATGAACACGACAACCTGTTTTCCGACATTGGCATCTGCCATCTACGTTCCGTGGAGCTCCTTCCTGCATTCTCTCCGTGCACGTACATTTCCCGGAAGCGTTGGTCTTGTGCATCGTGGTGCTGCATCTCAAGCAGGCGTGGCTGGAGCGACATCTGGAAGTGGTGGCTGGAACGACAGAGAACGAGGAGGTGTTCGCCCCATTCCTTCCCTATCACGTAGTACGTGAACTTGCGTTCGGCTACGGAGTCCGTGACAATTTCAAATTTCTTTTTCTGAAACCAAGATTTCTTGAAATAAACGAAATGAGACTGAAAGTCAAATTAGTAATTACATAGTGATCTGATAGGATTCTAAATGCAATTCCAATCACTATTTAATATAGTGTCATTTCAAGAGAAACTCGTCAGAGGTGCTCCCGACGTGGCAACACAGAAGCACAATCAGTTATAGAACAGTTTCCAAGTGCTAAGAGAAATGAGACAAGGATAGGCCTATGCCAAGGCAGCTTATTCGAGAAAGATGGGCCAACAAGAGCGAAACTTCTGTGCTGGATAGGCCTATTACCTGTTCAAACACCTAAAACAAAAATTAGCTGCTTTCATTCAACTTTAAACCTATTGCCTAACTGATTGGTCAACGGAAAGAGGTACTTCAACAGGCTGACTGTAATTGGCTTACGTTATTGACTTAATTTGTTTCTTTATTTAGATGTGAGCAGCATGAATTAGAACGACTGTCAAGTTGGCAACTATGATGTATAGAGCCTACAGCTTTTATGCTTGTACTAGCTTTAATGATGGCGTTTGAAACTGTTAATACTCACATCGTGGTGTAGCTTCTCTATATTCTGCCAGTAAAATACGGAAAGCAAGTTCTTAAATTCTTTCACTTCCTGGATAAAACAAGGACAAATTTATTATTATTACAACAGAATTTCCTTATGACAATGCATTTATAAGTATGATGATGTATTTATAGGCCATGTCAAGAACTGCTTAATAGCAAAGTTGTGTTATAACTAAGTCAGTTTCTACAGCTTTGCTAGATTTAGGATCTCTACTGTATGTCCCCATCAGCATTATATCAGAATTCATGTCATGATAATAACTGTCCTAAGGAGGCTACAGTGTACAAACACTAAATACTAAACACTACCACAACTAATTCTACTAATACACTGACTTTTACTAACAAATCTCACAAATTAAAAAACCACATTTCAGCCAAAATTAAAAATTACCGAAAAACTTAGTCCACCAAAATCCAATTCAAAACAGTAAGGCTTAATGTAGCCATCATTTAGAGCAAAGAAAACGCGGTCGTTTCTGCCTTTAAGTTATGCTGTTTCACCTCGTGAATTTCCAGTCCTCGTGGGCAGATAGCAAGCCAGATGGTTGCAGCGCTGTCGTATTTTCGGCGTCGCAGCCGATAGAAGTGGAAGTTGTGGCAGATCGGAGGACAAGAGAGTTCGCGAATGAAGGCGACGCGAGCATCACCCTGCGTCATGGCTGCCATGTCTTTGTGCATCACCGGAAGGTTGGTCGTTATGTAGTCTTGACCTCGTCTCATGACAACCTATAGGCAACATTGCGATTTTCGATTAATAAACACCAACATTGCGATTTTTCCAACTGTACTCTAGAGACAGAGACAGAGACAGAGACAGAGAGGAGAGAGAGAGAGAGAGAGAGAGAGAGAGAGAGAGAGACAGAGAGAGAGAGAGAGAGAGACAGACAGACAGACAGACAGAGAGAGAGAGAGAGAGAGAGAGAGAGAGGGGAGACAGAGACAGAGAGACATACATAGACAGACAGACAGACAGACAGAGACACAGAGAGAAACAGAGAGATGACTGTGGCCATCTGCCCTCATATCCTAAGTCTAAGAAAATGAAGTCGCTAACACTTCATACACTTTCAGGCCAGCTTATGGGACTGCATGCTCTTCTTCTTCTGTGCTTACATCGTAGCATTATAAAAACGCACAATATAAATGTACTTCGGTACAAGTATTAGCAGTCTTCCGTTAGTAATAGAAAGAGTACTAACCCAAGCAGGGAAGTATTCACGGGGATCGAAGTAAGCCCCAACGTGTTGTTCCGGCATGTATGGTCCGAGGTCAGCCTGGAGAGCATACGCTGCCAGAATGAAGCACTTCTCCTCGCTGACCACCTGTCCGTAGCTAAGAAGGTTCTCACGAAGCTGAAGGTAGTACTGGTGGCGAGTAGTTCGATCTCTACAAAACCGAAAACGTACGTCGTTTCTAACGGAAGCAAACTGACAGCTGCGTTGAGTCTTCTGTTATATTATGCTCAGAGTATTCACACAGCACCGTCCGATACTGTACGAGACTAATGCAATGTAAATTAATATTAATATAAATGAATATAAATATTAAATAAGCATACCCGATAGATTCATTGAAAAATTAGCAGGGCAGAGGCCATACGGTAGCTATATAAAAAAGTGTTCATTTACATTTACATTTGGCTCCGAAGTTATCGGCAAATGCTTAGAATGCTTAAACCATGGCAAACTAGAAGCCAAATTATCGGGATGGCCTGAACCTATAGTTGTCTCATAGGAGTTGGTCATTGCCTTCGAGTTGGTGCATAGAATGCTTTTCATTATAATGAGAAGAACGGCAGTGATGCAACTATCCTGTAGGTCTGAGGGCAAATAGAAAAGCACGAAAGAAGACGGAACAACACGGAGAAGACCACGAAGTTTCTGAGAAAACCTTAATGGGGCGAATTACTAGCAAACATTCTCTAGTCACTAAGCGCTTGCAGACACACACACACAAGCACACCTACACACACACACACACACACACACACACACACACACACACACACACACACACACACACACACACACACACACAAGCACACACAAGCACACACCTACGCACACACCCATATTCACGCACATACCTGCACACACGCATACATCTACACAAACACACACACATACAATTACAAGCACACCGTATACACACACACATACACACACACGCATACACACACACACACATACACCTACGAACACACACACACATGCAAGCACACCTACGCGCACACACACGCATACACACATACACACTAACACCACATACACACAAACACGTACTGCCATATAGACTTGTGTTCTTGCGCAAGGCATTAGCCATAGCGTGCTATCGTTGAAGCCGAAATCCTCGACCCCCTCCCCATCCCTACTCCTCACATCATCGCTGACTCATTCAGCCTGGCCTCCTCTCAACCAACCATCGACCCCTACTTCAACTGAAGACGTGTAAATCAAACAGAGATGGCTTAAGACCGACCTCAACAATGCCAACCCTTCAACAACATCAACATCACCAGCCAACAAATCTTCAATTATCTTCAGATTCATCTTCGTCACTACAGCATTGCATTCAACACAGCTGCACAATATAAAGCTAACCGCCACGGCTTAGCTAGGCCTATACGTCCCAGTTTCAGCTTAAGACAAAATCCCAAAGCAATGTAATGTACGCCTAATAACGACAATTTTACAGCACAATTGACGATTGTCAATTAAGACCAAAGCCCTATGGTCACTTAAAATGAATTAGCACAAAGACCTTACTTTAATACACCTAACACATTAAAATATGCCTCCCTATTGTAATATACCATACCCATTGAAATATAATCATTCTCTGAAAAATACATCTATATATACACACCAAATGCCTGAACTATTGACCTCTTCACCTCTGTGTAGGCTCCTTGAATGCTCGGAATGAATTAAATATATTACCTACTAAACTATACTATGCATGCCTTGTATACTTATATACATACTTAACCTATACGTACTTAACCTATACATACTTAACCTATACATACTTTATACCTATACTTAACCTAGTAAAATATATCATGCTTAGTTAATTCTGCCTTACTTGGTGAATAATACCTATATATCTAGTGAAAAATTACTTAGATAAAATACCTTACATACCGAAATATACTTAAGCCAGTGCAAAATGGATTGAGTATAGATATAAAGACAATGAGTAAGTCACCTGAGTAGACCAATGTTGTTAACATAGTGCATGACTCGCAGGTAAAACGTCAGCTGAGGCTTGTCATTGTTCAGAAGGTTCTTCGACTTCCAGAGTTTCGAGGCGAGTTTCTGTAACTTCGTGTCGAGTTGCAGAAACTGGAATTCTCCATCTATAGTATACAGCAAAACATGCCTTGCACTTGTTAGCGATGTGAATTGAGTGCACATATTAATTCAGGAGTGAAAATTAGTGCAATCGTGCATCCAGTGGAAACTGTAAGATAGGTGCAGAATGAATGAGTGCAAAGTGGGACACGGTTGAGTGTTACAGTACACCTAATAACGCAGAGAGAATGGGTTTGATCTTCGCCTGAGACGGTTACTGTGTAGGGTCCTTAAGAAGTAAGTCCTTCATTCGCAATTGCTCAGCGACATCGACTGATGCTTGGTCAATAAATATTGGTGCTTAATAAATGTGCAATAATAATAACAAATAAAAATGTAAGCTTACAACTGAAGTGAGATCAGTAAGAATGAGAGGCAGTTGAAATGTACGAACAATGATGCATAGAGTGAAACTGTTTACGAATCATTGTTATCGTCATTGTCATCATCAGAGGTGTGCTGTCCTTGGTCACTGAACTGGCAGTCTGTCTTTCGTCTGTCCCATTGTATGTGTGTATGTCTCATAGAATATTTCTGTCTAAATGCTTGTCTTTCACTGCCTGTTTGTCCGCCACAACATACAACAACTGACCACATTATTTTGTTTCTCAATACTATCAACTTATCACCTCACAGGCTTTCCACTGCAAATTGAAGTCTCACCTCTTCAAGAATTCCCACCCTAATCCATCCGATTCTCTCCCTTCCAAGCTTTCTCGTCCTCAACGAAACCCGGGGCAACAGCTGCTCTGCCTCTCTCAGGTCTCTCAGACAACCGGACTCGGACCTCCACTGGACATCGATCTCTGGATAACCCTCTGATACAGCGCAGCGCTCGTGAATAAGGTGGTGCCCTGCGCTTAGCTCTAGAGTAGCGCTTTAGAAATTTTGAGTTCAAGATTACGATTCTCAGCCGATCTTTTGAATCAAGTTGCTTCCTCGGACTAACCTTTCTTTTGGGCGAGACCAAAGTAATCGGTCTCCTTGAGACCAACATGTTCACAGGTTCTGCTGAAAAGGTCGCCCACTTTAATATTCTTATTCTACACAAAAACACATTCAGAACGACATTCTAGCATTTTAAACAGTAACTTATATAATATGAGAGATTTACGTTGCCTCTCGTGTTTTTCAGTTTAAATCAGAGACAAGATAAGCTTACAACTGAAGAGAGAGCAGTAAATGTAATGTAATTTAAATCTGCGAAATTTCTCAGCGCCGCACAAAAGGCACGTCACTACGAATACCATCTTCTTCACCGGTTCTCTATCAAATCAAGTCCGCGTTAGCCAGGTTGTTTTGTCCGTTCCAGTGCCAGGTCAGAGTCTGGAGAGGTCAAGCCGGGAGATAGCATGGTGCTACGGTGGTAATTGTTGATGATGGTGGTCGTGTGGTGGCGCAAGAGTAGAATCAGGATAGGATCGCTTGAAGAGTTCCGTTTTCAGTCGTGAGTGAAAACAGCAGAGGAGAGTGTAAGCGGAGGAGAGGTGAAGTTAACAGACGAGAGAGGAGGATGAGTAAACTGGCGTGGTAGCATGGATTGGCAGTGTGCCATACTGCTATGGTGCCACTTTGTCAGTTTGTCTGTCTGACTAAACAAACAAACTGTCTATCTTTGTAGCAATGATAGGTCTGGGTTTGCATCCCTGTACTTTACGTGCAATTAACTATAAGAGTCAAGTAGCCTCTCTTACGTGTTGTAAGCCTAAGTTGCCTGTGATTCAAGTTTATTCTCATGTTAACGCTTCAACTGAACGATCTTAAACCGTCTGATCATTGGTAATAAATTAGAAATTATCTGACCATACCATGCCTGCCCCTCTGAGTAGTTCTCTTGAAGGGGCGCTATATAAATGTTCGATATGAATGACTGAATGAATACCATGCCATCATATTTGTTCCGAGATTTCTGTATCACCTGCGCCGTCTATATATCCAACTCAGCTAATGAGTAAACTAGATACTGTCGGTGGAAAGATCATACAACGTGGAAGAGGACTGGCCACCACCTTCATATGCCGAGGTTAAGAAAAATGAAGTCCCTAACACTGCATACCCATGGCTGCCTCTCAGGTTAGCTTCAACGTCATATCATACCATTCCATATACACCATAACACCATACCATACCATGTATTTAGGTTATGCCTCTGAATATCTATCTTACTAAGAAGCTCTTCCCAAAGGCGCCACTCCTTACGTGTCCAGGCCTTAAATTCCTTCCGTCGATCGTCTTACCTCGATGGAAATCTGGAGTTCTTCCCTGTTGAGCAAGATCACTCGCACGCTGCATCGTCCGAGAGTAGAAGCGGGGCAGGAGGAAGAGGAGGAGGCCGTGGGGGAGGAAGACGCGCTGGGGGGCACTGAAAGCGGCATTGCCCCCTCGTCCCATCCGGAAATTATCTAACAGAAAAAGAGAACAACAAATAATTATCAGGATGACCAGTCGCTACTACTAGCTGCATCATCATCATCTTCATTAATATTTTATAATTGTTATTTGGATAATTATTCTTATTGTCGTTATTTTAATTCATTTTTTTCAATCAATTATTTTATTATTATTTTGTTACCCATTCATTTGATGTAGAAATAATCCATCAGGGAAAAAAATTATTATTATTATTAAAAAATTATTATTATTATTATTATTATTATTATTGTTGTTGTTGTTGTTGTTGTTGTTGTTGTCGTCGTATCTCATGGCTAGCTTAAGGGGCTGCTCTTCTTCTCTTCTTATTGCCAATTTGCCATTACTATTGATATTCAGTATTGCTATCGAACGGCTGGCAATGTCCGTCTGAATGAGATAGCCTCGTAAGTAACGACGCCTGCTAGCTTACTTACTTACTTCCAGGAGCGACCTCAACCAAACAACGTTCGGCGTTGCTCGTCTGCTGACATCAAAAGAATGCGACGCTAATGGTTCCAGGAATTCTGCCCTTCCATGTGCCATCCAAGACTTACGGTGCCGTAAACCTCGCAGCCTGTTGGGAACCCCAGCTTCTCCGCTGCTCTATGGTTCCGAGGGATGGCCAGATCGATAAACCAACAACACCCAAACGACGCCATGCCTCTGCCACTCCTAAAGATGCCACTCCTGATATTAAAGGCTGCCGCCGAGAACGGATACTAATGCGTGTGGGTTGGAGCCTCTGCTGAATGGTTACTGCGTGTAGGACCCATGAACAATAATTAAGTCTGAGCGACATTCCCTTCGGACAATTGCTGAGTAGCGACATTGATAGGTTTTCATTACAGTGGTGCTTAGTAAACACAATAATAATAATAATAATAATAATTAATAATAGCCTAAAGCTGAAAAGAAATAGAAACTATCCATGGAGAAAATGATCACAACATCAACTTCATGCATGCTTAGGATGCATGAAATCCATAATTCGCACGAGCATGTATCTCAAAAGCATTCAATTTCATATTAAATGCCTAAAAGATGCGTTGGCTCGGGAACCCACGCGGAGAACTAGAGACACTCCCCTAAATCCGGTGTGGCACGGTGACCCATTGGTCAGAGCGCTCGGCCTGTAACGCGGAGAGTACGGGTTCGAGTCTCTCCCGAGGCAGTTACTGTGTAAGGACCTTGGGCAATTCTTTCACTCACAATAAAGCTCTGCACCATCGATGTTCTGTCGTTTTATGGTCGTGTGTGCACTTCAGAACTTTGGAAGGAGGGCAATATCAAATACAGTGTGTAAATACAGTAGTTGTTATGGGGACGTTGTCCCAAAGCACCTCCATTTTCCTCCTGCAGGGAGCGTGCCCCTCCGGCTAAAAAGTCAGGCATGCCACTGGCTTATACTAGACAATTTCTCCAATTACATTGCAATATATAAAAGCCAAAAGCCACCGCCGTACAGTATAGTGCCAGTCCCAAGATGGATAAAGGAGGAGGATGACTCTAATCATATTTGTTATGACACAGTGTCGTTAAACAGTAAATATACACACACTTACCTACAGACACACACAAATACACACACTGTCTGGCTTGGGGTGGAACGGTGCCCGGGTGGCTAATGCGTCGGTTTTTCAACCCTGAAACTCGGGTTCGAATCCCGAATGAGTCATGTGTAAACAAGACAGCATGGGCGCCTATGTCGTTCAGACGACATTAAATTTTAATATGTGATAGAAAATCATAGAACTATAGCAAGCGCTCAACAGCCACAGACTGTCGAACTGTGCTGACTAATCTCAGAGATCATCCACTTCGATATGATTGCCTCTTACATAAACTCCATTAAGTACACTCTATCTGGCTTTAGGAACGGTCACAGTATCTGCTGCTATTTCCAGACATCAATTTCTGAGTGTGGCCTTCGACTAGAGATCGTGTGGTATGCGTTCCATCAGAACATCCTCGCAATACCAAGAACACTAATTTCTGGACGGACGGATTTCCAGGACGCATTCTTCGGTCGGGTTTAGAGAGCTGTTGGATGGATGGTATTAAGTCACGAATGGGCATAAGGGTAGGGTTGAGTCGGGGCGAAGGTAGGAGGGTCGTGGGGATGGGTGGGTCAAGGTGGGTGTGTCGGGGAGGAGTTATTGCAAACGACAATTAACGAGCTTGAGAAACAAACCCCACCACTGCCCGTACTCTGGTAGCACCAGTCTCAGTCTCAAGCCTGGATAAAGGATGAGGGCGACGCAAATCATCTTTGTTATGACACAGACAGAAATGACTGACTGGGTTTGAGAAACAATCAAAACAACCATCGTGGAAATTACTTCTGCGATCGTCTTTTCGGAGAATTGAATATAAAAGAGAACCAAAGGTGTTACTTTTATATATATATATATATATATATATATATATATATATATATATATATATATATATATATATATATATATATATATATATATAATACACTATTCTATAAATTGCACCATGAATTAGGAATTTATTTATTGTTTATTATATATGTAAATAGTGTCACTGTACGATACAATGGGCATCAATCGCTTTTCAACACATGTATGGGTGTATTCCCCTTTGCACCCAAATGTGCATATTGTATATGTACAAGAAATGTTTGTGTAGCAGTGTGTATGCACGTGTGCGTGTGTGTGTGTTTGTGTGTGTGTGCGTGTGTGTGAGTGAGTGAGTTAGTGTGCGTGCGTGCACACTGACCTCGACTTATTATCGTGTAATTCAGAGGGAAGAAGTGATTTCTCAGGAGAACTGTTCTCAACAGGCGAAATTGCAATCCACAAATCAAATCAATGTTGCAATACATTCATTAATTAGTAATTTACGTCAATATTTGATAAAGATTGATGTTCAGCCCAAGCAACAAACCCATTCGTGGTTTTATCAGGCTATTTTAATCTGCACAATAAAGCAGTTGGTAAAGATTTCTTTTGTATTTCGACATGCTAGATATTTCTCACATCCATTTATAAAATGGTCGATAGATATTTCAGTCATCATAAAACCCAGAACACTAACGTTATGGAACCACCTGGTAACATAAGAAGAACAAAGAACGCGAATGACCATCCAGAAACATGGAAAGAACTCAAAAGAACCACTGAAGAACCAGCTGGAAAAATGGAAAACCCGAAAGAACAACTCATGAACGAGCTGCAGGAAACAAGAGCAGAACCAAGCACACTCGGTGAAGAACCAATTAAAAATGTGGATAGAACCCAAAATAAAACACTGAAGAACACAAGTCCTATCTTCACCAATCCTTATAGCAGTAACTAAACTGAATAGATTCGGCCACAAATCCATCAAGTCATGGATTCACCAGGATAGACCCATGATTTACAGAGCTAGAGGGAGCAAAGCTATAGTGGTATACGAGACATCCTTCACTACTTGAATCCACATATACAGTCACTTTCCATTAGCATCAATCACACACCTCACTATTTTACAACATATTAATTTGAACTGCAGTAAAACGACGGTTCATAGAGTGCTTGTCGCAAGTAGCAAGCTATCCAAGGTTGCCTTATAGCGTGCTTACTAATACTGCCTATCTACCTACGTGACCTTTCCTGTCTGAACTTTGAACTGAACCTGGCCTTATAATACCCGTCTCACCCCATTAATCTTTGACTAAGAACCCTTGGATAAACCGGCTTCCACAAGTTAGTTTCTCGAGCGCTGAAGAAATACGCATATTGTTATTTCTATAGTGATAAATCAGGCTAAATGCAAATTCACCAATAAAATTTATAGGGACACTGGGACATATTTGTTTAAGCCGGGAAAAAAGCCCTCCCCTTAGCGTGCATGCCACTGCTTACCCCAATGGTTCATTACAGAAGACACAAAGAGCATCATGTGACAAACAATCGAAATCGACCATACATTAATCAATTGTCCTCTGTACAGACACAATGTTCCTGGTTACAAACCATCCAATTAATTAGGAGTAACGGAATTAATTAATGTATGGAACTGTGCACCGTGAGAGGGTGGGCGCACGAGGTCAGATTGAAATCTAAATTACAAATTAAATGACGGATCCGCTCTGCTAATTGTTCTTTCACGTAACAACACCCAGGCATACCACATCCAAACACATCTGCACATCCTGCCTGCACCACATACATACACTACATGTACACAACACCCCTCCCACACACATACCATGCCCACATACCATATACCACACTACACACACTGCGCACCCACGTATAGGCTTTCCAACATACTACACACGAGCGCCTCTGATTTGCGTGCACTGCGAGAGGCGCTATATAAATTGATAGATACAATACAATACACACGCACACACACACACACCCACACCTACAAATACACCTATACCTATACATCTACAAACACATACACACATCTATACACACACTCACACACCTGCACACGCACACCCATACACACCCACACATACCTACACCTACCCTACACACTCTCACACACACTCTCTCTCCTACACACACACACACACACACACACAAATACACACACACACACATTCACACACACACATACACACACACACACACTCACACACACTCACACACAGTCAGCCTGTGTACCTGTTTAACCCTTGATAGTCGTACCTAACCTGACCCAGTCATTGTCTCAGTGACCCTGTCCTCATTGAGCAAGGGTGAATGATTGTTCCTCTGCCTCGGTTTTTGCAGCATTGAACAACTGGAGCGTTTTTTGCGAACCCAAATAATTCCTAATCCGACCAAACCCAACGTAGCCACGTTTTACCACACGCAGCTACAAAACAAGCGCCATAATTCATATCAAATGCATCGCATATCAAATCGTGTTAGTGTGATAACAGGTTTCTTTAGGTGCGCATCAAACACGTTGGGCGTTCTTAGAACAGTTCATGTTTCGACAGTGACCGACTTTCAACACACACCGCGTATGCATACATGTAGCCAGCCAACCAATCGAGAAAGCTCTCTACGCCAGTTGGCAGCTCCGCATGGTTGAACGTTACATTCATCGCCTCAGCAGAAAACCCGGCGATGACTACCATTGTTCGGCAGTCTTTCTATGTAGAGCCACGGACCCTTCAACGGACCTCAGGGCCGACTAAACGGAGGGAGAGAAGATGGGGGAATCGGCCGAAAAGATTGTTGCATACCAACGCACGGCAGGGCATTGAACAACAGGTTCTCTGAGATTGTGGACCCGTATGAGTCACCGCTGACTTAAATTCCTTAATGCACAGTTTGCTTTCCACATCTGCTTCGCGCATGCTCACAACTCTAAGCTAATAATAAAATGTTAATGTTCGCGTTTTTCTATAGCGACCTTATATATATATGGCCTCAATGACCCTGCTCATTTTTTAATGAATTGATCGGGTGAGATCCTTCACCACCGCTCGCTTGCCCTTTTGAATGGACGCCACGCCATTTGAGGTCCCTTGCACGGAACTGCTAGTCCGAGATTTAAATCTCTGAAATAAGCCAGCATCGGGAAGCGAACCGCGATCCGCATGTTCGCTTTCACAGAAAGACACGAGACGTGCAGCCTACTCTCTTACCAGTGTATATAGCTAACTGGGCCTAACTCGGTTAGAAATGATAGGGCAACATCAACAGGGGCGGGTGGGCTGCAAAGGTATAAAGAAATACTCGATCTTCATTTATAATACTAACACAGCTTTCACCCTATAGATGGGACGGGTGTAGGACATTGTCCCCCCTGGACATTGTCCCCCCAGGGTAGGACATTATCCCCCCCAGTCTAAGATATAATCGTATAATATTCTTGCGGAAATATGTATATGTATATGTGTATATATTTTTGTATATGTATGTGTAAGTATACATAAATATGCATATATATATAAGTATATACATATTTACATATGTATATATATATATGGATATATATATATTTGCATATGTAAATATGTTTGTATATATATGTATTTATATATATATACACATATATATACATATTTGGATCTAAATATATATATGTATATATATGTGTGCATATGCATATATACATATATATATGTATATGTATGTATGTATCTATATATATATATGTAAATATGTATATATATATATATGGTTTCTCAGTGAGTTGTGACGTTTCGAAGTAGGCCTATATTGCAACAAAAAAGTATTTGGCGTCCGGGGTGCATGAACCCCACATAGTAGCTTTATAACTATATTTGTCAAAATAATTTCCTATATCCTTTACAACATGGATTTCAATCGGGACATTCTACTGCCATGTCGTTAATTGATCTCCAAGATAAAATTTCACTGGCTATTGACAATAATGAGTTCTCTTTAGGTATCTTCATTGACCTAGCTAAGGCTTTTGACACTGTGGATCATGTCATACTTGTAAATAAACTTGAAAATTATGGAATAAGAGGACTACAACTTAAATGGTTTAAAAATTATCTGGATCAAAGGCTACAGTGTGTCAATTGTAATGGTGCCACGTCTAAACTAAAAACAATAAAATGTGGCGTCCCTCAGGGGTCAAATCTTGGACCTCTCTTATTTTTAATCTACATTAATGACTTACCGAATGCTTCATCCATAGGCCTACTTAACCTAATATTATTCGCTGATGACACTAATATCTTTTTGTCCCATAAATCGATTGAAAATTTATTCATGATTGCTAATCATGAGTTAACTCTTATAGCTGATTGGTTTAAGGCTAATCGTTTATCTTTAAATCTTCAGAAAACAAATTTTGTGCTATTCAGATCGAGCAGAAAGAGCCTGCCTGTCTCAGACTACTCATTGTCTATTGAAAACTCAGAAATTTCACAAGTAAAGTCAGCTAAATTCCTAGGAGTTCATATTGATGAACACCTTACTTGGAATGTCCACATTAATAATATTGAAAATAAAATTGCAAAAAATGTGGGCATTATGACCAAGATCTCCTATCTGCTCCCCTCTCATATATTACAAAAACTCTATTATGCTCTAATACACCCATACCTGACGTACTGCAACATAAGCTGGGCTTCGAATTATTCAACTCGTCTAGATAGACTAATGAAATTACAGAAGAGAGCCATTCGTGTAATTACCAAAAGTAAGTACTATGCCCATACTTTTGAACTATTTCAACAAGTGAGAATCTTGAACATTGTAAAGATAAACAAATTGCTGACTGGTATTTTTATGTTCAGATATATTCACAAAGCCTTACCATTGAATTTTAAAGATTACTTCACTTTTTTAAATGAGATACATAATTACAACACAAGGACCAAGGAAAATCTTTGCCCAGTCAGATTTCGAACAAATTACAGGAAACACTCGATCAAGCACAGTGGTCCTGTGACTTGGAATAATCTGCCTTGGGAGATACGTAGCTTGAAAATCTTAGCTTCCTTCAAAAATGCTTTAAGAATGCACCTACTAACTAGCAATTGAAATGAATGTGAGCTGTACTAAATTCTTCTATCCTCGACTACGTGTACCTTTCAAATACCTGCTCTAAGTTTGCCTACCCTACTGATTATTCACTTAATTCTCCTCCTCCTGCTGATTGTTGTCTAATGATTAGGTATGTTGTTGTTAGTTAAGAATAGTTAGGAATAACATGAAATTGTTGTAGAACTCGGTTCAATGGTCTTTGTTTCTGATTAGAAATATACATCATGGTGTCTGACTCCACGTATCACTATAATATTTCGTTAAAAATTTTGTAACTTTTTGTTGTCAGCACTGGTAATTGTCATGTATAACTGATCCTATATCACTGCTTGGGGGTTCCTACCTAGCGGGACTCAGGTCCCTTTTGGATCTCCCTTTGTTTCTCTACCCAACTAATTTGTACCTACTTTTTAATAATTGTTTGTTTTCAATTGTGATGTTCTCAAAGACTGTAACTAAAATTGAGAAACAATAAAGAACGATTTGATTTGATTTGATAGTATGCGGCGGTTTAAGGGTTAAGTTTAGGCCTACACCTGAATGAAATAGCCAACAAAAACGGCAACTAAGGTTTATCAATGACATGCAGACTATAGGCTATTTACACAGAGGGGGGAATAATGTCCAGGGGGATAATGTCCTACGCAAAATCGGGGGGACAATGTCCAGGGGGACAATGTCCGGGGGACAATGTCCGGGGACAATGTCCAGGGGACCCGTTCCCCAGATGGGACAGGCTACGCCTCGTGCCAGTACATTCGTAGATGGAACGGAGGCAATGTGCTCCTGGTAGATCATACTGGCCTCAAACGTAGGGGCATAGCCTATATAATCCCACGAGTGTATAATATTTTGAACATACAGAACATCGTTACGGCTTGACGATGTGAATTGGCCGCTGGCATGCACCGTAAACTTAAGCAGTGCGAATCCGGTTGGTAGGAATACTTGCAAAGGATGGTTGACGCTCAGTAACTTACCCTATTCTGGTGCTAACTGTACCTTATGCCCTTACATGTATAGTATTTGTATACCCGTGCTTATACCTGCCAAACCTCGCAGCTTGCATTGATAGGGTATACGTACTGTTATACCCTATCAAGCTGTGAGGTTTTGCGGGTATACTATCTGTATTATTTTTACGGTTTTCTGTGTGTCTAAGCCAAAGATATCCCTCCCCTCGAGACCCGAGTTACGCATCGACCTGGTACGTACGAACCGAGATATCCAGCCTTGTGGCATCGCTAAATTAGTAAGAATGAAATCTGGGTGGTCTAAAGTAAGCTGCAGTCATTGTTTGCTCCGCAGCGAAAAGGTCCTTCTTCAACTCTCTGTAGTATAGGCATCTTATGAGTTTCTCAATAGGTATATAAACAGATGAATAACCTTAGGCTGTTTAAAACAGTTTTTAAAGCTATTCTGAGTACACTCGAAATACTCTCGGAGCGTGTGCTTTGGTCGTCGTTAGATGGCGTGGAATGCACCCGGAATACGTGAGCAAGTGAGAACAAGCCGTCTATACTTAATCACTGTTCACATTTTACGATACACTCGTCACTGATAACTCTACAACCACATGCAGCAGCGCTGGAATGCTTCTACAACCACCGGTCTACAGCGCAAACGCTCTTCGGTATCATTAGGTTATAGCCATGCAGGCCGATTGAATTGCATCAAGCCTCTATAGTAGGACAAGTAGGCGAGTAAGTAAGTAGCCGATTGGAATGTATTGCAATAAAACATGCATGTAGACGTTAATAAAGATAAATGTGCAAGTATGTAAAGAAGTATGTATATAAATGTGTAAATAGCTCAACGAAATGTAATCTGGTAACAAAGGTATCTAGCAATTTGTATGAAAAGTAACCAATTAAGCATGCAGGTGATTAACAGTAGCCTACTGTGACAACATAAATGTAGATATTGAAGTTTTATTGGGGCAAGTAAGTAAGTAAGTTGACCTAACATAACGTGTGACCCAGAAGGTACCGTGCTGTTGAGTCATTTGACCTTTGTCACGCTCTAGATCAACTCCACTCAAGCGCGATCACAGATCTTCGACAAAGGTATACAGAAGTATTGGATTAGGAACTTACAACACAATATGTGTAGTGTTGCATGCATTATTGCAGATCTATTGAAAAGCGTTGCCAAATATTTACTCTGACCAACGCACTTCATAAGACTGTGAGTTGATAACAGAGGCATGCATTAAAGTTTTCATAGCAAATATTATATATCTTCGTATAATAGAACAGAATGACACATCACAGCGAGTTACGTGATATAAAGTCAATTGACAAAGGGAACTGTATAAGAATTAGATCAGCGTTTCTAACATGAACATTCTAGCATGAATATTTCAACTAAAAAATACAATCTTGTAACTGATAACGCATTGCAAAAACCATTAACTGTTGAGCTGATGCTTGGTACAAGCACAAACTTACATATACCTCGTGAACAATTTATTGTAAGCAGAAGAACAGCCCCAACTTAATCATGAGACAAAAGAGGCTTTCCATCCTGTATTACTTTGATAAACCCATAAGACCTAATGAGTTAACACCTTGTAGAGGCGCTACATACAGATAATTCTATTAATCACTACACCACATCTAATAAGTTAATTAATTCTGAGCATGATTAGTACTTTCATGGATGATCATGATATTTACCACGCACAACAGGATAAATAGTCCATCAACGTGGAACATTTTATACATGGTACATTATTGTTGTCTGGAACAATTTATCCGTGAACATTCAGACCCTGGTACTTTTTTAAATGGGACAATATATTTGGGGACATTGTATCCTAGCAGGTTACTAGCCCATATGGTACCAATCAGCCTTCAGCCTTCTGAGGTCAGTAAAAGGTATCAACATAATTTGTATTGTATTTGGACGTTTGTAAAGTGCCTCTTACAATATTTATAAACTATTCAGAGGCGCTCTCAGCGTGGGAACCCCGGGGAAAGAAAAACGTATTCAGGCAGTGGACAGATATGGAAAAGAGACCCCCCAGTATCTTAGAACGGGTCGAAAAGGAAAGGTCATTCCGAGAGGAAGGGCCCACAATAGCAAAAGCACGGTGTTATGACAGCCAAAGCAGTCCTTGCCCGTGGGATAAAGAGGTCAAGTCGATCTGCACATCGGAGGGGACGCGGAGAGACAGCAGAGGTGAGATTATAAAAAAGCACTCTAATGCTGGACAGCCAGTCTTTTTGTGTTTTCAACCATTATGCCCCTCAACCATGAGACTATGGTGTTTTCACGATGATGATTATTGTGAGTTTTCTACCCGAAGGCAGGTCCATTGACTTTTATAGTACCACCCGGGGATGAGCTGAGTGAGGTGGCTTCCCGTTGCCTTCCTCACAGACAACTATATGGGTGAGCAACTTGTACAAGGTCGCTACGCAGTGACTTGAGGTAGATTCGAACCTGCGAACCTCCGATTACAAGCACAGAACATACCGCTACACCACCGCGATATTGAAAAGACATGTAAAACGAGCATGTTACCTTCACTTTCAGACCTTCAAAGGCTTTCTCTATAGGTACTTAAATGAGCATAATTAGACTACCTTAACCTTTATTCGTCTGATACGTTTCTACAGAAACACGTAAGCAAACATGTTTGTTATCTTACCTGTTGACGATGGTTATTATGGCTCAAGAGTTTATAAATTCCACGCTTAATCGGTTAAGATCGAATCATTAACATACATTAGACAGAATAATTTCAGCAAACTGTCCAACGAACCATTTGTAGACGTTTGAAGAATGACAATAATTATCAGCAGGCCTAAGCGTTCACATTAACCAGATGAAGTTGATTGGGAATTAAATACGTTGCATCACATTCCAATTATCACGACGCTCAGTAGATTCATTAAGCAATCTCTCTCAACGGCAGACACTTCAGCTGTTGTCTGTTGACTGAAATACCTGTGCACTGTCTGGTAGTAGACAACAGACGTTCTGGTATTCTAAATACTGGGCTGATTATAAGGCTTGTTTTTGGTGTGCAATTGGGGAATGCCTTGGTCATTAGATACCGACGGTATACCTAAGTTTGTACAGTTAACATAGCAGAAGTTTGGTTGGGAATCTTGCGATCACCAGATTCGACGTGTAGGGTATACAATGCAGAAATACATGTTCTGATATACTTGACCTCTGGAACCTGACTCACTGATCATCAGCCCACAATTGTCTTCTTATACAATGATTGATGCCTATAACCAGATAGTGACGATAATTATACAGATTAATAAATAGGAGACACTAATATTATTAATTGTAGTAGGCCCCAATAACATTTATGTCGCCATCTGACAATTTCTGGATATAAAAATGTTCTGTATAATATTATGTAGGCCTATGTATTTATATAGGCACGTGTCTATATTTGTGCATGTATATATGCATATATGTATGTACGCATGCATGTAAGTGTGCATTTATGGGTGTACGTACGTATGTATGTATGTATGTATGCATGTATGTATGTATGTATGCAAGTAAAGATGTATGTAAGTATATGTAGCTTATGTATAGTCGTACGTACATGACGGTACATGTATACGTATATAGCATGCATATCTACAACACCTTTTAATGACCTCTCAAAAGCAGATCACTACAATGCACGCATTGCATACATGCACATACATACACGCGTACACGGTTCAGCTTAAGGCGAACTGAAAACAAAAGCAGAGAACAACACCGACCGTTTAAAAAGACACTTAGCGCTTACCTGATTAGAGCGAAAAACCACACAGCGCTTAAGCAAGCGTTCTTTCCACCAAGAACTAATTTTCCACAAGCGCTGCCTCCTATGCAAGCGCAACTCTCTGCCTCAAATGTAACTGTTCCCAATCCAAGACCGATTCAAACAGACACATTCAAAGCGACAGTCGCTAGTTTTTAAACCACAGACGACGGCGTTGCTGGCCGTTCAGACATTTCCAATTCCAAGTGCGCATGCAATGTGTGATTTCGGGAGGCCATAAAAACCAGATATAGCCCTAGGTCGTCGTCTACAGCGGTATAGACGGGCTACTACTACATGGGCCGAGAACAGATGCCTCGCTAAATGGCGATGGGAAGAACTATAGGAAGAATGCCAGGTATGGCCGCCGCCGCCGCTGGTATGCAGACGGTACAGGTGGTGGCAGTGATGAAATGCCCAGACGAGAGTGTGTGCACAGCGCCCAATCAGACATGCTTTCGCAAAAGTCAGACGCCATATATAACGATATACTAGACCCCACTATATACCCCAACTCCGCCACTGTTCGCTTTCTGACAGTGCCAGTTCCAAGCCTGGATGAAGGAGGAGGGCGACGCTAATGATCTTCGTTATCACATGCAGTGTCGTTAAACTGAAATTATACTACCACTAGACCCCTATTTGTAATTTTCTGGGGATACAGAGATATGCATCTCCGCCACTGCTCATACTCTGGCAGTGCCTGTACCACGCCTGGATAAAGGAGGAGGGCGACGCTATTCATCATTGTTATGACACAGTGTCGTTAAGCAGCAACAAACAGAGTATACCACCACTTTTGGTAGCTCATCTGAACACCACCACTTTTGGGAGCTAGGGGTCCGTAGTCCGTATCTCCACTTTTTCATACCGTGAAACTAAACAGTGCCTCTACAGCGAACAAGTGAGTTTCTCTGACTCGACTTCTTTGTGGCGCTGGAAAATCCCAGATATTTATATTACATTACATTAAGTTAGCATGAGCATAATAATTATTATTATAGTACTCAACCAATACATTTCATACTATTAGTCAAACGATAATAAACGACAGGGAGAAGGGCGAGAAGATTTTTGAGACTTATACCCCATTCTCCATGCAGGCTAAACTTGAGCCTCTGACGTAATGCGTGAAAAATGCTTATATAGGCCTAGCTCTTTTTCTGCAATTGACAAAATCGCTGCTGGCACTGCTATCTATAGCTGTTCATCTGAACAGGTGTGACTAAATGTAAACAGAAAGTACTTTGAGCTGAATCACATGAAACGGAACTTAAGTTCAGTGGAGGGATTGTTCCACGAGGAATGTATTTATACGCAGCACGAGAAGCCCCGATGGCTCTTGTATAGCTATGCAGAAACGAGGAACATGTACATTCCCACAGTCAGCAGAGCGTAAATATATTGGTCTTACTCGAGTAGAGATTATATATATAGCAAAACCCAGAACAACTAACATTTGCCAACTGACGGTATAACTGAGACTGGTTTTAGCGCCTTCGTGTGGTTGTCGTAAGGCGCTATATAAATGGTTATATACATAAATACATATTGTAATGGTGATTCAAGGTATCATCATATATTCGTTTAATGTGTTAACAACAGACATAACGCTGTAGGTGTACATAGAAAATAAAATACATCTAGATATTAATAGTATGAATTAATAATAGCTTAGTAAGAGTTCAGGAATAACATACGAGATATAAAATTTCGTGAGTCCTTGTCAGGAAGGTTAAAGTTATGTGGTCTGACCCTAAGAAAATAGGGCGTAAAATGTTGATTAGGAAACATGCATCTGAGTGAATGATAATCATTTAAGAGGACGGCCTTAAAGAGTGAAGTGTCTGCGTTATAAGCAAGAACATTCATAGAAGGAGAATCTGACTGAATAAAACCAGAGCGTTTTAATCTGTTGTTCAGATGTTCAATGCGGGATTTGTCCTTTTCGCTCGCCAGACCCCACCAGGCGGGAGAAGCATACATTGTTCTGGCTATGATGGTGGCGCGGGTGATCAGTTGTAGAGAATCTGCAGATGCACCATGGTTTTTGAGTGTTTTAAGGGCGAAGATTGAAGCAGAGCCACTTTTGACGACTTTGTTGATGTGTTCCGTGACAGAAAGTTTCTCATCGATGGTGACGCCTAGGGCTTTTATTGAGGTAAATAATCTATAAGTTATAAGGTAAGACTGGTGATCTAAGGTAACGTTTAAGGTAAGGTGAGACTGGTGATTTTTAAGGTCACGCACGGGAATACGTGAACAGGAAAAGATGGCAAGCATGCAGCACATAAAAAGTGGCAGAGCAACTTAAATTTGATGTCATAATTGTAAAGAAAACATTAGTAGGCCTAATCATAAGTAAGAACAAAGGGATGATGGTTGAGCTTTGAGCGAAAGATAGACTCAAGTATAGAGTCATAATGTATGTATGTAAAATGAAATGAATGAATGAAATGAATAATATTAACAAGAATAAGCTTACTAGAATAGAGATGATTAAATATGGTGACCCTGCAGCAGCTATTGTGAATAAGCACCGGACAAAGACACGATGTATGCCAGAGACAACATACCTTCCAGATGATGTTTATCTTGTAAGAGGTATACACACACAATATATACATACACACATACCTATACTCACACACACATACACACACCTACGCACACACATATATATATGTGTGTGTAGTAGTGTGTATGAATGCATGTGTGCGTATACGCACACATGCATTCATACACACATGCATACACACATACATACATGTATACATACATACATACTCATATGTACATACATATATACATTTGTACAGACATATACATACATACATACATACATACACCCATACATACATACATACATGCATGCATACATACATACATACATACATACATACATGCATACATACATACATATGTACGTACATACATACATGCAGGCGTGAACACATACTTCTCAGCAGAAAATCAATAGATGGCCAAGAATTCCTTGCATACTCGGTGATGCATAAACACATAAATACATATATGCACACATACATACATGCATACATACATACATACTCACATATAGGCCGACATATATACATATATCTATTTCTGCAGGTTCTCGGCCTCCTAGGCGGGTTCAAATGTGCTCCATAGAACGCCTACTTTCCAGCAGAAAATCAATATATGGCCAAGTATACTGCTTGGATATTCTCTGATGCATAAATGCATAACTCTCCTCTTGACTTCGCTGCAATTCCACAGCACCAATGGTAGAATGCTTAAATTATGCATAGATTGTCTAGTGTCAAAGCACCAGTAGTCACCAGTACAGTCTGTACAATACAATTCTTTCTTATCACGTTAAAAGGCCACTCTAGTGTCTCACTGCATGCCACAAATAGACAATTTGAAATGCAATGCATTCTTAACTGAAATATCTCGATGCTAATTTAAGAATGCATGCTTCTACAATAAGCATTTCAGAGTAGTAGGTTGTAAGCAGTCGGACTCAACAATTCGTTCTCATAAAACATCTTCTGATATTCATCATTGTCACGCAGGAATATTTTGACGTCCTACCGGTTAAATAACAAGCAAAAATTGAATAAAAACTCTATGGCAAAAGTCACACCACGGTCTATTAGGCTGGTTGTCAACAAATTCTTCAGAAATTCATCTCTGCATGTTGCACATATTTAGAGCAGTTCATTGAGGGTGGGGTGACAATTAGGCACAGATGGGTGATAACAGCATCTGTTAGCAACCATTCAGAAATCCCACTGACAATCTTTAGCAAGGGTATAATTAGAATCTCGTGTCAAAGGTCACGTTTCTCAAATGCCGCGGAGCAAAACGGTGAGAAATTCAAAATAATTGGCTGGCAGTTTTAATTCATTAGCCAATCAGATGAACGCAAGCGTAACGATGTCAACGAACCAAAACGGCTAAAGATTCATTCAAACCGTGCTAACCAATCAGATTGACGCAGGCCGTAACTAACAGCCAATCACAGTGAAAACATTTCTGTTTAACTGTGAACAACATTACTGTTTCCAAAAAATTTGCTCCAGGCAAACTTGACCTCGGCAACAGGCGGTCACATTTTTTGCACAAGAATCGGATGGCGTGAGAATATTTTCATTTTTCACAGCCGTAAATGTTAGTCCGTAAATTTTCTTAACTTTCATCGTCATCATCATCATCGTCGTGGTTGTTATCATCATCATCATCATCATCATCATCATCATCATCATCATCATCATCATCATCATCATCATCATCATCATCATCATCGTCGTCGTCATCGTCGTCGTCGTCGTCGTCGTCGTCGTCGTCGTCGTCGTCATCATCATCATCATCATCATCATCATCATCGGCGTCGTCATCATCATCGTCATCGTCGTCGTCGTCGTCATCATCATCATCATCATCATCATCATCATCATCATCATCATCATCATCAATCACTGAGTAACGCACAGCGTTAAACAAGCACCATCAATACCATTACCAGTTTTTACCACCGCCCACCTACCAACTACCCATCTATTCATCATCGTCATCATCGTCATCATCATCATCATCACTACCACCATCACCACCCTCACTGAGTAAAACAACTATAAGCAAACACTCCACCATCAATTTCCACTAACACCACCCACCCATACATGACCCCCCCCAACTACAAACCACTCTTCTCACCACCCCATAATTATCACCATCACTACAACAATGACGAAGCCCCCCCAACCATCACCACCATCAACAGCGCCGTCGGAAGTACGCACCATCACTCTAATCACGACCATTGTCATCAAGTAGGCCTAATCAGCCATAGAAATCTAATATAATCTAACAACTTCCGTAGCGCCACTATAATATTAATGCTCAAGGCATCGGTCGATGGTCGCTACTATGCAAAATCTTTGTGTAAGTCAAATTCCAGGTGAAATCTGGTTCAAAGCTAAGAAGGGAGTCCGAGAAAACAAGGAAATGAGTCCAGCGAAAGATAGTTTCTAGTTGAGATCTGAAGGTCAGCACAGAGCCAAATTTTGCCGAAGAGCATTCCAGAATCATAAATAGGCCTAAATAACTCATTTGAACAAGAGTAAAAGCTTAATTAATTTGCATTAAAAATGAGAACATTACTGACGAGACACAGCCATATTGTTGTAATTAACCAAATGGAACCTGGCGTTAATTGGATAACTAATTAGGCTGTTAGGCATAATCACATGCCTCTGATGATCTAACCGGTTATGAGCTCATCTGAAGAAAATGTCACCGGTTAATTAATCACATTATGATTGCCCATTGTCATATCGCTGAAAGTACTCGGACAGTACCGGTATATAGCATATGCGTATACCACTTGAAATACTTAGAAATTCCTATGACAAGTAAAGAGCTAGTGGCTATGGAGTGGCTCACAGGTAGAGAACTCGTCTCTTACTTCAGGTGTGCAGGTTCGAGACGGCCAGAGTGCAGGGCCCTTGCGAAAATCTTCAAGACGTTAAAACGAAGAATTGCCACTAATTAGCATCTGTCTCTGTCTGTCTGTCTGTCTGTCTCTGTCTGTCTGTCTCTCTGGTTGTCTCTCTGTTTGTCTCTCTGTCTCTCTCTCTCTGTGTCTCTCTCTGTTTTTCTCTCTGTCTGTGTCCCAGTCTCTGTTTTGTCTCTGTCTTCGTCTCTGTCTGTCTGTCTGTCTGTCTGTCTGTCTGTCTGTCTGTCTGTCTGTCTGTCTCTCTCTCTCTCTCTCTCTCTGCAGCATCCATTACTGTGCATCGTCTTGGAAATCGATAGATTTCTAGTTCTTATGACATCTAATATGATACAGGCAAGCTCAGCAAGTGCCTCCAATTTGTTTTTATACATTGAGCGGCGCAATATAAA
Source organism: Aporrectodea caliginosa (assembly GCA_020284085.1). Classification (NCBI taxonomy): domain Eukaryota; kingdom Metazoa; phylum Annelida; class Clitellata; order Crassiclitellata; family Lumbricidae; genus Aporrectodea; species Aporrectodea caliginosa. The sequence continues at coordinate 526,319 of JACEVL010000409.1, read as the reverse complement.
TGTCATTCTGGAGCATGCTGTCTCCAAGCAATCTGAAACAAGACCATCTATAGTTTCTATGCCTCTATTTCACAAGTGGTTGAAGACCATTGATGACTTTTGCTGAAGAGGCGCTATTAAACGATCACTCACAATTACATCAGTTATATCATCGCTACAGAACTATGACATCATGGGCGCCCGCAGACATTTTTTCAGGAAGGGCAAAACACAATGGTCACGGTTAATTTTTTTTAGCAAAAGCTTGAAAAATGCAAAACAGGAAATTAAGAACCTTGGTATTTTTCGTAATTTTTTAATTCGTACTTAAAGTTAGATTTCTCAGTTTCATTTTGTGTATCATTAGTGCTTGTTAAACACCAGAAAGTAGTAGGCCTAGTTAAAATGTGGGTGTCAATGTTCCAGGGGAGGGGGCTATATAGTGTCCTGTTGCGAAATTCATAATTGACTTGGCACTCTATGGGGCGCCGTGGTGCGATTTTAAGTCACCTCCTATTGAGCTGCTATAGGTAGATTGGCTGATTCGGCACTCTATGGGGCACCGATGTTTGATAATTGTGTTGGTGCGATTTTTGATTGGTACCTGTTGATATTGACACCGAGAGAGCTGCAAACTGCACCGGAGCCATTTTAGGAAATGTCCTGTGCTTTATATATAGCAATTGCTGGTGAAACTGCACCGGTGCCATTATAGGATATATCCTGTGGTTTACATATAGCATCTGCTGGTAAAACTGCACCGGAGCCATTTTAGGAAATGTCCTGTGGTTTATATATAGCAATTGCTGGTAAAACTGCACCGGTGCCAATTTAAGATATACCCTATGGTGAGTAGGTAGCACCGGCCGGTAAAACTGCACCACCGGTGCTCTTTTGAGAAACTGCACCACCGGTGCTCTTTTGAAAACTGCACCACCGGTGCCCTTTTGAGAAACTGCACCACCGGTGCCATTTTGAGATATTGCACCGGTGCCATTTCTAGTTGCACCCCATGGAAAAGGTGTGGGGGCACCAGGGTTTTCTGCACCTCTGATAGGTATATAAGGCAGGGGTTGGCCATGGGACAGTCAGTCTGGAGAAGACCGCCTGAAGATTCGGCCTCGAGCTTTGCATCGGCCTCGCAGTCTTGGTGGAGTCTGAAGAGGACCTGCCGTCGATCTACGGACCAGCCATCCGAGACGCTGTCGCTAGAGGGCCTGCTTGATGATAGGAGTGACGAGGAAGCAGCTGTGCAGTTCTCTCTCGATGTCAAGTTGCCTGTTGATGTGATTCTGTCAATCGTCGATGAGAAGAACTATTAAAGCGGTGTTCTACGTGTGTGAGTGTGTCGCTGTTGATCAATCCAAACCTCTCGATAGACCACGAGAGTCGGACCGGACAACCTTTGTTGAGGCCTGGGGTTTCGGCATCCTGGTAGAGCCTTGAACCACTCAGCAAAGAAGACGAACTAAGAGAGACGACCCCTGGTTTCCCGACAGTCCCCTCTTGCTCCAATATGCGGGCGCCCATGTATTGCACACGGCAATATAGGAAATAAAAATAGACTGCTATGCACCATCACATACAACAACAACAGCAACAACAACAGCAGCAACAACAGCAACGGCAACAACATTCTTTGATAGGTATGCTCCTATATAGAGAGGTTCTTAGACGGTGTTACATAGGTATTTCGTTGCTGCATAAAAGCATTCAGTTTGTTGGTATCAACGTGTGTGCCAGGGCCTGCCAGTGGAGGCTCCCTCCAGCGTCGTATCATTCACCTACAATGTTCAATCTTGTCATCGTATCAATCTAGCATCATTTGATAGATTCTATATGGGCGCTATATAAAAGGCCCAGAGACACAGAAACATCTGGAACCAGCCTGTGGCAACAGGACAACCATCAGAGCAACAGTTCAACGATTTTGTTGCAACCCAGGCACCTCGTTATCACAGATATCGGAAAATAGGAAAGTGGATATCAGCAATTACCACAGAATGTTGTTTATGGTTACCACAGGGTGGAGAAAGAACAGGAGGAGGATGATAGGAGGAGGAGGAAGAGGGCAGGAGAATGAGGAGACGGAGGAAGATGCAGAATTCGAAGACAAATGGGAAAAGGAGGAGAAGGAGGAGTAGGAAAAAGATGAAGAAAAACAAGAATGAGCTGAAGAACAAGGAAGAGGAAGAAGAGATGGAAGACGAGGGAAACGCGGAAGGTGTACAGAAGAATGGGAAGAATGGGAAATGGAGGCAGAAAAAGGCGTAGGAAGAGGAGGGAGAGGCGGAAGAGGAGGACGAGGAAGAGGCGGAGAAGGAGCAGCAATGCAAGCGATGTCTCTGCTCTTCAACAAAGCGCTGTAAACATACGATCGAGTTGTCTAATAACCGACCGCGGTCTGGCCTCTCTCCTCCTCCTCCTCCTCCTCCTCCTCCTCTTCCTCCTCCTCCTCCTCCTCCTCTTCGCCGCCGCATCAACCCTCCCCACACATCTCTCCATCCCAGCAGGCCGCCCCAGCAGCAGCAGCATTAGCCATACCAGAGATTATCATACGATAACACTTGCAGGTATGAGAAATATGCGGCCGGTGCAAACAAAACCATGCACCAGCACAATACAGGAGACAGACAGACAGACAGACAGACAGACAGACAGACAGACAGATAGACAGACAGACATACAGACAGACAGACAGGCAGACAGACATACAGACAGACAGACAAATAGACAGACAGACAGAGAGACAGTCAGACAGACATAAGATACATACAGATGGACACATAGACAGGCAGGCAGACATACATCCAGGCAAACAGACAGACAGACAGACATTCAGGCAGACAGACACACAGACAGAAATATATAGGCAGGAAGAAGTTAAGACAGCTGGCAGACATGAAGGCTGGCAGGCAGACAGAAAGATAGACAGACAGACAGGCAGGCAGGCAGGCAGACAGACAGGCAGACAGACAAGCATACCTACAGACCTGCATACAGATGAGCAGGCAGAAAATAATATCAATAAGACTAAAATACCTGCCATAGATCATCAATGGTGACAACAGCAACGATGATGAGAGCCAGACAGACAGAGCCTAAGAGCAGAGTAAGCACGCTGACAAAAGGTAGCGCTCGTGAATAAGCTGGTGCCCTTCGATTTACCTTTGAGTGGCGCTTTAGAAGTTTGGACCTTACGATTACGATGACAGTTACGATAACGATCACGTCTTACATCAAAGACCAAAGAGACGGCGGCAGCGAATTCTCAATCGTGTAGTAGCTGTAACATGGGGCGGGGTTCTAATGAATTTATCCGCTACCACTTCCTTCCTCGACCCACCTCAATTAAACTTCGCAAGCTGAAATTCCGCCTAATTGTGTTTTATCATCACAACAAAACACCCGCAACCTTCCCCCCACGCAACTTGGTTAGCACATTCACGATGGTGGCCTATTTCAAAGATTTAAATCTCGAGCTAGCACGATTCGTGCATTCAAACGGGCAGAGGTGACGAAGGATCTCAACCAATCAATTCATTTGAAAAATGAGCAGAGTCGAGGACATATCGTCGCTATAGAAAAATGTTTACATGCTACATTTATATCGTGAGGGCGCACGTCGCACCTGTTAGCAAAGCCTGAATGCCGCAAGTTTTCCTCATTCAAACTACTACGCCAGTGAAAATGCTACATCAGAGAAATATATTAGAAATGTTGATACAAAAGATCACTCAGACCATCACAATCTGACCTTTTAATATGTCTTGATCCACAACTGCTGTATGTCTTCCAGCTTTCCTAATCTTATTGGATTTCGACCAGGATACTCAAGTCAGATTAGATAAGACCAGTAAAATGTTATGTCAGTCTAATACTATGTGACCAATTCCTGCCACTGATGCATGGCATCATTTCACTCAAAACTGGACATCATTTCTCTCAAAACTTGATATCATTCATTCAAAGCTGGACATCATTCTTTCAAAACTTGATATCATTCATTCAAAACTTGATATCATTAATTCAAAACTTGATATCATTCATTCAAAACTGGACATCATTTCTTTCAAAACTTGATATCATTAATTCAAAACTTGATATCATTCATTCAAAACTGGACATCATTTCTGTCAAAACTTGATATAATTAATTCAAAACTTGATATCATTCATTCAAAACTGGACATCATTTCTTTCAAAACTTGATATCATTCATTCAAAACTTGATAACATTCATTCAAACCTGGACATAATTTCTCTCAAAACTTGATATCATTCATTCAAAGCTGGACATCATTTCTTTCAAAACTTGATATAATTCATTCAACACTTGATATCATTCAATCAAAACTTGATGTCATTCATTCAAAACTAGACATCATTTCATTCAAAACTAGACATCATTTCATTCAGAACTTGATAATATTTATTAATTCAAAACTGCACATCATGTCAATCAATAAATTACACTATAAATTGATTGATTGATCGATTTCATAACGTCATTTAGTAAATGTACAGCTAGTGTAATTTAATACATAATTTAAATAACAATAATTATTGCATATAAGCTGCAATATATAATTACACTACGTTACATATATCATTACATTCCGTTACATATAAGTAAATACAAGTGCTACACTCACCTCACACGTGTGCAAATGACATCGGCGGGAAGCAGGTACTCCACCACCCACCCAAAAACAACACTCACTGCCACTGCAGACACCCTAGAAAGACACCCGTAAAACGACACCCGGGTGGGGGCTTCCGACTGCAGCAGGTGTATCAACAGGTAACCTGGAATTCCAGACAGACGGACGGAAGGAAGGGTGATGGAATGTTTCGTTCGGAATCCAGTGGAACCTTGAGAAGAGTCAACTGGTACAGGTATCCATTCTGAGGCCGTTCATCCAGTAGCCCGCTGCTGTTGTTGCTGCCGCTGCTGTTGCGTCTACTGCTGCAATAGAAAAGACGCGAAGATGGAGGGAGAACCGGGCGAGGGTAAACAACCCGGCGCAGACTACGTTGAACAGAGGAGGAGAAGGAGACGGCATCGGTCGGACCAGCGCCGTTTGAAGCCAACTGCGGCCGGGCCAGGCTGCGAGGTGGCGCCACTGTGGCTCACCGACCACTGGGACAAGAGACAGACGGACACACACAGACTTACACGGACACCATAAGAAAAACAGACATACAGAAGCACACTCCGATGCACGCACGCATACAGGCAGAAAGAGACAGGCAGGCAGGCAGAAAGAGACAGGCAGACGGACGGACGGACAGATAGACAGAGGTTGAGACGGACGGACAAAGCGATACACGTGTAGCAGGTAATTCAGTAGCGCGGTTGGTTGGGAGGGAGGAAGGATGGGGAGGGTGGAGGAGGAGTAGGGCATCAGCTCACACAAAGCCAGAAATGCGTGGAATGTTGCATTGTGTACTTTCGCTTAGGCTGGCTCAACCCTCCAGCGCCAGCCACTTCACACCTGGATGGCTGCCAAGCAGCAGGCCGCCACCGACCAGGCTCTCACCCCCTGCCTCCATCCTTCCATCCCCTTCCTCTCTCCCTCGACCGCCGAGGAGGCTCTACAACGCTTCCCGGGCAAATGATTGTAAAGACACCGCCGCAAAAGACAAAAGCCATTCGCTGTCCTACAAGTACACACCTTTCGTCGATGATGTTTACAATTCATGATGAAGGGCCATCGCTTATTGGGACATTATGACTTTATGTCGTATTCAAATCATGATTACATAATACTGGTTACTCCGTATAAAGCTATTCTATTGCACTGGCCTAACCGACTCTAGTCTCATCGTAAGATAATACTGCTATCATCGTAATCAGAAATCGTAATCGTAATCTCCAAACTTCTAAAGCGCCACTCGAAAGTCAAGCGCAGGGCACCAACTTATTCACGAGCGCTGTGTCTAGTCAGAGGGGTTATCCAAAAGAGTAGTCCGAGGGAGGCCCGAGTCCGGTTTCCAGAGGATCAGAGAGGGCACAGCAGATGTTAAGGTGGGTGTCTTTTACAAGGGAAACAAGAGCTAGAGGACAATAGATGGAGCGAAGAGCCAAGAAAACCGGTCAAAAGTTGAGTTATTGAGATAAAGGATCCTGTCAAAAAAGTTTCCACCAGACATTGCTTCAGCCACAGTCGAATTTGGTCCCTTTTGTCAACTTCTGCTTCTGTTAGTGGCACAGTTTAACCGGTTTGTTTATTTACTTAGCCTACTCTAACTTACATAAATTAATTACATTATCACAAGAGTTGCATGATTTAGAGTATTTACATAGTCACTCGATTACCACCATCATTGGTGAATGTTATGCTGGATTAAATAGGCCTAATTTAGGCTACGTGAGGCAGGGCCGGATTAAGACTTTCGGGGGCCCTAAGCCAAGAGCCGGGTTAAGACATCCGGGGCCCTAATCCCAAATTAAGCCATGCATAAATAGTATTAAATACGTGTCTTTGAACACAAAGTTCGATCCGTAGGCTACATAAGCGATTGTTTCTAATGAAATATTGGCTAAATAATAACAAGCATTTACCATTGTAAGTTTCTCAATTAGGACCTTGGTACAATCTGATTTTAGATTTCCTGATAGTTGGGGGCCCTCAAAACATTGTGGGGCCCTAAGCCATGGCTTACTTGGCTTATACGTTAATCCGGCCCTGACGTGAGGTTCAGTTCAGAAGTCAAGTTCAGAGGTGCAGTTCAAAGAGTAAAGTTCAGAGGTTCAGTTCAAAGGTCAAGTTCAGAGGTGCAGTTAAAAAAGTAAAGTTCAGAAGTTTAGTTGAAAAATTAAGTTCAGAAGTTTAGGTAAGTTCAAAAGTCAGGTTCGGATTAGACATTCAGCAACAAAGCAAACTCCTGAAGGCAGGTCATAAAGTGTACGAATGGTCTTAGAATTGGAACACAGATGACTCTCTCTCTCTCTCTCTCTCTCTCTCTCTCTCTCTCTCTCTCTCTCTCTCTCTCTCTCTCTCTCTCTCTCTCTCTCTCTCTCTCTCTCTCTCTCTCTCTCTCTCTCTCTCTCTCTCTCTCTCTCTCTCTCTACCTCTGTCTAATCCACTCTGTGTGTGTGTGTGTCTGTCTGTCTGTAAATCTGTCTGTCTGTGTTCTACGGCTATTCTCTTCCTCTCTGTTTCGATTTTTATTAATAGCGAGGAGGCAGAGTAAACAGGTTAATGATTACGGTCCGTCCGTCCGTCCGTCCGTCCGTCCGTCCGTCCGTCCGTCCGTCCGTCCGTCCGTCCGTCCGTCCGTCCGTCCGTCCGTCCGTCCATCCGTCCATCCATCCATCCATCCATCTATCTGACTACTTATGTACGTATGTATGTATGTATGTATGTTTAGTGCATACCCATATATCCATACATCTGACTACTTATCTGTCAATTTATATACATACATATATATCCATCTATCAACCACCCATCTATTTATCTGTCGATATATATTCGATCTGCTCATTTCGATATATATATATATATATATATATATATATATATATATATACACCCATCCATCTATCAGCGCGTATCATGTATACAGCGTGCATTAGCGTGTACATTTGCGTATGTCCATGCACCGTTGCATATAAATACATGTTCGTATTACTTCGATGAGATCAGTGTTTGGCAGTCAAAACAAATTGCGTAACGTGCTCCTCCTAGGCTCCTCCTCCTCCTCTCCTCTTCCTCCTACTCCTCTTCTTCTTCCTCCTCGTCCTCCTCTCCTCCTCGTCCTCCTCCTCCTCCTACTCCGAGACAGACACGGAGCCTGGTGCCAGGGTCAGCCAGCCAGACGCATCCTCTTCTTCATCCCGAGGATATTTCCTTCGGCTGATGCTCCCCGCGCCTGCGGCAGGAGCCTAATTCAACTGATAAGAAGATGGAGTGGAGGATCGGGAAGGAGGAGGAGAAAGAGGAGGAGGAGGAGGGGAGGAGGAAAAGAAGTTTAGAGGAAGTAAGATGAGAATAAATGGTAGGAGGAGGAGGAGGAGAATAAAGTGGAGGATGAGAAGATGGAGGAGGAGGGAAGATGAGGAGTAGGAAGAGGAGGACGATGAGTAGGAGGAAGTGGAAAAGAAGGAGAAGGAGTTGGAGGAGGAGGATAAGGAGATGGAGAATGAGAGACGGAGGAAGACGAGGATGAGGAGAACGAGGAATTGGAGTCAGAGCTTTATGACGTCATTTTTCAAGGGGTGTTACTTTTTGTGACGAAGTGTGATGAGGGTGGAGGGGGGTTCAAAATCGGCCCAAATTGCGTGACGTCACTTATGGACGCCCCCCATAGGCCTATATGGCCAAATCAGGCGAAGTGCAGAAGCATTATGAACGGATTGTAATTCCAAGGTAAGAGAGCAGCCTAGACCAAAAGAGATAGCCTACAGTAGCATTTCAAAAATCCTACATGATTGTATTCGTATAGCGACCGTATGGCCTCTACTCTGCTCATTTTTCAATGAATTGATCGGGTGAGATACTTCACCACCGCTGCCCGTTTGAATGGGCAACACGTCATATAAGGTCCCCATGTAGGAGCCCGAGAGTTAAGGGCCCGAGATTTAAATCTTTTAAATAATTCAGCATCGGGAGGCGAACCGCGATCCGCACACTCTCTATCACAGAAGCGCATGGGACGCAGCCTATACGCTCTATCCAATATAGCTAACTGGGCCAGTGTAGTAAGTGAACGTCGTACAAAACGGATCTGCCGGAGATAACAGGTATGTCATACATTGTTTACATGGTTAAGAAGCGTTAGCTCTTGGTGAAGAATAATTCCCAAGTCTCGCGCAGAGGTAGAAAATGTGACGCCAGGAAAAGACCGGCAAAGGGCAGAAAGGTCTATCTTGCAGATTTGAATACGAACCCCATTATCAGTTGAGGCACTGGGTTTAAAATGTTCTACAGAGGGTTGACTGCCGTGTTGACCGGGGGCGCAGTGGCTACTTCTTAACTTCCTAGTTCAAAGGTCATCCTGAACGTCAATAAAGACGCCTGAGGAATTCCGAAAGAGTCTCCATAAATTCCAATACACACTCAATTACAGTAATAATACTAGAACAGCATCGTTACGTTACCATAAACCCATCAAGCTCTCAAAACGAGACAGACAGGCCTACATACAACCAGAAACGGGAAAGGATGCACAGTGAGACGTAGCTAGGGCCTACTTAGGCCTATAGCCTATACAGACAAAGCACGCACACAGACAAGACAAAGAATGAGACAGACACATAGGCCTACAAATACCCAGAAGTACATAATATAGAAAAAAACACTGATGCGCAGAATGAGGCACTCAAGCACAAGTGACAGAAAAATGACAGATTCTAATTTTTTGATTAAGTGCATGTACATTTGTAGGCCTACGGTATTTTTTACCCATGTATTTTTTAATAGGCCACGAGTATTAAACATACTCTTATTAACTGCTTATACGAGTGGTATGGTGTCTCCATGTGTGCGCGTATACAACTTATTTATAATACGCATTTAAATGGTCAGCGATGGTATAGGATCTCACCCTATCAATTTTTATTGAAAAATGAACAGGATCAAACCACGTAATTATACTTGATAGAAACGTTCACATCTACATTTACACTCGCTTGTTAAATGTAGATAACAATTTTTTAAATCTTCGTTTTTTGTTTCAAACTCACACATCGCAGTATGATTATAATTCATATAGTATGAACGGATGATGACACGTTATTACAGGAGTCGAATTTAACTGTTTGGCAGCCATGCAAGGCGCCTATCACGTCCAACTGCCCATTTTACCAACGACATCTGGCGAATGAAAGGCTGAGTCGACCTTTGGGAGGATGGCGGGAAGCGATCCCGCGTCCATGCTGATCGTCTGCTCTTCGTGCCAGAGTGTTACCATTACCATAACCCCTCCCCGAATTGTGTGGAAGTAAGTCAAAAATATGGCAACAAGACTACCTGTTGAGTTGAACTCCTATAGCTGCTGCTTACTCGACACGACCTTCCTGTTGCTGCAGTCAGCCCTTAGTATCTGTGTGAAACCGCTCTTCCAGGTAGCAATGGGTCAGCGTGTTCCTGGAGAAATGCACCTAACGTAGGGGACATACAGGTACACGAGGAGGAGGAAGAGGAGGAAGAGGAGGATGGTTTTTTGGCCATTACGGAGATTACGCCCTTCCTGTTGCTCTCAGCCTCCCGTATTCCTCGTGGCACGCGATCGAGATGACGACCCCGTGCTAACCCAGAGACCAAAGCAAGGGCCTCAGTCTCTGTCCGTCTCTGTCTGTCTCTCTGTCCGTCTGAATCTGTTTGTTTGCTTGTCTGTGTGGTATGAAGGTTTACGTAAAATTTAGCTGAGTATGTTACTGCGTGTATATCTGAGGCTAATTAGACAAACAAACAAGCACACACACAAACAAACAAGCACACACACAAACAAACAAGCACACACACAATATGCGTGTAACATTAAGTAACATATGTATCCAAATTACTGTTGCAAAGCAAGTTAAACGGACATTGAATTTTTCTAAGTAGCATTGATTTCGTCGCGGAAACCCCAGTGGCGGCGCCAAAAGGGGTATAGGGGGCTTAGCACCCCTAACTGCGGCTCAGCCCCCACAAAAAAGTGGGAAATCATTGCAAATGACAGGGAGGAGGGGACAAAAGGGAAGGGCTTGGAGCTTTATCCCCCCAAACCTGAAATCCTGGCGCCTCCACTAGAAACCCCAACTGTTGGTATAGGCTACATTACATGTAAAGTAGGCAAGCGTGAGGTTGGAGGATGAACTGGCAGTGGGGTTGATTGATAGGTGATGAGTTTGCGAGGGTACGTGGGCTGAGGAATATTGCAGGGAAGAAGAAGAAGTAGAAGAGCAGCCCCTTAAGCTAGCCCTGAGGCAGGTATGAGGGCGGGTGGCCAATCCTCTCCCTCACCGTTTCATCATCCCACCCAGTGGCGACGCCAGGGGGTTAGAGGGGGCTCAGCCAGTGGCTTCTATCCCCCCCGAAACAACCGGGCTCAATCCGTCCCTTCCCCCTCCCGGGCCAGGCCTCTCCTCTCTCCCAGATCCCATATTGTCGATGTGAGTTTTAGCTCATTTCATGATTTCTGATTAGATAAATGTGTCTGTAATTCATAGGTAGGCTACCATCTGCTAAAATATCATCAATCCAACTTCTTTTGTGCGAAGATTTCTTTCATCGTATCCAGCTTCCATTTAGGCAAACAATTATTTTCATCACTTCCATTTCAAATATACAATGAAGACCAAAATAACTAAAGCACCTAAAATGGAGGATTTTACCCGCTAAAGTTGTTCAATGTTTAAGCATGCGAGTCAACAGGTGTGAATTAAGTAGATTAAAATCTAGCATTCACAATCACCAAAATGCAACAAATTCATCAATGTAAGAACTTACTCAACTTCTGTCGAGCATTAATGCATTATGGCATGGAGAGGAGAGTTGCTCACAAAGCGATAGGCCTAAGGATCATAAGGTTCAAGTAAAGGTTACAGTTAGTTTGGTAGGCCTACGGACCAAAAGCCATAGTACCGCTAAGTGAAAGTATATTTTAAAGTTGAAACCAATGTGAATGTTTATTTTTTCCAGAACTATGCAGACGATAATTAACCGACGGTGTCATCAGTTCACACTAATTTATAGGCCTAAAAGAAAAGTTGGTGTTTCACACGACTGTCAGTGAAGACTCTGTAACTTGTATAAAGTGTGATAAAAATTGAAAAAGACACTTTCCCCCCTGTTTTTCACTGGGCTCAACTTGCGCCCGCCATGTATAGGGATAGAAGCCCCTGGGCTCAGCCCCCCAAAGAAAGTGGGAAATGACTGCAAATCACAGGGAGGAGGGGACAAAATGGAAGGGCTTGGAGCTTTAGCCCCCCCCCCAACCTGAAATCCTGGCGCCTCCACTGATCCCAACAACAGTGTAAGTCAATGTAGGGCCTACTCATTAATATTTTATAACTGAGTTGGCTAGGGGGTGCTGGTGGAAGAAAAATCTCGAACCAAATTGTCTGCCCTAGCTGGCGGGGATTTGAACCCCCGACCTCTCGATTGACAGTCCAGCGTGCTGAGTGCTGACCACTACACAGAGAATTAGGCCTATAGGTTAAAGACAGAACTCCGAAATTAATGCGTTCTGGAATGGTTTAAGGATGGAAGTGGTAATTGTGATACGACGATGACTGCTCTGGTGACAACTCGAGCAAGTGCATTAGTGATTGGTCCTAAGTTAAAGATGCTTCATTTGAGTGGGAAGTTCAGGAAGAGGGAATTGCAGTAGTCAAGCTTGGAATGGCATATAGGTTGCGATGGTAGCTGCAGTTTTAAAATCGAGCATACTTATTAGATCGAACGACGGAGAAGGTCATACAATATGCACGAAGCTGCTGAGCGATAGGTTGGAGATGTGATTTGAAAACAAGAGATCATGTGGGTCAAACATTACGCAGAAATTGCGTGCAGATAAACCAGTGTGTGTGTGTGTGTGTGTGTGTGTGTGTGTGTGTGTGTATGTGTCTTTGTGTATGTGTGTGTATCTCTGTATGAGTGTTGGTTTGTGTGTCTTTGTGTGTGTGTGTGTGTGTGTGTGTGTGTGTGTGTGTGTGTGTGTGTGTGTGTGTGTGTGTGTGTGTGTGTGTGTGTGTAGGCTTGTATCTATGTGTGTGCATGTAAGAGTTTGAAGATAAAGAATGGAATAGGAATGCGCTGATATAGGATTTTCCCAAAGAACAGGAAATGAGCAAACATTCCAAATTATGCGCCCGTGAAGAAGGGGCAAAGGTCGGTTGCTAATTGGAGGGGGAGGAGGCGGTGGCGCCGTGGCGGGCATATTGGGGTCGTACCCGATTCGTCCTTCAAAGACCGCTTGATTGGCTATCGCAACACCAATGGATTATTGGATGATAATAATGCTTTCTGACAGTCTCATGCTTTTACAATGTTTCTGGATATTATCTGCAGAGCATCTGGAAAATTCAGTCACTGATGAATAAAATTTAAGGTAGATCAACGTATATCATGAAATTTACTATTATTTCTGTTATTATTACTTTTCGTATTTTTAGCCAGTAGGCCTATAGGAATGATCCATCTGAATTTGAAAGTAATAAATCTAGAAGTAAAGGAAGAATAATTATTAGTTTCAGTATTAGTGTTATAATTATCATTATATTTATTATTAGGCTACTGCTGCTGCTGGCCTGCTGCTACTACTATTACTACTAATTATTATTAATTTTGTTGTCACTTAATTACAATTGTAAATGTTATTACTAGTATCATTGTTATGAGGATTTTTACTTTAACTTGTAGGCTATTCTTCTAACAAGACTTCGGACTTAATGGAGGCTTGGATTCCAGATTTAACTTTGTAAACCGACAACATTCCAATACTATACTTGCTGTAACTCCCATACTATTATCAGAAGGTTTCAGTGTAGTCATTGTACACTTCACGGTAACCTATGGTACCGTGGTGAACCCTAATTCTGGGACACCATGCAATCTGAGACATCAGCTTCTTCTGCTTTCTATGCCTCTATTTCGCAAGCGGTTGAAAACCATTCTATTTGAATTGGGTCTTGTATAGTTAGGTTGAGAGCAGCTATGATGAGTTTCTTGAAGAGGTGCTACATAAATAGGCATTTTATATAAATATATATCACATTATATACTTATTAAAATTATGCATGCATGTATGTAAATATTTATAGTGCCTGATAAGCAGGGTTTTCAAAAGCAGTATCAAAAGCAGTGAAGCTTTGCATTACAGCATTACTACGAGAAGCCCATGATGAGTTACTTCTCTGATACTATTTCTATTATAAAAACATAGTTATAGAAGTCTTTAGATTATATTTTGGTGCTTCATACGACACACCAAGATTAGTAATCATTTCCTAATCACCACCCAAAAGCTTCAACGAAAATATATAAAATCATTAAAAAAATTTAGGCTACCATACCAACAGAAAATGAGAAATTGGTTTGAAGATGCCTCACCTATCTCACATAAAAAATTGCAGATCACCCCAAAACTAAGCCCCAACCTCCTGCCATTATTTGAACTGACCCCATTGCTTTAACACTTGATTAAGAACCCCTGGCGACGAGTACTTTACCCAGGAAATATCTGGCATACAGATCATGCCAAAGATGATTACATACCATACAACTTGTAACTTGTGTAAAGTAATCGCCAGCCACTTGTGTAAAGTAAATCGCATCAGCTGACTTCCTCTTACTTTGTTGAAGGACAATTAACTGAAACTCAGACGTCGTACATACGTTTAATAAAATCCTGATTCCTATTCCAAATCAAATAGCTGTCCTTAAAACCGTGCCAGTAATGCCTGGCATTCCATCACACAGCCCCACGCCATGTCCAGCACAGCAGCAGCAGCAGCAGCAGCAGCAGCAGCAGCAGCAGCAGCAGCAGCAGCAGCAGCAGCAGCAGCAGCAGCAGCAGCAGCAGCAGCAGCAGCAGCTACCCCTAAACAGGATGCTGTTCAGCGACAGTCTCTGTGCGTCATGCATTTCCATTTATGCAGCCATATCAACGCAATCACACACAGTCACACACACACACACACACACACAGTCACACACACACACAGTCACACACACACACAGTCACACACACACACACACACACACAGTCACACACACACACAGTCACACACACACACACACACACACACACACACACACACACACACACACACACACACACACACACACACACACACACACACACAGTCACACACACACACACACTCACACACAGTCACACACACACAATTACACTCACACACACAAACTGGCACAAGTGCATGCGTGGGTGGTTGGCACAGCTGCTGCGATTATATGTACCAGTATGCATAATACTACACATATGTAACAAGTACATAATATCGACATAATTATATAGAATACATTTACATAAACGCACTAGATATCTATTGTATATAAATTCTTCTTAAAGTACAAAGATAATACGCTTCACAATTACATATAATTACATAAGACTTATATCAATACAAAGTTTGTTTAAATGTACATGTATGACATTGTATGTGTATATGTGACTATGTGTATATATATATATATTAGATCACGAACCTATATAAATATATAAACATGTGTATACTGAACAAGTGCATGTTTGTAATGTATTTTCAGATTGTAAGTTCTGAGACGAATATTATTATGTTTTTTTTCTGTTTTCCCCAAAGGACATATCCCTCTGACTTACTTTAAAAACCTCTAGAGAAACAGAATGTCTGGGTTGGTTAATACTCATCAATTTAGACGTCATTCGTATTATTATTTTAATTGTTAACCATGTATCATTTACACGTATTTCTATTATTATTAATTTAAAAAAAACACATGTAATATTAATAAGTATTTCTATCGTTATTAATCTTCAAAGCATTATTCAGTATATATCAGTATATCCATTAATATTAACCTGAAGCACGACTGCTTAAAATGGAGAATCAGTCAAGTAGCAACTGTTCACTACATGAGTCACAGAGCAACTCTCAACAAAATCATTCAAACCAAACAGGACATTTAAAACAACCTTGTCTACATAATTCAATTAAACTTCTATGTCTTGGCATTTATATAGTGCCAAAGAAAGTAAGTAAGTAAGAATATCTTTTAATAAACCAATTGCTAACCGCATTTTGGCGTACACACATCATAGTAGTCGCAATAATCTAAATTAGCCAGTCTATCTTATTCAAGTTCACCCTGGCATTTATATAGTGCCTTTCAGTGTAATACAACCAACCACCTGTCTGACGGTTTCATTTACCAGCAGCCATCAATTGATGTTTGTGCATCATAAAAGTGGCACTATAGAAGTTGTTAAGGTTACATTACACTGTAATCAGTCACAATCATCTCATTCACTGACTTCCAATCAGTTTTGCAGTCAGATGGAAAGTTAATCGAATACACTGTCAATGTGAACAATCAAAACACACACCAGTAAAACTGAACTGATTGATTGAAAATGCTCAAGCAGTCGGCTGTCACATCAAAAATCACAGAACTCGATCACAGACATAAACGACGTGCTCTGTAAGTGACACAGCAGTTTTACAGACATCTCAAAGACAAATAAATTCAGGAATCATTAAGAACTGTAACACACTACCATCCATGTACAATGAACTCCGATCATGTAACTGTAATTGCCACAGAACATTTGCTTAGCACCTTACGACAATCACTTGCTACATTATATTCAAGCTAGGGTCAGCCATTTAGTATGTACACAGAAATCCAGAAAAATTGGCACCTTCCCCCTCCCTGTATACACATGCACTTTTTAACACCGCACACCTGCGTTCGTAAGCTTGACGCACCCCCCCCGAATCCTGTAGAACGCCAGACTGTGTTGGACTCACTGCTGAGCTGCACGATAGTTAATAGCACTCAGAGGCAATGTGGCATACAAGTGACACCTCTCCCACAGTACTACTTTTCCCGGTAGTACTTGTCTGGTAGCTGAAAAACTGAATTGCGACTCATTTGAAGGCCAATATAGACAAATTAATTATTATTGAGATCCCCCTGTGTTTCCTATATGAAAGTCTATGCATTTGGGTTAACCCCTCCATGCGTACGTACTAAATGGATGGCCCCCTATCGCCCACATGGACAAAGGCAAAGTCTGTAATGTTAGAGAACTCTGCGTGAATAGGAATGCGCTGAAAGCAGGACACTGTCAAAGCAGATCGACAACCAAAATCGACATACATGTAAAAATGTTGGAATAAAAACGAGACCTTTTAAAAATTCCCAATAATAAATAGATAAAAATTATGACACTGGTCAAATGTTGCAATAAATATTAGAACAAAATAAAGAGATGTCAAATTATGGAAATTAAAATTCACAACCATTTGGTCGTCCTCGTCTGCTGAGGCCAAAGAATAATGAAGTCGCTAACACTTCATACCAATAACTGGTTCACAGAGTATAGCTCAAGTAACTGCTCTTCTCTGAAACTAAGTTAGACGTCATTTGTAAGTCAAATTCAGTGGCTTCAACTCTGCTGATACTTGATACATTTGTGAAAAATAAAGAGCAACTTTGATTTGTTGATATTACGCTAAAAGGCGTAAGTTACACAAAAGTACTTGTATAAAATTGATGACCATAGATTGACAGATGTGTCACCCAGCACCAACTCATTGCTTGCTCGTCTACCGGTTCATAAACGAACACCAATTCAAGTTGGGAGATTAAGAAATGAATGATCCCTCGACCTCAGTAAAGGTCACGTGTCCGAGGTGTTTCTATATAGACATGTATAAACAATAAAACAAATGTTTAATTTATTTGGGCCACAGTCCCAGGAGGCCCAAAGGCGAAAACTGATGAAGCACGAACATGCTTTTTGGAAATCCTGCATGGCTCCAAAAATCAAGTTATGAAACAGAGTCTGAGAGCAATTGTTAGATGATCTCTGAATTTAAAGAATCATCCAAGATTAGAGGAACAGGGCCAACTTTAAGCTTGTGGACATCTCAGAGTTAATTATTTCTCAGTCTAAACTCTAAAGCAACTTTTCAGTGACGAAGCAGCTGCATGGTACAGATTTTCTAAACATCCCTAAACAGTTGTATTCTAACCCTCATGTTACATTGTACAAGCCTCTCTTGAACTGGTATGTATGTGGGCAGACATATCAACCAAAACCATATCAACATTGTATATCACTCCTTTGGGAATGTCACATATGTCACTCAAGAAATCACAATGTGATGAAGTTGGATGTCAAACACAATTAAATACATTTTTACAGCATTGTTCTCCCGTTGGACAGCTGAAAAATAGTACTTGAAACAACAACTGTATGGCATTCTTAAGTAGTGAGCTACTTCCGAGTGCTTCACAGTGCAAGTGCTACAGGCTGAAAAACAGATCAAGTTTCAATTGTGTTTTGAAAGTGTCATTTCAATTGTTCTTTCAAGCATTAACACCCAACCTGGTGAATAGGTCTTGGAAGACTTTCTGCAAGCACATAAAAAGTACACAGATCATAGCTAAACCATGTAGAGATCAAAATTCATTGTTACTAATACACTGTACAATGTTTACATCTCTTTGGAACTCTCTAATCACAATTGTTCATGGTGCTGTGCAGATTATTATGCAACTCTCTAATCACAATTTTTTCATGGTGCTGTGCAATTATGCATTTACAATATTAAGTGCCATTACATAATGACCGAGCATCAATCAATGGCACTGAGCAATTGTGAGTGAAGGACTTGCTCAAGGTCCCTACACAGTAACATCTCAGGTGAGGATCGAACCCATATTTTTCACATTACAAGACGAGCACTCTAACCAATGTGCAATTTGTGCAGTATGGACTTGCTCAAAGGCCCTGATGTCAGTCTCAGGCTGGACTCAAACCCATACACTGTGCACTAAAAGACAAGTGCTTAACCAGTCAGCTAGGAATCATAAGACAAAGATAAATGCGCTTTTAGGAAACAACCATCCACAGAGAAACAATGGATGCTTCCTAATCTCATCTCGCTAATTTCATTTATACACGATTTATACAAAAACATTTACATTTTTCCCTCAAACTTAGCGGCACACTTCGTAGTTCCTATCAGAGAAATGAGTAGAAAACTTTAAAAATATCATCATAACAAAATAAGACATACATAAGGCACACGTGGAAATTGGTCTGAGTAGCATGACATTTCAAACAAAAACAACAACCCAGCCGCCCTATACAGCTCCCTGCAACATCTCTGCAAATAGGACCAGTACAGCAGTACTTTTAACAGTACCCCAAGCTGGAAACTGGTACTTTTAATACTTATAAAGCTAAGGCACTTTTGGTAAAACATAACACAATCAATTGGTCCATAACTGGCAAAGAGCCATGGTGCTCTGTTCTCTGTAGCGACCATTGTTCTTTGTTGAACTCAGAGGGAGCCCACACACTGCATTCTTTGATGAACCTTGGTGAGTTCCTCTCCAAGTTCTACGATCTCCAACGGTGTCTTGGCATGCTACCACAATAGGCCGCTTTTCACAGGATGATCAAACGGTATCCAATGACTGAATTAAGGCAATGAAGGCAACAAGATGTTTCTGAAAGACACACTGCATCAGACGAGACCAAATCCAGTACCACTGTACTCCAGCGCCTTCACCATTGCCGTCCGGAAATGCACGTAGCTCTTGTGGACAGTTGGCAGGACAAGTTCTGAGGCACAGGCATGAGCGATGGGAAGGGAACTCTGCTCCTCTGGTTCGGCAAACTTCACCTGAGCGCCAACCATTGAAACGAAATAGGGCGCACCTGTGAAGAACCTGAGCAGGTCTTCGAGGGTCAGGTTGCCACAATGGCCCTTGTAAAGTTCCTGGCAGAAACGCCGAAAGTACTCGCGTGCTCTGCGCTGGCTCGAGTTCCTTGGCTCCATGACGACTCCGCTCATCAAGTCATCGTACGTCAGTTTCTCGTCGACTGGAAAAATTCTTTCAATCTCGACTGAATTACGGTTTCGAATTCCGACGTCATGCATTCCTTCCTGTTAGAAAATAATTTTAAAAAATGACAGAGTAAGGTAACGACCCATTGATAACATGCCTTTAACAAGAAGAGTCCTCACAGAGGCATGGTTCTGTGGTTTGACTTATAAATCGGCTAAAGTTAAGAAGAAAACAGCAGCAGCATTTCCAACTACTGGAGAAACTTTCTTTTGTGGGGAAAACTTGCATATTGGAAACAAATCAAAACTCATCAATCACAACTAAGCTAAGTTCTGATTTGAATACTTGGGTGACTCAGGCCACAACCTGCCTCCAGTTTCACCCCAAGTCCCACAATTTAGTATACCGGTATTAGTGAAGTACAGTAAATTGCTTTCAGGAGTCCTTAAAATGTGCTTCATAAAAGTTCAGATACAAAGGAAATGCCATGAAATTGCCTAACATTATAACAGTAACAGTAAAAACTGCTAATGTAAAATGATAACCAATGACATATCAAACTAAGCTGCAGATCAGGTCAATTTCATAAATAGGATGCATCCAGAGTTTAATGACAGCTTATGACAACAAAGGCTGTTGCCGTCGACAGAAATTATTTTGGCATATTACAGCTCTGTAAATAAATCCATTTTCAAGAATATAAGGCTGCATACAAAACTTTAAACTAATGATCTCTTCATATAACATGTCGTAGCTAATGTGATCTAACATCCACGAATTTAAGACTGCACAAAATACTCTACATGTGCGCAACGCATGCCATGTTACAGTGTAGCGATATGTAATGTAACAGACCGCAATCGCCTGGATCTGAGTCATCCGAGAGTTGAACACGTAATGACAAAATATCCGCTGCACCGCTTCTGCATGCGTGGACGGACCCAGGACTTTGCTGAAGTTGGAATCGCTTGCCCACGTCTCAAAGACCAACTTCTCCTCGTCTGTTAATTCGCCATCTTTTAATACCTGCCAAAACATGATTCCAATCCTAGACAAAGTAACCAGTAATGTTTCATATCTTTATCCAAGTAACTGCTCACGTGTTACACACCTCTACCCAGGCACCTGCTCAGTTGTTATGTACCGTAACTCTGTTGACGACAGTATTCACAGACAAGTTTGTGAAAATAAACAGAACTTTTAGCTGTTCAAGCAAATATACAACTCAACAGCCAAACACCATATTTACAGGATGCATGGATAAAAGTCTTAGCACATATTGTTTTGGGTTGTGTGAAGTACCTTCTCCCAGAGCATATCATTGGGAGCTACTATACTATCGGGAGCCATTTCCGAGTGTAATAAATGGGATCCCTGTTGGGGCTGATATTGGGAGTTTTGCTGTTAACAGTGGAGACCACGACTGTAGTTCATATGGGATAGTTATTAGTTTGGACTCCTTTTGGTAGCTATTATTGGTGGCCAAACTGGCCAATATTTGGACTACTGTTTGGGAAGGAAAATGATTTTCTAATTTAAAAAAAATAATAGGCCCGGCAGTTTGAGTTGTTTTATTCAAAAAACCTTCAGCTCAGCAAAAATTATGCTGCACCCATGAGGCCATGACTGAAATTTTAGCACTAATGGTTTGTGCTTAAATTGAAATGTTAACACCAAACAGCTGGGTGCAATCCGAGTACAAAATAAAGTAACGAAGCAGATCAGTATTTATAAACAGCAACTTATGAATGAAGCCCATCTCTGGGAAACTAAACAGTTTCTTGTTATTGACAGGTGTTTGTTTACCAACACATATCCTGCCTTAGTTTATCTACATCAAGAGACTCACTGAACTTTAACAGATAATTTATGCGTATGGCCTGTAATTTCACGTTCAAGTGACCAATGATTGTTGGCTGATGTCAATCAATCAATCAATTTAGTTTATTCTTGGTATCAAGTTGACAGGTCACAACTTGTAACACGTAACAGGTAGCATAAATTATCCCAGCTCTGACAGTTAGTTATTAAATTCAATTCAATTCAACAATTCAACACTTTTTATTGACACCAAGTATAAACACAAAAACAAATCTAGCAGTACATAATCAATTCAGTTCAATTATCAATAATATTATAATATGCAGCAATGTTGTCTACCATGAAACAATCGGTTTCCTAGTGTCAAAGGGTTATCCCTAAAGGAGCACTAATGCTCCGCTGCCAGGGAGCCCCATTTTCCTTAATTTTTCTAAGTATAGGTAGAACAGATGATCAGTAGCATGGGTTGAGACAGCAAATATTGTCTCAGTTACTATATGTATGCTGACAATACTCCATGACATGACTTTAGATTAGATTAGAGACATTCAAGTGCCAGTTTAACATCCGATGCACTTGTATGTGACTCAGTGTTTGACAACAGATGATGTAATGTATGCTTTTCACTGTAAGCGTAATTAATGCAGCACGGAATCCATATTTGCAAATGCATTAACAGAAGGCTTTTCAGACACAATTACGTGACGAATACAGGAAGTATGGAGGATACAACAAGACCTTGAACAGAACACGAAAGACTCATCATCATCATCGTCATCGTCATCATCATCATCATTGGAGCAGTCCCTTAAGCTACGGCCTAATAGAGGCATGGGTATGAAGTGTTAGCGACTTCATTTTCTTAGCCTCGGCAAATGAGGGTGGGTGGCCAGTCCTCTCCCTCGCCGTTTCATCTTCTCACCGATAGGTACACTCAGTGTACTCATTATAGCTGCTGAATTGGCTAGGAGTCCAGATGGAGCAGAAATCTCTAAACCAAATTTCTGCCCTGACGGGGATTAGAACCCCCAACCTCTCGATTGGCAGTCCAGTATGCTAGCAACTACATTATCGAGTGTGATAAACATCTTCAGTTACACACATACAGTTACACAAATGGTGCCACACAAATCATGTCTACAGTTGGACAGGGCAGGACAAGAAAGTTCTGCAGGAAATAGTACCATAGTTTGATTATGATAATGACAGTTTGAGATCTCACGTGCAAACACCTGTTAACCAATTCTTGTGTAGAAACCAGTAAACCACTTGTCTAAATACTAATTTTACCACTTTTTGTGTAAGAACCAGTTTGAGGATGTTAATGGGTTGCGGTGTGCCAACCCAGTGTTTCGTCAATAAAAGAATATTATTATTACAATCTTTTACACACAACATTCAACCTCATAGAAGGCTGTCATTAAGTTAGTTCTGTTAAAGGTCTACAGCAACTAACTAACAGGTGACATAGTACCCATTGCAGAACTAACCAAATAGCAATTTATATAGATACAAATCACCAATACCATAAAGTAATAATACCTGGATGACATCACAACGTGGGCCTCTTACCTTTGTTACAACTGTTCTCAGTTCCAGATCAGCAATGTCTTTTGCAGTCACCTGTTCCAGACTTGTCCTAATGTTTGAGATCTTGGCGCCCGAGAAGAGAAAGTGGCGGACAGCATTGCACAGCCCCGGAAGGCCCTTGCACCCTTTATTGACAGCCTGGGCTGTGAGGACCCCCACAAACCAGTATCCCCTGGCATCCGTCAGGACGTGGTCAATAGCTGGCAGGAGATGACCTCGCGACCCCTCGAACAACTCATGCGACATAATCGGTTGGCTGATCAGCCCGTTGAAGGACATGAAGAAGAACTCGCGCGAGAGTGCCCCGCCATCGAGACCCGCCTCCCCAGTGAACGTCACCTTGATGTTCCTCTGGAGCTGTTCGACCGGAGTCTCACGGTACAACTGGAAAACGTTCTCCAGCCACATCGGTTTCGTTCGATCGACGGTGACCTCAAAACTGTCGTCTTCGAAGCTGTACGCGCTGTTCAGGTCGTCATGACGAATCATCATATTTAATACTAAATTAACATGAAAACATTCATATATTAACATATATTAACATAAAAGCATTCATAAATTAACATTATGTTAACATGAAAACATTCATAAATTAACATATATTCAGTGGCGTACGGAGGTGAAATGCCGCCCGGGGCGACGCCGCCCAAAAATACGGCCTTTCCCAAGAATTTCTGGAAAATTTTCATATTACTTCCACCAAAAATTCTGATGACCTTTTTTTTTTTTTTTCTTTCACCAGAATCCCATCTTTTTATTGCACGCCCATTTTTGCCGCCCCCCCTCTCACGCCAACCGTTTCTTCCTTTCCTTTCCATCCTTCTTTTTCAACTTTCGACTCGCCCCCTGCCCCCCTCGCTCGGTACGCCACTGCATATATTAACATGAAAATATTCGGAAATTGCCATTGCATAAACAGCCCATCATTCACTCACACTGTATACCCATGTGGGTGCAATATGGTAGGCATGCAGTTGAGGCCTCTCCAGATTTTCAAAAATAAATAAATTGCAGGTTTCAGTGGGAGCCTCTTGTGGGGACATCGTGTAGGATTCATCCTCTGGGTGCAGAGGAGTAAAGGCATTGATGCATTGCCAGTCTTCCATTGCAGTGTCTTCCAATAACAGTAAACTCTTTTACTACAAAAATATCATTTTTTTATTAGGCATTTATTAAGTGCCACTAGCTAATGACCAAGCATCAATAAATGGCACTGAAGAGATGTTGGTAGAAGATCTGCACAAGGTTCCTACACAGCAATTGTGGGGCGCGGTGGTGTAGAGGTATGTTCGGTGCCTTGCAACCGGAGGGTTGCAGGTTCGAATCTACCTCAAGCCGCCGCGGAGAGACCCTGGGCAAGTCCTTCACTCGCAATTGCTCATGCGCTTCGGGCGTGAAACTCCGATTCAGTGTCCGCTGTAGTCGGGAGCGCCTCTGAGTAGAAATCTTGGAGGGGCGCTATATAAATATCTGAAATGAATGAATGAATGAATTGTCTCTGGAGGGCAGAGGGAGGGTGGGCACACACTCCTACTCCCATATGCTACAAGGCAAGTGCTCTAACCAATTGGCCACAGTGCCCTACCAAAATAACCACAGCGCTGTCAACAGTCTGAACTGCAAAAGATGCTGGAAAAAATTACCTGGGCTTTCCTCATAGATGTCTTCTTCCGCCAGACCATCAGCCAACATACCGTAGCGTCTGAACTCAGCAACGAAAGGATCGTCATTTATTTGGGACACAAAGGACGGCAGGTTATGGTACGTCACGGTCTGCGGAAAATCGTAACCGTCAACTAAGTTCTGGTAGACTGTACTATCGCTTCCCTCGTCCCGTGACAGAGTCACATACCTTGGATTCAGAATGTTTGATGTCAGCTGAATCACTTCATCCAACACCACGGACACATAAAGGGCAGCACTGCTGTTAACACCGTGCAGGAACAGCTTCACCTGCGGCATCACGTCATCTGTCGACTGACGAAAGGCCTGCAGTTTCTTTTCTAAGATGTCATGAAAAGTGTCGTCGTCAATGACCACCTCAGGTTCGGTGTCGTCGGACTGCTCAACGACATCGCTGAACGCTTCCCTAATTGACGAGCCTATTTCAGAGAGAGAATCAAGCAGTTTTGATTTCCATGGCTCCTCCGGTTCCGCCAGAGAACCCAAGACACTGTAGGTCTCCAGACGAATCCTTACCAACGTCAACTGACCCAAAAGTTCCTCGAAAAGTGGATTTACTTCAAAAAGCACATCATACCAATCCGATCGAACCATCATGACATTCGACGAGCTCTCTGTGGCCATTTTCAACAGCGCATTCATGGTTTCTAAGGACTGGTGACACCGCTCGGCCCCTGCGATCGGAAAGAACCTCAACAGCGTCACAATCTTCAGCTGCAAGGATAGCAGGCTTTCCAAGAACAGGAAGTTCGAGCAGAGCAGCTCGCGAGCACCAACGTGCAAGAGCGGTAACGTTGACACCAAACGCCGTTCTCTGCTCTGCTGGATAATGTCTATAATTTTTGATGACACTTCGCTGATTAGACTTTTCATATCGTCAGTGAAAATCTCATTCACAAGAAAATTTTCCAGCGGTCTTTTCAGCGTCAGAAGATAGTCGTTAAGCTGGCGGAAGTCGTCCGCCGGTACCGTTCCGATGCCTATGGGAAGGTACCTTGCTGTGGCATGCAACAGGGTAGTTCCACGTGGTCTTCGTATGTTGTCGTTACGAATGTCCGCCAGCCAAGAGACACCCGTACCACCTCTGCTGCTCCCACCGGACATCATTTCCAGGTGACCGAGCACAGAGTCCAGATTTTCGTAGTCGTTAAACTCGATTCTCCCCTGTGCGCTCAAGGATATCGAAGCTGATTGAGGCTGTTTTCTACAATAAGATTAAGGTTCATTAAACTGCAGAGAAATAGTCACCTTTCACTCGTTTCTCTTGTGACTTGGCATTGTTTCTAGAGCATTTTGGTGTTCATAAAATTGTTTCGAAAATGTCCCATATACTAGATACCTGCCTACCAATAGTCCAATACATACAAACAACAAACACACATAAATACACTCATAC
Organism: Aporrectodea caliginosa; assembly: GCA_020284085.1. Classification (NCBI taxonomy): domain Eukaryota; kingdom Metazoa; phylum Annelida; class Clitellata; order Crassiclitellata; family Lumbricidae; genus Aporrectodea; species Aporrectodea caliginosa. Next base: position 500,325 of record JACEVL010000409.1, on the reverse strand, counting down.
AGACATACATAAATACACACATACATAAATACACACATAGACATACATAAATACACACATACAGACATACATAAGCACATATCAGAACATACAACAGACTTGGACCTCCGCTTGGCATCTGACACAACGCAACCATCATGAATAAGCTGGTGCTCCGTACTTAGAATTTAGAAAGCAGCGCTTTAGAAATTCTGAGACTACAATATCAAAATTACAATAATACGATTAAATACATACATGCCAGAAATCTCTTATATAGCATGTACCATTATAAAGGAAATTTTGTTATAACACAGTGCGGAACATTGATCCCAGGTTTCATCTAAACGATAAGACTTCATCACACAATAACAAACCTCGTTACAATACAGAATTTGCATTACAGCTAGTGTCACATTGAGGCACCAGTGAACATATGTAACAAGTAAACAGAGACGTGCATGACATACATACCTAACTATACCAAAGAAATCTCTATATATAATAAATCTTTAAAGCTATGTTCCCATCAATCCCCAAACTCTATTTAAATTATAGTTTACTAACTGATAATCAAAATTTGTCAACTTCAGGCAGTCAGCAAGGCAATAACATGCCGTAAGAACTATACAGAACTGCTCAACACAACTTCGGTCATTAAAAAATTAAATTACATGGATAAAATCATCACATCATTATGCAGAACAGAAATACCTGCGTTTTTTACACAGCACACAGGCTACCACAGTGATGACAACTACGACAATCAAGATGCCAAGAGGTACAGCGATGTAGATGGCTAGCATTGGCATGGATGATTCACCTGAAACAAGAATTGCACGTCTAATAATATGAAAATATACAAGTAACAGACATTTTTCATGGATAGGTAGAGAAGCCTTCATGAAAACGTGGAGAAATTTTAAAGGACAGGTGTAGAAAGTTTCAAGGACAGATGGAGAAATTTTCATGTACAGATGGAGACATTTTCAAGGACAGGTGAAGAAATTTTCAAGGACAGATGGAGACATTTTCAGGGATAGGTGAAGAAATGTTCAAGGACAGATGGAGAAAGTTTCATGAACAGGTGAAGAAATTTCATTAACAGGTGTAGTTTGAGAAAATATGAACAACATATGCACCACAAGTATTGGTATTTTCAGTTTTAACATTAATTTGCAAACACCTCAGTGGTACCTTGCAGTGGTCCTGTATCGTTATTCGCCGTGTTGTTTTCCTGAGCATAGAAAGTGGTTGCAGCCTGCTGGCCCGAGTCGCTAAATGGAGAAACTGGAGGAAGAGTTTTTCCATCATCAGAAAAATTCCCCTCTTCTCGAGTAAAGTAGGTTGAAAGACCATCCAAAGGTGTTTCACTTTTGGCAGTAGATGGTGAATTAAACCCGAAAGACTGCGTTACTGTAGTAACAGACAGTTTTGAAGGCTGCTCAGATGTTCTCTCTGGTAGGGAACTTACTGCAGTAGAAATCAGTGACGTATTTGATTGACTCTCGCTAATACCAGGAGGCGATGTATTTAAAGACGATGCCAAAAAAAGCACAGTTGACTGGTTCACAGTAGTATCAACTGCTGGCGAAGATGTAATTGAAGAAATAGTTGACATAGTTAACCGATTTTCAGAAACCAAAGATGTTGAAGACATTTCTAATGTCGGCCTGTTACTAATGGAATCAACGGAAGACTCTGATGTCACGGAAGACATTTCAAATTCTGAAAAAAAGCATTTGGATTTCTAAATTTCAAATTCATTGCAGATAAAACGAAGATTGTAATTCATGACAACACAAAAAAGTTCTTCAAATACAAATTGAAAGGAAACCCTTAAAACATATTTGCTTCTTTCGGCAACTATGAATCACTACTTAACACTTTAACGACGAACTGCATTGGTCTCCCAGTCACTTTTAGTACACGCTTGTCATTAAAGTGTTAACAGATGCCTATATAAATGCAGATGCCTATATGAAAGAAATTTGAACAGGCAGGTCACATCTCATCCAGATGGAAACTTATTTACAAAGACATATCTGAGGTAGCACTGTCAATTGATGCTTGTTCTTTACTACAATAGCACTTTGCAAACAAGTTTATAACAGTAAAATTAGGTAAGATAATTGTTTATCAACTACGTGCACTCTGTATTTCCTAACAGGTTACAATGGCTTGACACAAGGATTTGAACTTCATAGAAATGACAGACTAAAGCATCAGCATTAGCTACTAATGCAAGCAAATCAACATGTAATAAATTTCCCAACAATATTTTAATTAGTGTGCATGCATAAATATGCGAACGTGCACAAATACGTACACAAGTAAGTACATACATACCGGTATGTAGGTATATATGTATCTATCAAGAAATTTAATACAGTGCCTGTTGAATATCTTCCAGAAGCACTGAACAAATGACTAACTGAACACAACAACTTCATTCTCCATGTATTCGTATATACCGCTACACGTTAAAGACTAATTAATTTCCTTTCGCTATGACTACAAAAATCAATACTAATTAAAAATTGTTGCTGCATAATGCATTCAAATCAGTTGATGCCTCATCTGAAATTATAATAGCATTTTAACAATGCGAACAAACAATCTCGTACTCTTTTGACAGATATATCGCAGGTACGTTGAACACTGCACGTCGCTCCATTCACGCTCAATTGCCAGGAGACCAGCACAACTGTAATTCTCACTAGGACTCCAGTTATTCCAGGTCCTGGAGAAACTGGATCCATCCATCCATGTCCATCCGGTCCTTTGGTCTGACAGCGTGTCGTTTGGAGATGTTTCGTTTGAACGATACAGTCCGATCCAAAACTTTGAACACCACGGCTGAACACCACACCACCTGACCGACATAGATAAACAAATTGATCATAAACATAGATCATAGCATACGCATAATCATAATGTAAGTACTGGATACATAATGTAATTTACATGCATTTTATATAACTTTATTATAAATATCCACACTTCCTGATTCTGATAGAATCAGATAGTAGTATGTTAGCATTGCCAATAGTATAGATAATGTGACTGATAAAACTTTATACTTCATGCCAAACCTGGTAGTGTGTCTGTCTGTCTGTCTTTGTTTGTCTGTGTCTGTACCTGGTAGTTCAACCAATTCAGATAAGATACAAACATCTACTAGCAATTGCCATTTGTCGTACACTAAATCATTTCATCAGCGTATCTTAAGATGTGCAATTTTATATATGGTTGGTTGGTAAGTGCTGGTGATACGTTGGTGTCAGAGCACTTAAGCCCAGTTATGACTTGGATGGTTGATAAATATATAGCACCAGCTCAGTCTTCAATCGTTTCACTTAGATTCGGGTCAGGAACTTAGCAACATTGGGATACGAAACGAGGAGTTACTTTAGGAGTGCAAACAAGCGTGTTACCTTAAACCTTAACCTTTAGATCTTTTTAGGGAGTTATGGCAACTTGGAGAGTCTCTTCAAAATAAACACATACTTACATACAGACACACATACAACATGTATACGTACAGCATACAGCAAAACTTCACAGATATAAAAGTTCAAGGTACCATCATCAACAGTTAGATATACCAGAGATTCGCAATAAGCATGATATTAACGTCACGCTCTATTGGACTCCATCTGAACCGAAGTGATTACAAACTCTTAATACATGCACTGCATATGCATTTTTGATGATAATAATGATAAAAAAATAATTGGGTGATAATAATGATCCAGGTGCTAAAATAATAATAGATAATAAGAACTTTGAAGAACCTTAGACATTAACATTCCATACAATATATATTATATATAATATATATATATATTATATATAATATATATATATTATATATAATATATATATATATTATATATATATATATAAATAGTTGATACGAGGCAAAAAATACAGGCTAGTAGTCACTTAAAGCACTTACTCTGTTCTGTTAATAGCACCGCTGATCAAAAAGTTATTAGTCTCAGAATCAAGGATGCTGGTCAAAGTGGCGGACAGGCTGTGGCAAGTGGCACTTGCATTGTAAAAGTCTGCTGTGCTATTGCTGATAAAATAGCAAGATCCCGTTTCGTTTCTTTGAAGCCAAGATGTTGGACAGCCGACATCATCTGCTGAAATGTTTGCATAAACATCAGGTAATCAAACACATGTTGGAAACAATATACAGGAAATTAAACAACATGTCCCAGACAGACTTGTAACCAGTGTACAGAATCAAAAACTACTACAGACAAAAGGGTCAAAATAACAGACAGAATAAACACATTAACTTCTTTCAGATTACATAGCATTAGCACTACAAAATACAAAAATTTCATAAGAATGAATTGTGGGCATAGACGCAATTAGAATCGGGACCACAACTTTTTGGCATATACACGGGCTATATGTACCAAGAGGGCAGCATTGGTTATGTCGTGCGTGTCGGTTAGGGTGAGGGTTACTGTCGTCCTATGACGTCTTGAGTGTCGGTTAGGGTCATGGTTTGGGTTACTGTCGTCCTATAACGTCATGTCGGTTAGGGTCAGGGTTAGGGTTATTGTCTTCATATGATGTCATGAGTGTAGGCTATGGTCATATGATGTCGTCATATGATGTTGTCAGTTTGCCTCTGTGTGCTTGTTGCAAATGGACCAATAAAGAAGAATTGATTGATTGATTGTGTTGGTTACGGTCAGGTAACCAACCCTTAGGATCAAGTAGCCCTAACCCTGACCATAACTGACCCTCATGACACTTAACCTTACCCTAACTGACACTCACGACGTCATATGACGACAGTAACCATAACCCTTACCCTAACCCACCCTCACGACGCTTAACCTTACCGTAACCGACACTTACGATGTCATAAGTTCATAACAATGCTGCCCTCTTCGTACATATAGTCTGAGTACATGTCACTAGTCAAACGTTGCGGTCCCCGATTCTAATAGTATGCAAAATTGTGTTGGTATCTGATCTCGACACTTTGCCAGAAGACGACGATATTACACAACGCGCCCAAATCATAAATTTACACCAAAGACACCATGGTGCAATTTCCTGGGGAAGCATAGAAACGTACTCTTGAAGGTGTCAGGTTACGCATACACTTGGGTTTCATTTGCCCTTTCACTATGTTTCCGTCCCACAGCTTCCGCCAACAAATAACAACATTCCCCACAAGGGTCTGTACCCAAAATGCAAGCTTTAACATTGCCCACTATTTAAACGGAAATTCCCGTTTCGAATCTGTAGAATATTATCCTTTACATTCTTCAATTTCCGCTTCAAATCATTCGATCAAACTGCGCAAAGTCTTGAAGTTCTACACCGTGTGACCCAAATTGAAAGCCATGCGATGAGAAACTAACCGTTTAAAACGACGGTAACTAAAGACCCGAGTGTTAAAAATCCAGCGATAGACAAGAATTCGCAACATTTCGACGACATTTATATTGCTACTAGATCAGTTCATCATATCTAACTCCATCTGTTTTCAAGTTTGCGACTAAAAGTTTCGATTCGGTCGAACGGGTTAAAATAAACAACTCTGTAAACGGGGTCGTGCTTAAACACGGGAAGGCACGAAAGCGTAGCCTAACCAGTGCGACCACTTTCCATTTTCAGAAATCCCAAGATCTTCCAAAAAACATTCCCAAGATTGGCCAAACGTTTACCAAGAATTCCCAAGGTACTGAACAGTAAAGATCCCAAGGCGTGGTCGCACTGCAGCCTAACACCTCGCCCGCCTATCACGACGTTTGTAATAGGCCTACAAGGAAGTGCCTTATTATAGCTGACGGCTTACTTAGTGACAAGCCCTCGGCATGTCATTTTAAATATTACTTTCACTTGTACAGCTCAAGTATCATTCTCTAAAACAGTTGTTTGCACAAGTTTGTCTTTCATTTTCTTATTGAGACTGCACGAATCCGAGTGACGTCAAGGATCGTTATGCACAGCCACCTGTTTGTAGCTCCACAGAATTCCCAATAAACTTTTGTCTTGGTTAGTTTTCTGAGCACAAGACTATAGTTTAGTTTTCAACGCAGGACAGGCATCTCTCCCTTTCTGCCTCCCCACTTATAAACTTAAACTTGTTCACTTGCATCAAGCAATGTCTACTGTTGAAAATAGAAATAGCTGAACCCTCTGTGTCAGAGAATCAACATAATATCCTATCATGCCTGATAAATATTAATGAGACTAAGGTGCAATTTGAGTTCAGTCGAATGCTATAGTTATCATTCATAAATATTCATGATTTTCCTAATCGCGTACCTACAGACGGGTTATAGGAGCTAGGCTGCTTGCTTATATATATATAAATATATATATATATATATATATATATATATATATATATATATATATATATATATATATATATATATGATATATATATATATATATATATATATATATGAGTCACTGAATTGCATGTACATTATTGTGCTATGAGTGGGCCAACGTACTGTAGGGCCTATACGCATTGGATGCCTTTGAATAGATTTAAATTTCGATGACCCGAATCTTTCCTTTCTATCCAAAGTAACTGAACGAACTGTCCTTACCCGGTTCAACGACTACCTCTCTTCAAACTCACTGCTCAACCCACCAATCTCAGTATTCTGTCTTCACTAAACGCCATTCCACAGAAACTCTACTTGCCTCTCTGTATAATACACTGCATGGTCTCTGCCGTCAGCCATCAGCAAGTCTCCTGTCTGAGCTGTCTCCTCGACATCTCCAGCGCAGTATGATTACAAATCACTGAAATCAGTATGAACGGATGATCACAAGTTATTACAGAAGTCGAATTTAACTGTATACGGCAGCCATGCAAGGCGTCCATCACGTCCTACATTTCATTTTACCAACGCGCCATCTCCCGAATGATGGGCTGAGTGAACCTTTGGGAGGGCATATAATATATACTGCTCTTCACGCCAGTGTTGTTACCACTACACTTTGGTGAGTCAAATACCCTCATCTCCGACATCTCCGCCGCATTCGACACCATTGATCACAGCCTCGAGATCCTTCTTCATCGATTGTCATCGTGGTTTAGCGTCTCTGGCACTGCTCTACTGTGGTTCCAGTCCTACTTGTCTTCCAGATCATTCTTCAGCCACTGTTCGCAACCCCTCCCACTTTTTTGTGGTGTCCCTCAGGGCGGATCCGTCCTGGATCCACCACTGCAGCTCTTCATTCTGTATACCACACCATTAGGCCATCTCACAGAATCCTCCTCTGTTGACCACCATCTCTACGCAGACGACACTCAACTCTGCATATCGATCCTTCTCACCAAGCTCTTTTTCCACCTCCATTGCAAAACTAAATGTCGTTAACCTAGTCTCTCAATGGATGTCGTCCAACTTCATCTGCCTCAACCCTTCGAAAACAGAATTCATCATCCTAGGCCTTCCTTACCAAATCACGAAAATCCTTGACCCTTCAATACACCTTTCTACTAACTCTTCATCTTTTACCTTCACCTCTGATGCCCCTGTCCGCAATCTTGGCGTAACTTTTGATTCACATCTCTCCTTCTCTAATCACATCTCCAACCTCTCGCGTTCTTGCTTCACGCACATTCGTGACCTTGCCGCATCCGACCCATGCTCGACTTCGAAACTGCCTCCACCATTGCTACCTCCATTGTCCACTCAAAGCTCGACTACTGCAATTCCCTCTTCCTCAACCTTGAATCCATCCAACTAAATCGTCTTCAGGTCATCCAAAACTCACTCGCCAGAGCCGTCACCAGAACGCCCAAGCATCATCATAACACTCCCATCCTCAAATCACTCCATTGGTAAAAATCCCAGAGCGAATTCACTTCAAAGTCCTATCACTAACCTACAACTCTCTTCAGTACTCCCAGCACAGATATCTTGGCGACCTCTTAACCATCCAGCCAACCCGCTAAATCCGATCACCCTCCGTTCTCACTCACTCACTCTCTCTCTCTCTCTCTCTCTCTCTCTCTCTCTCTCTCTCTCTCTCTCTCTCTCTCTCTCTCTCTCTCTCTCTCTCTCTCTCTCTCTCTCTCTCTCTCTCGACCTCCGGTCACTATACTCATCTCAAATTCTCCAACCGAGCCATGAATATCCCACACTGCACCACATCTCTGGAACGACCTACCCCTTGAATTTCGCACTTTTTCGGTTCCTCAAACTGACAATTACGCAGTATGATTACAGTATGAACGGAAGATCACAAGTTATTACAGGAGTCGAATTTAACTGTATACGGCAGCCATGCAAGGCGTCCATCACGTCCTACATCTCATTTTACCAACGCGCCATCTCGCGAATGATAGGCTGAGTGAACCTTTGGGAGGGCACATAAATACTGCTCTTCACGCCAGTGATGTATATACTTTGGTGAGTCAAATACCCTCAAAAAGAGAATCCATGTATTGTAGGCCTACTTGCGCCGCTGGAATAATTAATTTTTATGGAATAATAGGCTACGTTTCGTATTTTCGACGCGACATCTCGAGCAACATGGAATGCATCGCGTTTATAATGAATAGCCTACATCGACCTATATTGAGTGGACACAGCATAAGAGATTCAAACTGAAGCCTAGCCGGTTGCGTGCCTGCGACGTTATTTGCCAGCCATGACGTCACAGGCAAGCAATGCGCATGCGCAGCCATTTACTTTTATATAGGTCAACCGTTCATAAACAAACAGAATGGTGCCGTTAGCGATATAGCTATGATCTAGTTTGACGCAAATATTATAAAATATTTGATTGTATTATTCGATACTAGTTTATAGTAAATTTAAAACACACATCGGTATCGCTAACGGCACCATTCTGTTTGTTTATGAACGGTTGACCTTAATAAAAGTAAATGGGGCCGCGCATTGCATTCCACTATTCCGGGGTCCGCAATTCCGGGGTCCACTATTCCGGGGGTCCGCTATTCCGGGGTCCGCTATTCCGGGGTCCGCTATTCCGGACTAATGAAGACAAATATACAGTATATGTATATATGTACAATTGTACATTATATGTATATATATGCATGTATATGTATCGATTTATATATATATATATATATACATGTTTGAATATGTATACATATGTTTGTATATATATGTATATAGATCTATATACATGCACAAATGTTATATATGTATATACATCTGGATATATATGAAATATATATATATCTGTGTGAATGGTTACGTATCGATAGTCCGAAGGTTCGATAGTCCGAAGGTTCGATAGTCCGAAGGTTCGATAATCCGAAGGTTCGATAGTCCGAAAGTTTCATGGGAAAACATATATGTATATGTACATATTTATGTATATGTACATTATATGTATATATATGCATGCATATATACGTATATGTTTGTATATATATGTATATATATACATGTACATATGTTAGCCTATATATATGAATATAGGTACATATATATATGTGATATATATGATTATGTGTGTAGATGTGAATATATATATATGTATATGTAATGTATGTATATACATATATGTATGTATCTATAATTATGTATATATGTATGTGTATACTATACATGTATATAGATGTATGTGTATATGTACACTGTACATGTATATGTATATATATGTATTTACGTATATATGTACTTATATATATATATGTGTATATATATTTATATGTACATATATGTATATGTATATGTGTATATGTATGTATAGGTATGTTTATGTATATATATGTATATATACATATATATGTTTGTGTGTGTATATATGTATATATATATATGTATTCATGTATGTATACATGTATTTATGTATTTATGCATATTTAAATACATAAATATATACATATTTATAGCTAGATACATATACATGCATATACATACATAATGTATATATATATACATGCACAAACATAATTTATGTATATACATACATATATGTATACTTACACATACCTATAGGCCATACATATATATGTATATACATATATATGTACATATACATATAAATATACATATATATATACATACATAAGTACATATATACGTAAATACATATATATACATGTACATAAACACATACATCTATATACATGTATAGTATACACATAAATATATACATATAGATACATACATTTATGTATATACATACATATATATATATATATTCACATCTGCGCACAATTATATATATCATATATATATATAGTTATATTCATATATATATGACATATGTACATGTATATAGATATAAGTACATATGTGTACAAACATGCTTATATATACATATAATGTACATATACATAATTATATATATATGTACATATACATATATGTTTTTAGCATGACACTTTCGGACTATCGAACCTTCGGATTATCGAACCTTCGGATTATCGAACCTTCGGACTATCGAACCTTCGGACTATCGACCTGTTCCCGTGTGAATATGTATATATATGTATATACATATATGTAAGTATCTATATTTATATATATATGTATGTATCTTTTTGGCCGTGCTGGAGTCGGGAGCGCCTCTGAGTAGCCCTCTTGAAGGGGCGCTATATAAATTTATGAATGAATGAATGAATGAATGAATGAATGTATATAGATGTATGTGTATATGTACATGTATATGTATATACGTATATATATGTACTTATGTAAATACATATGTGTGTGCATGTATACATGTTTGTGTACATATAGACGTATTTGTGTCTATATATGTATAGTTATGTGTAAGCACATATATATATATATATAATGTATTATGTATATACTTGTATGTTTGTAGTTATACATATGTACAATTGTACATACATAAATATATATATACTGACATGTAAGTATATGTATATTCATGTATATATACAGGTATGTAGGTATTTAAACACATATTCATGCATAAATAATTATTTACTTACACATACCTATACATACATATATACACATATACATATACATATATATGTATATCTACATATATATACACACACACATATATTTACATAAGTACATTTATATATATATTTACATATATATATATATATACATGTACATATACATATACATACATATATACATACATATATACATATAGATAGGCTACATACATATGTATATATATTACATATATAAATATATATGTACATATATACATGTATATATATGTATATATACATATGCACACATATATCTATATATATACACTAATATCCAAATATATAACATGTATTATAGATACAAAAACAGTTGTATATATAAACATATAAACATATACTAACATATATATACATGCATATATATACATATAATGTACAATTGTACATATATACATATACTGTATATTTGTCTTCATTAGTCCGGAATAGCGGACCCCCGGAATAGCGGACCCCCGGAATAGCGGACCCCGGAATAGTGGACCCCGGAATAGCGGACCCCCGGAATAGTGGACCCCCGTAATAGCGGCCCCCGGAATAGCGGGCCGGTTACCAACGGTTGACCTTAATAAAAGTAAATGGCTGCGCATGCGCATTGCTTGCCTGTGACGTCATGGCTGGCAAAATGTTCAGTAACCGGAAGCTTCACTTCACCGTACAACTTTAGCTGTGCTATGCTGTGTCCACTCAATATAGGTCGATGATAGCCTACCTATATAAGTCTGGTAATTAGCCATAGTAGGTAGGCAGACAAGCAGAGTAACCCGGGAAAAACTGATGACAAGCTAAATTTAATGTTTTCGTGTACATATTTGTGTATAGATATTGCAAAACTAGATACACAGTTCAAGATGACTTTGCATCTTTTTAGGAAGCAAATTAATAAAGAACTATGTTTTTGGCGGTAGCACATTAATAAATCACCGCTACTAACGAATCAATGTAGCGGGCGCATGCGCAGTAGGTCGGGTCACTTAACTGTGCTAGAGGTCAATAATGCGTAAACACGCAACATGTGAGTCGTAAGTTTACAGTTTTAACAGTGAAAGTAAATCGATAGAAATTTTAATTCTTTTATACGCTTATACCATTGTTGACCCTTATTTTTTGGGCAGTGGCTGAAGCACATATCAGATGATAATATTATTATGGGATGTTTCAATCCTCATGACGCATCTGTTACGCCTAACGTTGACTTTTCCTGACCTCGACATTCAACGCAGGATTGCCACATCTCTCGGACGAGGGTGAGATTCTGGTTCCTTGGGCTCGCTTTGCTATTAGGCAGCGCCGTGCTTTTTCGGTTGTGGGCCCTTCCGTATGGAATGACCTCCCAAGCTCCGCTCTTTATTTGTGAGCCATCCGACAAGTCCCTCAAGTCTTTTTCTTTTGTCGTGGCTGGGCTGGGAGCGCTCATGAGTAGTTTCTTGAAGGGGCGCTATATAAATGCTCTGAATGAATGAATGAACCTTTATGCAGAATGCCTCCCGCTTTCGTTTCTTAGTTATGCCATGGACAGACGGAAAATGAAAATGGATAGCAGTGTGAATAATGTTTAGATGTTAGTTCCATAAACTTATTTCCAAGCACTAATAGATTGGTTAGAAAACCGTTCATCATAACAATGTTATATGAAGAAATTTAGCTTAATGGGTAATGGGTCAGATAATCTATTTGGTGCCTATAATATGGGACATAATGACGAACTGTATAGCTTAATAATCGTTAATGTAATTGATATGTTATTGATATGCTTGAGTGTGGTATGCAATTGGTTTCAATAAGGAATATTCTTCTTCTTCATTTGTTGTAATAAGTTGTACTGCCAATATTCACTATGCAGCTAGCCAATAACCAACTGCACACCAAGAGACCACCATGAGGAGGTTTTGGGCCTTTTGGCAAAGGTCTCCACAGTTCATTCATCGTAAGCCTTGAAGTAACTAATTTAATCATAATCACCAAAACACCGGATATTCCCAATTTCATGAAATTCTAATTTTGAATTTTTAAATTTTCTGTGAATGCAAGAGACAAACAGCAACAGTGAGAGTAGTTATGACAGAGAACAGCAGGACACAGACAAGAAGATTAGGATCTGGAGATACATGGCAATAATCCACCTAACCAGCAACAAAACAAAGCATGAAAAGAAGAATATCCATTGCACAATTAAATGCATGTATGTTAAATAGCACAAGTGATTCAATGTGTCTCCTTTGTTTCACTATACAACATAGATCAACAAACTTAAGCGTGGGACATCTCCAAGTGATGCTGTTTCTGATCCCAAGGTTTCTGAAAGAGCAAGGGTATCTGAACAATCAACAATCTTTTTTGAAAGCATTTGATTTTCTGATACCAAAGTGCAGAAGTTGTATCACAACCGTTCTAAGTCCCCTAGGATTTGAAGCAGAACATGGCACAATGCCTGGTAAGGATTTGGAAAATCAAGGATTTGGAAATCTAAGTGCATCTTCACCTGACGTCTGACTATCCGCGCCTCAGATTCACATTTCGGTGTGACCTTGCGCGCGTTATAAATTTATTTAATAATAATAATAATAAGGGAATCAAATCTAAGAAAAACACGGTTATGTGAGCATGGGCGCAGGTCATGACCAGTACAATTGACAGGGGGAGAAGGTCATGGAGGGTGTGGCTAGTATTTGTTTAGATGTTTCTAAAGAGGTCTATGTCAGCCTTTTTACAAAGCTCTTCAAGGGTGGGTAAGATTTGGGTAGGAAACCAAGGCATACCAAATTGCGGACCAGAGCGCTCAACGAGTCAAGTTCCTGCTTACTGGCGAAGCCCCACCATACTTGGGAACACTATAGCATGCGGTTGATAGTGGTGGCCCAGACCACATCATGAAGCCTGACCCCGAAAGCCCATGCGAGATCAAAATACGATGGGCATGGAGAGATTGCTGGGCCCGAATGCAAAGTCTTTGAACATAGGGGGAAAACCAAACTTTTCGGTAATCTCAATGACATTATAACCCTTTTAATGCCAGGCAGGACTTGATGCGATTAAAGCTATGGAGAGGTTTTAGGCCGGAGATGGCTACCAGGAAGTTTACAGGACCCATGCCAGAACCCTGTATTATGCTGGTATTGATGCCAGCCAGTGAAGATAACAGGCTACGGAACTTGGTGCAATGACTACGATTGCTCACGAGAGAGATAATCCAGTTTAATATATTAGCTGGGATAGACTGATCAGCCATATAACCTACTTGTACTCTACTACAACGCACAGGACATTCATGCATGTTGGTCCTACTATCGAACTATTGGTGTTGGATACTATAATAATAGGGCTGTACATTTACGGACAGCTCAACCCACCAGTTTGATACACCCTCTTCTGTCGGCTGTCTCTGTTTTTCGAAGGGAAAGTAAACAGTCTGCACGGAAGTTCGTATAATTATGCAGTGCGCAGTACCAAATTGAACATTACACAGAACTGTTCTTCCACAGTTTTAGTCGGTATTCACCGTTGCTACAACTTATTAAAGCAAAATGAGCTGGCATATAAAAAAAATAAAATTTCAATCGATTGGCTTTCACTGTTACAACTTTGTAAACACGAATCGCGTGTTGTATGTTTACAATTTAGCACAGCGACCTAGCACAATTAAGTGACCCGACCCACTGCGCATGCGCACACGACATCGATTGCCCTTATAATACGTAAAACGGTGATTAATTAGTGCGCTACAGCCAAAAACATAGTTCTTTGTTAATTTGCTTCCTAAAAAGATGCAAATTGATCTTGAACTGTGTATCTAGTTTTGCAATATCTATACACGAATATGTACATGAAAAAATTAAATTTAGCTTGTCATAAGTTTTTTCTAGGTTTTACAGTGAAAATGTAGTTACCGCTCGGACTATAGACAATTAGACATCATTATAGTAAAATTAATGTAAGCTGTCTATGACCTAACCGTACGGCGTACTCCGCTCCGGCCTGCAACTATATATCTATGCCTGCAACAACAACAGTGTTGTGTGACGACTTCTTTAACAGCAATAATACCAATGATGGCGTAGCCTAAGAAGTAGGCCTATAGAACTAAGCGGCAACTAGAAGTGAGCATTTGACCGAAGTGCGTTAAAAATTGTTAAAAATTTAATAAATAAGTCCCGTCGAGCTTGTTGACACAGGGTTGTATAGACTATATATATAGTCAATAACAAATTAACAACTTTGGCCTAGTTGCAAAACTAGATCTGCTGTGCTGATTTTAGGCCTAGCCTAGGCCCTACTTAGTTTTTCTTTCTAACCGCGATGTGCGTTATGATTATACGCACGCACATATACATAGAAGTACTATTATATGTAGGGTACGAATTGAATATGAAATTCTGCACGTGTTAAGATTTATCTAGATCTATATTAAACGCTCTTTAAATAAGAAAAAAATCAGTTAGACCAATAATAGTTTGTTAATATTATTAGGCCTTACCAGAACAACACTATTTATATCTCTTTCGCCAGATGACGCGCCATAATGCTACATCGTTTAAAATACACCCTTTTAACTCGGGCTAGCCAGAGTATAAATAATAATAATAATTTTTTTACAGTTTTGACAGTATTTATACAGTGGGCTTAGTCTAGGCTAGCACGGTCCGTGTAGGCTACGGGTTCTTAAATGGCGTGGCGTCCATTCAAACGGGCAGCGGTGGTGAAGGATCTCGATCACCCGATCAATTCATTGAAAAATGAGCAGGGTCGATTGAGACCATACGGTCGCTATATAAAATCGAGTAGGCCTACATATAATACATTTGAGCCGAGACTGACCCGATCGGGTTACGTGGAAACATTAGGTACTTCAGCTTGAGCTTGATTCTTAAGCGTAGACCTAATCTCTAAATTTATACGGCTGCCTAAAAGCCAAGCTCAGGGCATCAGCTTATTCGCGAGCGCTGCGTCGAGTCAGAATGATTAATTGTCCAGAGATACGTTGATGGTGGGTGAGCGGATAATATTGGTGGAGGATCTGAGAATTTGAGGAAAAATTCAGGAGGGAGGTCGCTTCATTTATACGTGGAAAGGTAGCTTAGACGCTGCTGAGTATAGGCTGGTGGTTATAATAAACCTGATTTATAATAATCAGAATCATATTCTTTATTAATGCAAACCGACAAACGCAGTATGATTACAATTATTTCAGTATGAACGGATGATCACAAGTTATTACAAGAGTCGAATTTAACTGTATGCGGCAGGCGGCAGCCATGCAAGGCGCCCATCACGACCTATATCTCATGTTACCAACGCGCCATCTCGCGAATGATAGACTGAGCGGAACTTTTGGGAGGGTTGAGGGAATTAAGCGATCCCGCTTCCTACTGTTGTTCACGTCAGTGACTGTGATGGTACCACTACTACATAATTATGGACCCTCACCATGATACGGATCATGATAATACGCTTAGTAGGCCTACTAAAACGAGTTTAAGCTTGACCCTGTCTGATAGGCATTTTAAATTCATCGTTGTCGTCGTCAGTTATCGTGTCGTCATCATCGTCGTCGTCGTAGTTGTCCGCATCTGCACCGCCATCACTTACAAATGGCCATTACATTTAGGCCTATAGTTCATTAGCCTATAATTATTTCCTTTAACTGTTTCTGCGATATTGCCCATCCCCATTAGGCCTACCATTATCTAGAGACAGCTGAACTATCGATCGCTTTGGATCCCACTATTATGTCTGGTTGAGTCCCTGAGGGAGAGCAGTTTACCGAGTCAAATTATGACGGCATAATGTGCTGAGCTATGCTGTGTCCACTGTCCACCCAATATTCGTCGATTGACGGCACGATATTTAATCTATTAATAGAGTCTGACCAATTCCGAGTGTTTTCCCGGTGTGTGGGAAAGTTAGCATGGGCGGGGCTTCGAAGGTAAAATCCCAGACCTATGTTTAGATGGCGTGTCCGGCGCTATTTATAACACAAGGAAGAGGCGTAGCCAGTGGCGTTCTGGGTCCCGACATTCATCCATGATCGTGGCAGAGTAATCAATGAGATTTGGTCCTAAACTAGGACCACTGGACCAGGCTATCCTGGCTATCGATCGGGCGAGATGTTTTATTGTGTGGGCTATTACGTAGGCCCTACGGCTCCTTCATAATGTTTTATAACAGTGTTCAGCTTTTCACTGTCTTATACAAATTAAAACAGCCGATATAAATACTTATAATGATACCATAAGAACGTTATAGGCTGCCATATTAGCATGATCTTAAATTCCAGATTTTGACCTATAGGCCAAGTTTTGAAACAGCCTATCAACCTAGCTTTTCAATGCTTGTCAGAAACAATTTAATAAAGGTTTGGTCTGGGAGGGGCAGGGGAGGGGAAGGGAGTAGGATGGACATGGGGAAGAGAGGATGGATTCGTCTGGTGGGTGACTCACTAGACCAAGAGAACTAAAATAGAGTAAGTTGTGTTAGTTTGGGCCTCAAATGTTCAACTGCAAACCTAGATAGTGCATGGAGGGCGGCTCACAGCGCTAGCCTGCCCAACAGCATTAGCGTAAACAGTCCACATTATTGTCATGTTAATGGAAAGACTAGCTGTGTCTTTTGAGATTCTTTAAAGAAAGCATTATTGTATCAGACAGTGTTGTTCAGTAATTGAAATACATGTAATTGAATTACGTAATTGAATTACTTGTTCTGTAATTTGTAATTGTAATTGAATTACATTTTAAGTCCAGTAATTGTAATTGTATTTCAATTACAATTTTGCATGTAATTTGTAATTGAATGAAGTGTAAATTACCAATTACTTTCATAAAGTCGGCTACAATGCCAGCCTGCCGCCCACCCCTTTCATTGAATATTAAACTGCTCTATCCTTTGACCCCTGGCACACCTCTTACAGGCAGATACGATCTCACTTTAACGAAAGAATGTATTCTTTTAAAGCTGTTGGCAACTCCAGAGTTGGAACAGAGCGCAGCGCTTGGCTGCCAACACTTCTGAGTATTGCCATTCGAGCCAATTGCTTAAGCAGAATCGGTTGACTCTGTATGAAGTCTTCAAGTACTGCCAGACGAGTCTCATTGGTATCCTTCAGCTCTACAAGAGCTCGTTTCATTTGTAACTCGATATCTGGTCTTCCACAAACGTTCAGATAATAAGTCAGAAACAAAAGTCCTTCAGGAATGCGTGTATTCTGTACAAACATCTGGAATACAAGCGCTGGTTTATGGAGCTTTCCACCGACCAGCAGCAACAAGCGAAAAACGTCAGCAATAACGCTGACAATATCAGCTATCCTTTGGCTCCGAATACGAGTCAAATTACTCCAGTTATCCAAAAGAACCACAAACAATCCGTCAACGATAAAGCTGCAACGGCCACCCCATGAAAAAATTATATTAGGATTGGCACAATGCAGCAGAAGTAATCGGAATAAGTCTCTGGTAAGAATCGTTGCCTGTAATTCAGACGGAATGTATAGCACCTGTCGTGCGGGACTGACCGAAAATTGTTGAAGTATTGTATTCAGCTGAGAAATGAGAACCGAAAAGGGGATGTCTCGAATGTTTCCATCAGAATTAGCACCATGTTCCAAAAGTATTGACGCTGCACTCAGAACAACCTCTCTGTGAATCGCAACTTCATATGGAAATGGTTTATCTTGTGGGACCTTCAGCTCGCAAGCAACTTGTGCACAAAGCCGACTGAGTGGTGTTTCCCCTTCTGCAGAACTCATGTTCGGATCACATCCAGATTCAATGAGGAGTTCAATGATCTTGGGTAAATCTTTGGGGAAAAATCCATGCGTGCGGTATGACGTGCAAGCAATGTGTAGCACAGTGTATTTTAACTGTCTGGTTACATGTTTCGCATTGCCTCCAGCCTGAAGAATCCTCTGAACAAGCCATGCACCTTGATGTAAACCCAACATTAGCGGACTGTATCCCTCCGGGCATAGAGACCCACTCGACGCCCTGGGTGGACGAGGGTCGTAGGCATCTAGCGCATTCACATCGTTCTGACCCTCTACAGTGCTCAGAATGTAATCGAGACACTGTCGTGCTCCGTGCATGCAAGCTAAATGTAAGGGCGTTCTTTGGACCCTTGTCCTTGTCCGGTCGTACATAGGAATCATCAGTTTCACGAGATCCGAGCGATCCTTCATCACTGCCAATTCAAGCGCAGAAAGTTCGCTCTTATCTTTCTCGCTGAAACGGTTTTCCTTATCTACTCGAGCTCCGGCATTCAACAACATCTTAATGCAATCCTCTCGTCCTAAATGAACGGCCAGGTTAAGCGGTGAGGGAGTCCTGTAGCCAAACTCAGGCCTACCAAAGTTATAGTTGACGTCAAATCCAGTCCCCAGTAAATACCTAACCAGGTCTTTGTGGTCAAACGAAACAGCGCTACAACATAACAGCATCCTGTAAATTTTTTTCGGGGGATGTTCAAGACTCCAAGCGCGACGAGATAACAGAGTCCTGTAAACGTTTTGCCATAGATATTGAATTTTACGCCCACTGTATGCGCCTTCGAATGTCTTCATTATGACTCGCTCGTTTTCGCCATTTCTTACTGATTCGACAACTTTTTCATCTAAAAAGTAATAAGCCATGATTCCTCCGAACGTATAGTTAGTTACGAAAATTGCAACTAAACCCGTCAGTTGCTTTAGTAGGCTTTGTACGTTTACACAATAGCTTCGACCAAACCAGATTTAAAAGCTTTGGTAGATGCATTGAGATCAGTGCGACCACTCTCCATTTTCTGAAATCCCAAGCTCCAGAAAAATCCCAAGATAAGCCAACAGTGCAAAATTAATCCCAAGTTACTGACTACGAAAAAGTTGTGATGAAATATGAAATGCATTTTAACAATTACAATTCGTGGGCGTATTTAGAGGGGGTTTACGGCTTCAAACCCCCAAAATAAGTTGCTGAAACATTGTTTCTATGCAATTAATAATAATAATATTCTTTATTGAAACAATCCGGTTGACAAACCGCAACCGGTTACGGTGTACAGTTATGCAATTGAAACAATTCACAAGAACACAAATGACACAAGACATAAATCTTAGCTACTAACAGAACAGACAGCCTGCAATACACGGCGCTAATAGCAGCCTACAAAGCATGTCCACCTACATGCGAAATTTTAAAAAAAGTTTTAAAAAATTGAACTTTATCGACTTTATCCATATGAAGTTGCGATTCACAGAGAGGTTGTTCTGAGTGCAGCGTCAATACTTTTGGAACATGGTGCTAATTCTGATGGAAACATTCGAGACATCCCCCTTTCGGTTCTCATTTCTCAGCTGAATACAATACTTCAACAATTTTCGGTCAGTCCCGCACGACAGGTGCTATACATTCCGTCTGCATTGCAGGCAACGATTCTTACCAGAGACTTATTCCGATTACTTCTGCTGCATTGTGCCAATCCTCAAATAACTGTTTCACATGGTTACCGTTGCAGTTTTATCGTTGACGGCTTGTTTGTGGTTCTTTTGGATAACTGGAGTAATTTGACTCGTATTCGGAGCCAAAGTATAGCTGATATTGTCAGCGTTATTGCTGACGTTTTTCGCTTGTTGCTGCTGTTCGGTGGAAAGCTCCATAATCCAGCGCTTGTATTCCAGATGTTTGTACAGAATACACGTATTTCCAACGGAAACCCCGAAAACTTAAAACCCCTCCAAAATGTTTTCCTGGCTACGCCCATATGTTAGAATTATTCGCAAAAATGCCTAGCTAAGAACTCGCAAAGAAAAAAACGAGCATAACATTGAATTAACATTTAACAAATTAAGTAACAATAATAAACGTCTTTCAGACGAGTTTTTTCTAATCTGATTCTCTGCCACTGTTGAAAAGTACGGAAAAAAACTAGTTTAAACCTTAGAATAAATCCCAAGATTGCTATGTAAAATCCCCAGATTCCAAGCCAACCCCTAATATCCCCAGATCTTGGGAGAAATTCCAAGGAGTGGTCACACTGATTGGGATTATTATTATAAATTTTATATCACATTATCTCATTGGTAGATACAGTTGGAAATTCCGCAACGTGTAAAGCACAAGTTAAAAATAGCGATCACGGAATTTCCAGTTTTCGTAATTATGTCACCGAGAGCTACGCCAAGTTACGCGTATCCGGAAAGCTTTATTAACCGAGCCGAAGTTTCATGTTTTTCTATAAATAAGAGCAAATTGACGAGTATTTGTTGAATAATATTTGAAAACACAGCGATCATCTCTACCATTTTGACGTTTTCCGATAGACTGGATAATGTTTTATTCGTGTGCCTAATGCACAGAGAAATTTAAGCTCTCGCTCCGCGGTACGGGCCAGTTGAGATTTAATTTTGTAAATTTAAGATTTTTTCGTCGTAATAGCATTTCTTATAGCACAAGTGACGAAATACCAGCGTTGCTTGGTTTTGTCCCTGGTACTGAACGCAATCGCACTTTTGACCAATATTTTGAAGTGGTTTGATGCTATGGTTTCGTAATTGCAGTAATCGTGGTTAATGGAAAGTGCCGTTGATACATTGAACAAATTCAATAAAAATCGTGTCGGGGTTAAACGGAAAAATATCTTTCGGATAGTATGTTAATGTCGTTTATTTCTGGTCGTTTAAACATTTGTTGACTTACTGGTTTTCAAGAACTCATCCAGATACGTTTGATCATCGAAAAGTGTGCTATGTAAATGGTGTCCATGACGGCCAATGGATATTATTAACAATACACTTGTTCAAATAGTAGGCCTACTCTATTATGTGCAGCCATGATTGCAGGCAGCATCTCACTGACCAATATTCAACCAGCCAACTGATTTGCGTTTAGGAGTGGAATCTAGCCCTGAAGTCCAATTTCTTTTACTCGAAATAGACTTCATGGTTATGCACCATTTGTGGAGCTTTGTTACAGCTTGGTATTCAATATGCAACAGGTAAGGTAAGGTAATGAACAGAAATGTTAATGAAATTCTGCTGGCACCGATAACCCATAGAAATACCTGCTGAATATCTATGCACTGAAGAATTTTCCAGAATCTCATATACCCCAATTAGAGTGCAACAACCAAAAAGTGTTGTCTTACTCTACAAAAATTTCTCATTTATCATGAAACACTGGTATCTTAACCCCAGATGCCAACCACACCATTACAGATAATAATTATATGAGCAATTGTATCAATACTAACAACTAAAATTTCAGAAATTTTGCACAATAGTAATTACCCTTGAATTTATTACACTTTGCAAGCCAGTAACAATACACTATATTGTTGTAGTATTTTTATATTGGCCAATTTATATTGCACTTAATGAATCTTAATTGTTCTGTCCCTATATTAATCTTGCATCATCCACTGGCACGTAAAAACTTGTGGGTGTTGTTTAAAAAATAATACGATAATTCTACAATACCTCTAAGCTTAGTAAACAAAATGACAAGTACTTTACAAGAAACAGTGGATATTGGAAATGTTTCAAAACATGACATCTGGGAAAGATTGTTAGGAACTTGAAGAGTTATTCTACTTGTTTAAAATAAATTTTGAATTACCGTAAATGTCAGAATAAAAAATTCTGTAATGCTTTTATAGTTGTCATGCCAGACCATCCAACTCATTCGAAATCTCTCGTGGGGCCAAAGAACTTCAAGAACCGTGTTTCCACTACTTCAACCTCGACTCATTTGGCCTCCGTTCAGCTATGCACCATGGCCCAGGGAAACAATGAACCCTGGGTGCAGATCGTAGAGGAGCCGATGTCCAAGGGCCAGCGCTTCCGGTACAAGTGCGAAGGTCGTTCTGCTGGAAGCCTTCCAGGTCAATCAAGCACAGTGGAAAAGAAAACATTTCCAACTATATATGTAAGTTTCTCATTAGATTCAGCTGCTGCTTTATAAGTAAGTAAGTATGTTATTTATTGTACGAGTTGCGTATCCACACTCTGGTATACATGTCGCATTGCCAGATAGGGAGTGCCCCAGCCTACTTGCGTGAGTTCTGTTGCCCTACTGCAGGTTTGGCTGACCGCAGAAATCTTCATTCTGCATCTTGTGGCAAACTAGATGTCCCCTTTGCGCGCACTTCAAAGATGAAACGTCGTGCCTTCTCAGTGTTTGGTCTGACCATGTGAAATAATCTTCCTTCCTGCTTGTTCTTTTAGCTGGAAACTCAGTTTACACCTTTTACAAGAATCTAAAAACTGTTCTTTATCGCTGGCGTTGGGCTGAGTAGATCTTGGAGGGCGCTATATATAAGTTCTCCGAAATGAATGAATGAATGTCTACATTATGAAGAATACAACATTAAGCAACAAATAAGTTGATGGCTAGTAAAGAGATGAAGTGCAGTGGTTAAGACTGTGTGTTTGTCTCTGTATATGTGTGTAGGAATTTGTATTGTTTATCTGAGTACTGTAGAGAGGAGCAACATTTTAAATTGTTGGCACGGGGACTAACAAGGTTGCCGAAAGCAACCGATTGTGTCACCCTGGGTTCTTGCTCCCGCAATTAGGGTTCTGGTGCAGATCCCAATAGCCGCCAGTGCTTTTTTAAGCATTTGACATGATATGGGGCCTGTTGTTAGCGTTCTGGGATGGAATTGCTATTCATGAACACGTATAACTTTAAAATAAGTAGTGGCCAAGGACTTACATAAATAATTAGGCCTAAGTATTATTTGCATTGAAAATCATGTTGTAATAATCATAATAATCTAAAGTTTTTTTGGGGTAAATTATGCTCCCCCTGTGAATGCCTATGTGCTCATCATTAAAGTGTTAGGGTCTGCTCTGCTTCTTCTTTCTTATCTGACATAATGCAGTGTCATGAGGTCTTATATAATAGACGCGCGACTGAGTCAAATTCTTTAGTTTAGATTCGGATTTTAATTAGAATTTAATTAGAACTGGAGATTTGTTTAGCTAAGAATTGGTGTGGCTGTCAGGGATGATTATTTACTCTATTAGAATGCATCTAGGGATCTCAAAAGTTCTTTGGCCATAAATAGAACCAAAACATTTATGGTGTAGAGATAGCTTAAGTATTCTTTACATCAGGAGCCTTTCAGATCTAAAGAGGGCTTCAAGGCAACCATGCCAAGAGCTGCCTGTACTCTTTGTTAACACTCCTTTGTCATGCCATAACTGGATTTGACCTTTCCCAAATGTAAATCTTCATTTACCTTTTGGTAAAGTGCTTTAATGTATTGTAATGCTTTTATATTTCAGTTGACTTCAAGGATTATATCGGCTGCAACTTGTTGAATATAATTTAATTCTATGATTTTAACTATATATCTGATACTAGCAATTTTTTGTCCCTGTGACAGCTCACTAAGTGAAGCATCCTAGAACTATTGTCATTGTACACTAAATTCCGTTACTTTACCTTATATTATGTTGCATTCAGTTGTATATTGACTGTTGCTGCTGTGGCTCTGGCAATGAATCTGCAGTCATTTCTTACTGCATCATTGTTCTATTTATATGAGCACTTAATAATAGTAAAAAGCGTGAGGCAATACGTTTTGCTGATTCACAGTATCGCAGCTACTGTAAATTGTAGTATTACTGGCATTTGTGGGAATAAGCAGGAATTGCTTATTCATGATGTGCACCAGAGCAAAGTACATATGTATTTCTGTATGTACATTTCCATGCACTCCTTAAAAACATTTTGTTATATATATATATATATATTATATATGATATATATGATATATATATATGTGTGTGTATGTGTATGTGTGCCTGTATGTATGTATGCTTCCATGTATGCATGCATGCATGCATGGATGTTATGTTTTTGTATAGAACCTTTTAAGAAAACCACAATCGCCCATACGAAAATGGTATTTAATTCACAGACGCGTTCCTTTTGTAGTTTTATTTGGCATATTTTGTAGATTCACAATTTCGATGGCAATGCAGCCATTGTCGTTGTGTCCTGTGTCACCAGAGACCAACCGCATCGTCCGCATCCACACAATCTGGTTGGCCAAGACTGCAAGGAAGGCGTCTGCACACTTCGGGTGAAGAATGCCGGTCCAATTGTGTAGGTACTTCTATGTCCGGTAATAGTAGTTCAGTTACTTAAGTCCTGGTCCAATTGTGTAGGTACTTCTTTGTCTGGTAATAGTAGTTCAGTTACTTAAGTCCTGGTCCAATTGTGTAGGTACTTCTATGTCCGGTAATAGTGGTTCAGTCACTTAAGTCCTGGTCCAATTGTGTAGGTACTGTGTCAGGTTATGATAAGTATGTCTGAATACTTGCCAATACTGAAGAAGAATTCCCTTAAGCTAGCCCTGAGGCAGCCATGGGTTATTGGGTATGAAGTGTTAGCGACTTCATGTTCTTAGCCTCAGTAGTAATGTGATGTATTTATTTTGTATTATTTTCTAGTGCTAGCACTTGTGCATGAATGACGTGCAAAAGTCTGAAAAGCAAGTCTTGAGCATGAGTGGACAGTCTGAGTGAACTCTTATGGACACTTATTCATTTGAGACTACTTTATACTCTTTAGTTGTCCTTTGTTTTGCACTGAAGATGAAGTAATTTTATTCTTTTGTTTTTCTGTACCATTTTACTCTTATTTCTGCTTTCTGTTGATCAGTCATTTTTTCTCTTGCAGCTTTTCAAATATTGGAATTCAGTGTTGCAAAAGACACGATGTAATTGAAAGCCTTCAGACAAGAGCAAAGATTCGTGTAGATCCTTTTGCCAGTGAGTTGATATAAATAGGATTTCTACAAGATCAGGTCAAAGTCTGGGTGCAAGTTGTAGGGGTTAAGGAAAGGGGGAAATTTCCAATGTTTGTTCCCATTGAAGGAGTCTTAGCATGAGTGCCCACTGCTACAAACTACAAGCCACACCCGAGCAGGTCAAATCAGGTGATTGGGGTGAGGGAAAGGCGGAACTGATTGCGAGTGATTTCTCACAATTTTACAAAAGTAACCTTCAGGTAATTGATCAGAGAGTTTCCCTATTGTTAACATTCGTCTAAAACCACAGTTAAGTTTTGAGCGGTAATGGCTCAAGACATTTATTGTTTTGTAAGTGGTTCGAAGTGGCAGTTTGTAAATAGGCCCCTATTCAGATAAGTAAATATGGAACTAGCAAATCTTCTATAGATGCTCTTCTGTTATTGAATATCATGTTTGATGTTGGTTGCATGTTGCTGGATCACAAATGAAGCCGATTTTGATTAAATTGATATTTTATATAAATGAAAACTTGGCTCTCTTTAAATGAAAACTGGTTCATTGCAAATGTCCTATTATGCTAAAAATGTCAACAATTTTTGGTTAAGCTTTTGTTAGTTTTTATTTTCTGCTCTGAAACTATCTTGGGCATCAAATGCATTATGCCATGTGTTTTGTGTAAGTATATCATACTTTTATATGTACAGTTATACACAGACATGTATGTATGTATATATGTATATATATATATATAATTGTATATATGTATAATTGTGTTTCATTTTGACTTTAGCTGGTATTCCTGAAGACACCAACACAATCGATTTGAATGCTGTTCGTCTGTGTTTCCAAGTTTTTCTGCCTGATGCAAACAAGAAGTTCACTCGTGTTGTTAAACCTGTCACTTCACAGCCAATCATCGATAAAAGTTAGTGGCATTTGCTAGTTTTCCTTATTCTGTACTTACTATTTTTTTATAGTTAAATAGTTTTATTTAGTTTCCTTGGTTATTAATGTTTTGAACCAGATTTATTACTTGTTTACGTAATTTATTTGTTGGTATTCACTTTGTCAGATTGTGGATATTAATTATTGCATAATTAATTTTGTTTATCAGAGACAATCCATGATCTGGTCATCTGTCGATTGAGTAGGCAGTCGGGATACGCTCAGGGTGGAGATGAAGTCTTTCTGCTCTGCGAGAAAGTCAACAAAGGTAACTTTCTGCACTATACAATGCAATACAAAACAACTGTGTATTGGTATTGCCCTTCTTCCAAAGTTCAGAAATTCACATGACCATAAGACAGAACATTGATGGCGCAGAGCAATTGTGAGTGAAGGACTTGTTCAAGGTCCATACACAGTAACTGCCTTGGGTGAGGCTTGAACCCATACTCTCTTCGTTACGGGCCGAGCGCTCTAACCAATCGGCCACCGTGCCACACATACTGTGACTCCAGTAATTCAAGTACATATTTATTTCTTCAGGGTGATTATAATTAATTGACTTCATTTTTACCTGAACTTGCACCAAAAACAGTATGGGCAGTGACCCCGTCCTTAACAAAAAGCTTCTGGTGCAATGTTAGTCTAGCTAAATACTGGATGGAAATAATGTAACAAAATGTTCCTGCCAAAAAATAACCGGAGCATTGCTCTGGTGCA
This sequence comes from Aporrectodea caliginosa, assembly GCA_020284085.1. Taxonomy (NCBI): domain Eukaryota; kingdom Metazoa; phylum Annelida; class Clitellata; order Crassiclitellata; family Lumbricidae; genus Aporrectodea; species Aporrectodea caliginosa. The sequence continues at coordinate 472,985 of JACEVL010000409.1, read as the reverse complement.
TTCCGGTCGCAACTGATCCCTGAGTATAGGAGTTTTTATGTGGAGGGAATATCACTTGGGATTACCTGCTTTCCATCTTGCATAGTCGTGTCTCATGATTGTTGGATGGAAGGAGAACTGCTCAGAAGTAACAAATAGGGCTATATAAATGCCTCGTAACTTTACATCGTGTGCTTGGGGTAAGTGTAAATGTTGATGTCTTTTAGAATTATGAGAAGTCTCTGTTTCTTGTAGACGACATTCAGGTTCGTTTCTATCAGGAGACGGAAGATGGCGTCTGCTGGGAGGCATACGGAGAATTCACGGCACAAGACATTCATAGACAGGTGGGTTAAACAACTGGATTATTAGCCACCTGTTGGACAGGTTCTTGATGACCTTGTTTATGATTTCTGGCTTTTTATGCCAAAGCTCGGCTCTTCCAACCCTTGCCACAATATTCCCTTTTAGCTTCTGGGAGATTTTAAATGGGTCTGTTGCAGTTGCTATCATGGGGAGAATTGGTCTTTCAGGTTTATCTATGGTGTAAGTTTCTTACTGCCTCTTTTCTGCATTTCGTAACATTCTGGTAAGCACAAATAGAAAGATTTTGGTCAGATAAGATGAAGTATTTGCTGGTAATTTATTATATACTTCTGTTGGCCATAGTTCTGTGAGCTACAGTTCTTAGGTTGTTGATCTTCTTGTCACTGAGGTGCAATTATGTTGCAATGAATCCAGGTACTTGTACACTCATCATGCACTCAGATTTGAACCATAGACCAAAATCCCTGTCAGAGCAGAAATTTGGTTCAAGATTTCTGTTCCACCTGCGCCCCAAGCCAACTCAACTATAATGTACACTGACCATACACTGTCGGTGAGAAGATGAGACGGCGACGGATAGGACTGGCCACTAGCCATCATATGCCGAGGCTAAGCAAATGAAGTTGCTAACATTTCATACCCAAGCCTGCTTCAGGGGACTGCTCTTCTTCTATGCTAGCACCAAATTATACTGCTTTGTTATATGGAAATCTGCTCAGCATGCATTAACCAGCAACCTGTCGATTACTAGTTGTAGCATATATATATAATTGGATCTTTTGAAAGGCTAATTAGCTATGCTCGTGTGGTTGTTTTAACCATTAGTAATTTTGTTCACAGTATGCCATCGTGTTCCGAACTCCGCCCTACAGAGATGCAGACATCCAGACAACGGTTCAAGTGTTCATTCAGCTGCGACGTCCATCGGATGATGAAGTTGGTGATCCGAAACCATTCCAGTACATACCAAATGATCCGGGTGAGCATGCGACTTCATGCTTTACATCATCTTCAATCACTAGTAACTCCTTACATCGATCCTTGTTGCCTGTGATCATCATGTACGGGTCTTTTAGCTGACCCACGATGCAGAACAGTTATAGGCTCGCGTGCATTCCAAGGAATGGAGTCAACTGCCACTCTAGCTTTGTAGCTCAAATTTACTTCCCTAAAAAGTGGCTAAAAACTCACTATTTCTCCTTGACTTTCAAGCATTTAGATACCTAGCTGAATCTTCTCCTGGTGGCTGACTATCTGCACCTTAGATTCACATTTCGGTGTGACCATGCATGCATTACAAATTTAATTATTAATAATAATTTCATTTAGTAGTTCCTTGCTGTAAATATAGTTGATTTTTGCAAAATTCCCATGTAAACTAACAATGATAAGTTTTTAGTAATGCTGGCATAGATAGAAAGTCTGTAGGATAAACATTGTGTTTTAACCTTGACATTTTCTGTTGTAGATCCTTATGGCATTGCCAGCAAGAGAAAGCGCTTCTCAGCCTCCAGCCCCAGTCACATTCCAACCTCTGTTCTAGCGGACAACATTAAAGGTTTGTTCTTTAGTGAAAGGCACAGAAACAGCAAAGGATAAAATATGCTTGGCATCTGCATTCTGCAATCATTAACCTGCCTGTGTTGCATCTATTTGGAAAGACATTCCTGGTGTTGAAGGGTATTTTGGCACTGGCACTAACATAACCGTAGCAACCGAATAAGAGAAGACCACTTTCAACTGAATTACTGACTCCAAAAACGAAACAGCCGTTACAGGGCACAAGGTAACTTGGTATTGGTATTATACAAATGTGACGCCAGGGGTCAAAACCCGTCGCTTGTCGCTTCCTAGATACTGAGCTAGAAGCTGAAATAGGCAAGAGGGGTCAACAATGTAGAATATTCTTCAATTCAGCAGCTGCCTGTGAATTTGCCATAACTTGCAATGTAGTAATCCGATTTTGATGCCGTTTGTTTTATTCGACTCAGAATAGAGCCCTTTATTACACATCACAATTGCAGAATAATCAAGTAATGGTTGCTGAGGACTTTTATTACATGAATATTCCGAAACTTTTTATTCGATTTTTTCACTCTATACCAATGAAAGAATCAAACGAGCATAACTTCAGTTAGAAACAAGATATTTTCATTCTGTAAAAAGTATTTTGAAGCAGATTAATTGTAGAATATGATTGAATAAAAAGGTCAGAAACCGACATGTGACGGGTTTTGACCCCTGGCGTCACAAATGGTAACACTACAAGCTTGGCATTGTTTAACTTCGTTACATCTACCAGCTACAGATGAACCCAGCAAGTATCTTGACTGGTTTACACCCTCATGATGTTTGACTCGTTTACATCTTCTCTGATTCTTTACTGGTTCGCTTATTCTGCTCTGATACCTGTGAAGATAAGCAGGAGCCGTGCTTCCACACTGAAACAGACCACCTCTCTGTCTTGCCAGATGATTCTTTAATGATGAGAGTGTACAGCAAGTTACTGGAAAACCAATGCAGCTCGTCGTTAAAGTGTTAAAAGGTGTCTTGATACATTCATGCATACATACAATACATGGTGTTTGACTAGTTTACTTCTTACATGATTCGTGACTGGTTTACAACCTACACAATTCTTGAGTGGTTTACAGCTTGCATGCTTGCATATTTCTTGACTGGTCTATATGTTGCATTTTGCATCCTGTCCAATTTCTGAAATGCTTCTGTGTTTCGTTTTCAGGTGATTCGGATACCGGTCTATCACAGGATTCGGTGTTTACGCAAAGTGTGAAAATGAAATTGAAGAGGAAAGCTGAACGTGGCCTCATGAAGAAAGAGAGTAAGACAGATTAATTGCGAACGTTTTTGTGACACATGTTATGTGTGGGGTTATTATGTGTTATGGTTATCTTCATCATCCCCAACAGCATCTTCACTTCATCATAATCACTTTCATCATCTGCATCATTAGGTAAATCATCATTGTCTTCATCTCCATCTTCATCAACTTCGTTATCATCATCAGTGTCATCATCTTCATCAGTCTAATTCAGAGGCCTCGGTACATTTACTGGTACTTTGGACGTAACAGTTTTTTCCTCAATCCAAAAGTCTTGTTTGAGAAAATCACCTAACGATATGGATTTCCATTTTTCAAACAGAAGTAGCGCCATCAGCCAGCATGACCAAAACCGAAACGAATCTTCCCGAGTATTCGTTCGTCAACACAGGTGGAATCTACTCGGCGACTCCCATCACTTTCGCAACCAATTCGACCTCGGCAGGCGCTCTGGTGTACGATGGAGGCTCAGGCACAGTTATCTCCAACGAGAACATGATGTCCTTCTTGAGCTTGCTCGGTGTGGGTGATGGGCAGGTTCCTCAGCTCACCCTCACGCCCATAAATGCGTCAACTGGGCAAGTGCTTGAAGGGAATTACACTGAGTACGTGCAGTATACGACGTCGGACAATCCCAACCATCTGTCGACGGATTCGTTCGTCATTTCAAGCCTTCCGGAAATTGACGGAGCGAGAAGCATGGACGTGGTTACAGGTGACGGAACGGTTGGAGCCGAAGAGTGCGTTGAGGACAGCAAGCCCACTGCTGATGCTGAGATGAAATAACAGTGGATGCTACAGTATGCATGATTTATTTGATACTTGAGCACCGACTGACCTTTGTGGTACTCTATTGACTTGTACTTGATCGCTAGTTTACACTTGACCGATCAGGACTTGATCACTGACCATTCAGTTGGTAATGAGTGCACTGTGGGCAGCAAGCCGCCTGATGACGAAAAGATAGAGAAGCAGTGTCATGCAGCTTTGTGCATGATTGATTGATGTGTGAGCCACGACCTATCAGGTTTTGACAGGTGGCTGATCAATAATTTCTGCATGACCAGTCAGTCGTTGTAGGACAACTATAATGAATTGTAAATCTCTGCTGTTGACTATTATGATGTAACATCACAGCTCTACTGTGGTTGAAGCATCGTTTTGGATTATCTGGAATCTTCTGTGTCCAACAACTGAAGACTGCATTGTTTTAGTGGTTTAGAATTATGAAACTCAAGTTTTGTTTAACTAGTGATTTAAAAATCTAAGATTATATTTAACTACATTACATCGTTCGGGATATTGATCCTTTCCAAAAGCAACGGTTTGTGAATTGTGTACAGTATGTTTGTTCCTAACTAGAGAAACTGTCGGAACTAAAGTATGTGTTGTGAAATGCCACAAAAAGTGTAAAGTATTGACAGTCATGCTAACAAACTACAGGGTGGTTTGAAATGCCGCCAAACTATTTCATGTTGCAGATATAAAAGTTTGCTTACATAACTGATTTGACTGAAGTAGAGAGCAGCATTTTATATTTGGCTGCGCACTCCATAGATTTAATATCTGTTGTTGTAGTAGAAGTGCTAAACAGACACTGATGGACTATGATCACTAGCTAATGATTTTATTAGTACAAGTTAATTTACTTTATGTACGATTGCACTTAATATTTTGCACTAATTGTATTAAATTAAATACAGACGGTTAAATTGCCTAGGACAAATGTTGGACCTTGACAGAGAGTGGTAACTTAAGTGAAATGCTATATGATGGGCCAACGTGAGTCAGTCCAGGTGATGCTAGGGCATCTACTCTCAAATCGTGGCTCTGAACTAGCTGTTCATCTACAATTGCTGATTTAGGTGATTGCTATTAGCGAGCACTCAACAGGTTCAGGCTGTCGAAGTTTAAATTGTAGCAGATGTCCAAAAAAGATGTTACTGTGTTTTGTACTTCCTGTAAAAGATTTCATGACATTATACCATGTTTGTTCCTTATTGTATGGTATTGTATATGAAAATTTGCAAAGTGCCTCTTACAGTTTAAGCTATTCAGAGGCGCTTGTGGCTTGAAAGCCCCGAGGGAATAAAGTCTTCTAGAGTGTATAAAGAGGGGAAGGTCATTCCAAGAGGAAGGACCCACAATGGCAAAGGTACAATGTTGGGCCATAGCAGTCCTTGCCCGAGGGACAAAGAGATCAAGACGGTGTAGATAGCGGAGAGGATGAAAAGAAACATCTGAGGTGGGCTTGCACATTAGATCACGAAGGTACTTGGGAACCATGAGCAAGACTTGTACCAAATTTGAGAAGCAACGGGAAACTAATGCAGTTCATCAGTCGTATAAGTTGAAACGTGAGAAAGGTGGGTGTTTTTATGATGGTACTGTATACACGTATGTACATTGCCCAAAAGTTTCATTGTCAAACATTACAATTCCACATTAAACCCATACCATTAAAACTTTATTTTAAAAGTCTACATAATTTTCAAGGAAATCCTTAAATGTTGAGGTTATGCTTCCTCAGAAATTATGCCAGGTTCAACCTATGTAGAGCAGAAGTTCAATGCAGCATGGACGCAGGATCGATTCCCGCTACCCTCCCAAGGTCGACTCAACCTTTCATTCGTCAGATGGCGTTGGTAAAATTAGCAGTAGGACAGATGGACGCCTTGCATGGCTGTTCAACAGTTCAATCCTAGTCCTGTAATAACTTGTGATCAGCCGTTCATAGCCTACTACGTGTAGGCTATTCGTAGGCTATATCTGCTCGTTTTGCTCACGTTTCCTATTCATTTCATGATTTCAGTCTCAACCTATAACTTGATTTTTTCAAATGGCTTGTGATAGGAATAAACCTGCCTCTCTGTCACAGCTTATTTCCTCTTATTGACGTGTACAGATTGGCTCTGGCGCGCCATCGCAGTATTCACTATGCAGTAAACAACAGCAGTAGACCTATAGAGGTTGCTGATTGTTTGTCCACTGGATTGTGATATTGGATTGTGATCATTGATTAGAGACGACACAGCTATTGATTGATGCCTCGTGCATTACCTTAGGCCTTATAGAAATGTCAATATTACATTAGATTAGATTGGAGAAGGGGATCTTGCAGAACAGTGTCACATTATTCTCGGCTACAATCAGACGAGGTTGGTATGCCAGAGAAACTGAGGTAGCTAATTGGGGGGAGGAGGAGGGGAATCAACTTCAGATGTCAGCGAGCCAGTAATCTGTAAAGACTTTGATTCTGAAAGAGATCAAACATATAAATCTTTAGTCATAAAGAGTCTTATGAGACTCGCCCGTTTAAGCTGACCCATAACTTCTATAGCGCCACTACATTGAGTCGATGTTATTTAAGAACATCAGCTTGGGTTGCTTCGGTTAAAGTGCACCGTTTCTTAACAGGAATGCAACTCGAAACGGAACTCAGTTTGAAACAAATTTAACAAACCAAGATAAACCAAAGTTTACGCATCGAGTTTTTTCGTCTGAGGCTAAATTTTGCTCGTAATTTAAATACTGCCTATCCTACTCTGTATTACAATTTAATCTGATGTAAGACCGACATTGTAATATGGAATAAGCAGCTTAGAATATAATTTTATAAGGGGCTTAGCGGGGGGTGAAGTTGGCCCTTAGCTTCTTCTTATTGACCCCCTTGCTTCTAGTCTTTGGCCGACCCCGAGGGGGTCGGCTTGACCCCCTCAAATTTATTACCCACAAATCCAAGATTTCTCCAGTGGAAAGATCTTGCCCACAGTCCTATACACCAAACGACTCCATTATGACCAATCAGCCTGACCCAGCTTCTACCTCCCTCTCTCCTACTCTCTCTGAAAGCCCACGCACCGATAATATATATATTCATATATATATATATATATATATATATATATATATAATGGTCACCTTTGTCTTTAGTAGGCTAGTAATGTTTCTTCTCTCTACTCGACCACTCTCCTCCTTTTCCTCTGTCTTTCTGTGTTGCAGTTTGATATATGTGTGTCACATCAAAGCACCATCTGCTTTTGGATTAGGGGCCTAAGGAAGAAGAAAGTTTTCTTTGAACAAGATTTCAACGCCCATTACAGTTTTCAGGCCCAAAGGATCGGGTTTCCATGTAGCATGCTACAGGCGAGCACCCCGGTTATAACACGCTTCAAGCCTCCCATGGCTATAATAGGAGTCTGGATAGACGCCCTGCTGACCTTTCCCCTTTCCCTATGGCCAGGACAGTGGCACTGAGACCGCTGAGTCATAAGTCGTGGAATATCAGTCTGTCGTCTATTCGAAATTCCAGTTTTATGTGTAGCCTATTTGTTGTTTATAAAACTGTCTGCACATCGCTTGCCTTTATCGAAAATTAAGCGACATAAGCTGAACGGAACTAGGTTTAAGAAATTGTCAGAGAAACGAGCAGCAGCTGCATCAAGTTCTACAGTATGGAGTTAATGGCAGCTATTTTGAAGGTCACTGCTTAGCAATGTAAGATGAACAAGACATTGAACCCAATCATGCTACAGCAGTTTCATCAGCCAGAGTGAAGTAACGCTTCTATTAATTTTGCTGAAGTTCTGACAAACTTGCAGATATATCAAGGATAGAAAAGTTCTGTGTCTGGTAAGAGCCACATGTTCATATAATCGAATAATGTTCAATATAGTGTTTGATTAACTGTGTTTACGCTAAAATTCGAAATTTCTATTGGGAGCGCGTGCCGTTATTCGCCCCGGGCGCAAAAATACCTAGCCACGCCACTGATCAAATCACTTGCATTGGAACTGTCTCAGACAATTTAAGTGATATAAATGACTCCCTAATCAAGTTCTCCCCAACCTGAGTTTCGCTGCACGAAAGGGCCCCGTGAACCTGCTCAAGGTTGGATGTCAGAAAGGTAGAACCATAACATTTGTGCAGCTTTTTATGTGAAAAGTTTTAAAATTTATCACTACTAACATAGGCCTATAATTGTTTTTTTAAACTGAAAGTAGCCTAGTGTAGAAATAGTCGTAACCCCCATGATTAATAAAAGAAACGTTTCTTTTCAGTAAAATAAAGAACTAACTTCAAGAAAAATAGTTGAAATTAAGGTCAAAGGTGCCGCTGATCTACCGTTTGTAAGGATGCCATGATCTGAAAAAGGTTGGAAATCACTGCCCTAATTAATCTATCAGTAGGTTACTTTATAAAATAATATTATATCTCACTCTTCCTGTTACGTTGGCCACTGCAGTACGGCGCCCTATTATGCCGCGCCCCGTTCGGGCCAGCTGGTAATTGTACTGCAAAAAGAACTTTGAGCAGATTGAAAATAATTAAAAACATTACTTGCGATCCAACATCACAAATGAGCGCCAATTTCAAACAGTATTTTGTAGGATCGTATATAATAGTCTACTACCGGGTACACTAACTATTGCTCATAATGCCATTATTTCAAATATAGGCTATAGGCCTACTATAATTTAAAGTTAATTACAATTTTGCCCTGGAACGTGGCGCCCTTCAAAAACAACCCTTGCCCCACATAAGCAACCCTGGATCCGCCACTGTTCCCGACCCCCCTGCTTCTTTTTTGACAAATCGGACCCTGGGCTTAGCGCCATTGAAGTTGGCACTTAGATTACTACACCCATTGCGATTGCCTTTTTATATAATTCGCCAATTATGACATCATCGCAAAATGACGTAATTTTCCTTTGTTCTCTCATGGTGCGGAGGGACGCCGGGAGGCATTCCATTAGTTTCTGTCGGAGGAAGCAGACGTCGAAGAAACGATTAGGAGCAAGGCGAAATATTTCGAAAACACGACAGAAACGATTAAATATACGACAAAATAAGACGAAGATCTTGAAGAAGATGACGAGCAGCAGTTCCACTTCCAGACCTGAGCAGCCGTCGAACATCGAAGTGAAACAGAAATCCTTAACGTAAGACAAAAATTTGATCATCGTCATTTCAACGACCGAAAATAATCGGTAATTAAGTAAAAATATGGTAAAACATGAAATTATACTGATGCATGTAGCCTAAGAACTAAGTGTGAAAGTTATTTAGAAAAATAAGTATACATAAAAGTAGATATTTTTATGGCGTGCATTCCCTCGTTTTACTGCGCATCTGTTGTTCATGATTTTGGCTTGTTAAATAGTTGTATAGCGCGTTTTCATTCCCATGTCTAAGCATTATGACCGGTCATAAAAGCGTATAAAATTGAATCACGTAACGTTAGGGGCCCTACATTTGCAAATTCGTCTTCGTTCTTCACTTCAAGGTCGTTGCTTCAAACATCTTCATTATGACGTCATTTTCATAGTCTGACGTCATATATTTTGGACCATAGACTCATTATATGTAGACAACTAAGAATGAAGCAACGACCTCATAATATATAAGTGAAACGTGTATTATGACGTCATAGGTATAATTTGACCATTTCGCAGAATAGAGCGCCACGTTGCGATCATGCAGATAATATTTTCGTCTGTCGTATTATATAGAAATAAATTATATTTATATTTATAGAAATAAGTTCTGAGGCAGGTTCACATCCGCCATTTTGGCCATCAGTGGCGTCTGCATATTTTTCAAGTTGCTCTAAAAGTTCTGATATTTTTTATCGACAGATGAATGCATTCTAAGCTTACTTGTTTATTTCTCGATTCATACTTTTGGTAGGTCGAAGTTTGCTGGAATTTGCAATTTTTTAGGACTACATTTATAATGAATAAATCTTTTGCGGCGGAAGATTTCGCCTTTTACTGCATCTGTTGTTCATGATTTTGGCTTGTTAAATATTTTGTATAGCGCGTTTTAGAAGTAGCCAACCGTACACGACCGTTTTACATATAAGTATCAAATCGCATAATCAAGGTAAAATTTTGAAGATGGCAGAGAGACCATCTCAGACGAAACCAAAGATTTTAGCTGTTAAAATCTTTGTTCGAAACCATAGCAACAGAATGGCCAATGGACAGACTGTAGAGACGAGTGGACAACCGAGAGAAAAACAGAAACACAAACAAGCCAGACGAAGACATAGCCTAGTTAGAGGGACTCTTCCGTTGTTTGCTTTCTGTGTCTAATCATTCCCATGTCTAAGCATTATGACCGCTTATAAAAGCGTATAAAATTGAATCACATTAGGGGCCCTGCCCTACATTTGCAAATTCGTCTTCGTTCTTCCACTTCAAACATCTTCATTATGACGTCATTTTCATAGTCTGACGTCATATATTTTGGACCATAGACTCATTTATGAAGACAACTAAGAATTAAGTGCATTAATTATGACGTCATAGGTATAATTTGACCATTTCGCAGAATAGAGCGCCACGTTGCGATCATGCAGGGGAGTTACTTAAACTTATTTCATTTAAGAAAACATTCCGAAACAAGTTGAAAAATACCCGAAGACGAATTTGAGTAGTTTCTGAAGATGTTTGAAGTGAAAGAACGAAGACGAATTTGCAAATGTAGGGCCCCTAATGTGATTCAATTTTATACGCTTTTATAACCGGTCGATTAATAGTCCTCTATATGATGTTTGCCAATCATATTATGACGTCATTTCTGAAATTTTATTCTGATGCATTTTGTTGCTTCTCGTGAAATGAGTGGATTCTTTAGATAATAATTATTTCGTTTGTCGTATTATATAGAAATAAATTATATTTATATTCATAGAAATAAATTCTGAGATATCCGCCATTTTGGCCAACCAACCAGTGGCGCCTGCATATTTTTCAAGTTGCTCTAAAAGTTCTGATATTTTTTTATCGACAGATGAATGCATTCTAAGCTTACTTGTTTATTTCTCGATTCATACTTTTGGTAGGTCGAAGTTTGCTGGAATTTGCAATTTTTTAGGACTATATTTATAATGAATAAATCTTTTGCGGCGGAAGATTTCGCCGCACTGGAAAGAAATTTTTTACTTCCGCGGCGGAAAACCGTCTGTCTATGCTCGTGAGCTTTTGCAATGATAGCGCCATAGAAGTTTCTGCTGTATACGGGTCCCATATTAGAATATGGGTCCTATATATATATAATTATGGGCTCCATGTGGGCAATCTGGTAGGATAAAGCATGGTCAACTTGCGCTGTTTGTACTGCTAAATATTAATCTACTCTAATTAATCTATCGCCACCATTTAGGATGTACTATACACGTATTTCTGATTACCAGTTTGAATTCTGTTACAGTGTCTTCTCTGAGAGTTACGATACTGCCAGAACGCAATTACATTCAGTTGTCCAAATTCATCACGAATCAGAATTCCACAGTCTTTCATGCTCGGTGATCGAAAAACAGAGAACGGAAACCCCCAACGTCATGGACCGCAGCAACTACAGAGCTTTCTGGGTGACATGGGAGTCGGGTGGGAGGATGACAGCGAAGGAGCCGTCATTGGAAATTCGAGGTTCCTAGATTGGGTTTTGATAATGAGAAAAGGATTTTCAAGGATCTCACCATCTCAACATGTGATGGTGCCACTGGATTCTGGGAGTTCTCATTTCTCCAAGGGCCAAGGTATTTGTGTGTCACTATTTTTAATCTGGCCATTTTATACAGAACTTCACACTTTTAAGGTCAAAGGTGAGGAAATCCTGAATCGTGAGACGCGCGTCACTAATGTCCATAATAGCAGCTATTGATGTTTTTATCTTGTTTGATCTCCTGGAGTTTTCTAATTGATGTTTAAGTACACCATCTGCTTTTTGTATTACATTAATAAAAGGTTTACTTGTTTATCTACTCCTGAAAATTAAATGCTGCAAATGTGTTAAGACATACTGAAATAGATTTCTTTAAATATTAGTAGATGCCATTTCAATGCAAACATTGGTTGAAGATGAAATTGATGACATAGTTATGGTTGATATTGATTTAGGTGACACCTGCTCCATCTTCACACAGGCCAACTACAACTGTTGCAGCTACGCCTAGTTATGGCTGACGTAGAACTATACAACATCCAAAGCCAGGTCGTGCAAAGCCTGCAAGGATGCCTACATACTGCGCTCCAGTGCAGTCTAAGACTTGAGGTAATGACCAAGTAGGCCTATAGAATTTCTTTTTAAAAAGATTATAACTCCCTACAATACATCATCTAACCAAGTCCCTACATCAACTCGTTCTCTGTTATTAAGCGGTGGTCCAGGTGCTCCTTTCGCTGTCTTAAGACAACTCTTTTCGCTCGGGGTCTTTCGAAAGAGCTATTGGTGTTCAGAAATGAAAAATTGCAAACGCACTTACGCAAGTGAAAAAAATGAAAAATGCAAATGATTATTAAGTTACAAAATTATAATTACTTAGGTACTAGTTTTAATATTAGGTAAACTAACAGTCTAACACCATCTAGCAGTGGCGTAACCAGAGCTTCCCAAAAATTACGCAGATTCCAACCTCTCTGAGGGGAGAGGTCTGGGAAGAGGCTGTAAGGAAATTTTATTTCGGGGTTTGTAATGGTGCATCTTGGAGACCATCTTTTTGGTTAAAAGTAATAACATTTTACATCAGTTCTTTGGGAAATTATATAATTTCATAATTATGTCATGCGAGGCGAAAAACTTCCTCATTCGTGCCTGAACACCCCTTGCAATCCAATTACTATTTACCAAGACCACAAAACCAGACAAAGATAATTAATTATACGAGACGAAGATACAACCGATTTGCCTCTAGTCTACGGGTCGGAATGTTGGCCAATGCGAAAGCAAGACAAGAAAAGAATTATTACAGCAGAAATTAGTTTACTGCGGAAGATCGCAGGGATTTCAAGACTTCAGAAAATAAGAAACGCTGGCATTAGACAGCATTATGGATCGAAACAACTCTGCTAGACAAAGTCGTTCAAAGAAGACTCCGATGGTTTCAACATATAGGCCTAGAGAGAATGCCAGTTGACTAAATACCAAACACTGCACTACATGCAAGATTCGAAGGAAAAGACACTAAGGCAGAGCCAGACAACGCTGGATAAAAATGTATATAAAACATCACTTTGAAACTAAGGGAAACAATGGACTTGACAAAATTAATGACCGAGGAAAATGGAGATCATTTATTCGTACCCATCGCCGCCAAATGGCTGGCGTCAGGAACTGATGATTGTGGTGGTGATGATGATGATGATGATGATGATGATGATGATGATGATGATGATGATGATGATGATGATGATGATGATGATGATGATGATGATGAGGATGAGGATGAGGATGAGGATGATGATGATGAAATGCAGATGCATGGCGATAGGCTCCTGACAATTTCAATATGATGTACAAACGTAATTATAATATAAACAATAAAATAGCAAAAAATTACAGTCAAATCTGAGACACGGTCACTTACAAGGTATTTCACATTAAATTTGATGATTTCACATGTATTGACTCTCCCTTCCTCCTTACCCTCCATTTGCTTCTCCTCCCTTTCCTCCATTCGCTCTCTTCCTCCCTACCCTTGCACATAATTATCTGAAGGACGACCTACCTGTTTACGTCATTAGATTAAGCCGAACACCTATACTAGCTGATATATGCATGCGGCGTGTTTAGTTGCAAGAAATTGCACTTTATAATTCCTCATGATGATGATGATGATGATTGTGTTGCTTGTAACCTGTTGCGTTTTGTCAATGGATTATTTTGAAATTATAATAATTAATAATAATATGAATGATAATAATGCTGATGATAATAATAATAATAATAATAATAATAATAATAATAATAATAATAATAATAATAATAATAATAATAATAATAATAATAGCAGTAATAATTATATTAATAACAAAGAAGTAAAATTAAGATAGCAACAATTACGATGATAATGGTACTATGGTAGTAAGAACTTAGAAAACGTGATAATAATAATAATTATCCATAGATAAGCGTTCAAAGCGGAAAGTAATGAATAATAATACTAATACTAAAAAATAATAATAGCAATAAATAATAATAATAATAACAATAATAGCAATAGTAATATTAATAATAATTTAACGAATTATAATAATAACAATAATAACAATAGTAATATTACTAATAATTTACCGAACCAAATTGACCTAATAAATGCATGCCATTATGATTACTCTTGTGCAAAATCGGTAACGAAGTGAATGAACAACTGAGACCTTACCCTCCATTTCGCTCTTCCTCCCTTTCCTCCAATCCGCTCTTCCTTTTCGCTCTTCCTCCCTTTCCTCCAATTCCTCCAATTCCCTCCCTTTCCTCCAATTCGCTCTTCCTCCCTTTCCTCCAATTCGCTCTTCCTCCCTTTCCTCCATTTCGCTCTTCCTCCTCCCTTTCCTCCAATTCGCTCTTCCTCCCTTTCCTCCAATTCGCTCTCTTCCTCCCTTTCCTCCAATTCGCTCTTCCTCCCTTTCCTCCAATTCGCTCTTCCTCCTCCAATTCCTCCATTTCGCTCTTCCTCCCTTTCCTCCAATTCGCTCTTCCTCCCTTTCCTCCAATTCGCTCTTCCTCCCTTTCCTCCAATTCGCTCTTCCTCCCTTTCCTCCATTTCGCTCTTCCTCCCTTTCCTCCATTTCGCTCTTCCTCCCTTTCCTCCAATTCGCTCTTCCTCCCTTTCCTCCAATTCCCTCCTTTCCTCCCTTTCCTCCAATTCGCTCTTCCTCCCTTTCCTCCAATTCGCTCTTCCTCCCTTTCCTCCAATTCGCTCTTCCTCCCTTTCCTCCATTTCGCTCTTCCTCCCTTTCCTCCATTTCGCTCTTCCTCCCTTTCTTTCCTTCCTCCCTTTCCTCCATTTCGCTCTTCCTCCCTTTTCCTCCATTTCTGCTCTCTTCCTCCCTTTCCTCCAATTCGCTCTTCCTCCCTTTCCTCCATTTCGCTCTCCTCCTCCTCCATTCGCTCTTCCTCCATTTCGCTCTTTCCTCCCTTTCCTCCATTTCGCTCTCTCCTCCCTTTCCTCCAATTCGCTCTCCTCCTCCCTTTCCTCCATTTCGCTCTTTCCTCCCTTTCCTCCATTTCGCTCTCTTCCTCCCTTTCCTCCATTTCGCTCTCTCCTCCCTTTCCTCCATTTCGCTCTCTTCCTCCCTTTCCTCCATTTCGCTCTCTTCCTCCCTTTCCTTCATTTCGCTCTTCCCTCCCTTTCCTCCATTTCGCTCTCTTCCTCCCTTTCCTCCATTTCGCTCTTTCCTCCCTTTCCTCCATTTCGCTCTCTCCTCCCTTTCCTCCATTTCGCTCTCTTCCTCCCTTTCCTCCATTTCGCTCTCTTCCTCCCTTTCCTCCAATTCGCTCTCTTCCTCCCTTTCCTCCATTTCGCTCTCTCTCTTCCTCCCCTTCCTCCATTTCGCTCTTCCTCCCTCTTCCTCCCTTTCCTCCATTTCGCTCTCTTCCTCCCTTTCCTCCATTTCGCTCTCTTTTCTCCCTTTCCTCCAATTCGCTCTTCCTCCCTTTCCTCCATTTCGCTCTCTTCCTCCTTTCCTCCCATTTCGCTCTCTTCCTCCCTTTCCTCCATTTCGCTCTTCTTCCTCCCTACCCTCCATTTCGCTCTCTTCCTCCCTTTCCTCCATTTCGCTCTCTTCCTCCCTTTCCTCCATTTCGCTCTCTTCCTCCCTTTCCTCCATTTCGCTCTCTTCCTCCCTTTCCTCCATTTCGCTCTCTTCCTCCCTTTCCTCCATTTCGCTCTCTTCCTCCCTTTCCTCCATTTCGCTCTTCCTCCCTTCCTCCATTTCGCTCTTCCTCTCCTTTCCTCCATTTCGCTCTCTTTCCTCCCTTTCCCTCCATTTCTGCTCTCTTCCTCCCTTTCCTCCATTTCGCTCTCTTCCTCCCATTCCTCCATTTCGCTCTCTTCCTCCCTTTCCTCCATTTAGCTCTCTTCCTCCTTTCACTCCATTTCGCTCTCTTCCTCCCTATCCTCCATTTCGCTCTCTTCCTCCCTTTCCTTCCATTTCGCTCTCCTTCCTGCCCTCCATTTCGCTCTCTTCCTTTCCTTTCCTCCATTCGCTCTCTCTTCCTCCCTTTCCTCCATTTCGCTCTCTTCCTCCCTTTCCTCCATTTCGCTCTCTTCCCTTTTCCTCCATTTCGCTCTCCTCCCTTTCCTCCATTTCGCTCTCTCATTTCCTCCATTCCTCCATCCTACCCTCCATTTCGCTCTCTTCCTCCCTTTCCTCCATTTCGCTCTCTTCCTCCCTTTCCTCCATTTCGCTTCTCTCTGCTCCTCCCTTTCCTCTATTTCGCTCTCTTCCTTTCTTTTCTCCATTTAGCTCTCTTCCTCCCTTTCCTCCATTTCGCTCTTCTCCTCCCTACCCTCCATTTCGCTCTCTTCCTCCCTTTCCCTCCATTTCGCTCTCTTCCTCCCTTTCCTCCATTTCGCTCTCTTCCTCCCTTTCCTCCATTTCGCTCTCTTTCTCCCTTTCCTCCATTTCGCTCTCTTCCTCCCTTCCCTCCATTTCGCTCTCTTCCTCCCTAGCGTCCATTTTGCTCTCTCTTCCTCCCTCCTCTCTTTCCTCCATTTCTCTCTCTTCCTGCCTTTCCTCCATTTCGCTCTCTTCCTTCCCTACCTTTCCATTTCGCTCTGTTCTTCCCTTCCCTCCATTTCGCCTCTTCCTCTCTTTCCTCCATTTCGTTCTCTTCCTCCGTTTCCTCCATTTCGCTCTGTTCCTCCCTTTCCTCCATTTCGCTCTCTTCCTCCCTTTCCTCCATTTCGCTCTCTTCCTCCAGTTCCTCCATTTCGCTCTCTTCTCCCTTTCCTCCAATCTCCTCTGCTTTTTTCGAGTCCGACCTCAGATAGCTGCTGCTCGACGATTGTCGCGATAGTTTCGCCAGACTGAGTGGCGTCACGAGTTGGGAAAGCTGTAAATTGTTCTTTTACCACATTCTCAGAACCGGGGTTGTTACCGCCATTAACTTTGATAAGCAGACCGATATCTGTTCTATGGTACTGATCATGTCTGCGCTCATGTCAAGCAATATAGTGTAGAACTTGCCCACACGACATTCTGCGACAATACTGTCTCGAGTTTACTGACCACACATTCTGAATCAACGAACTTATGTACTGGGCATTGCGTGGAACATATGAAATTAGCCTACGATGATTGAAACTACTGTGGGTCTGTGATCGAAATTTCAGAAGTGCCACGAAATTTCCAGAGTCCGCGAAGGAAAATGTTTGCGGACCTCACAATAACAAAGTCTGCACAATAGAAATTCAACGAATAATAGTAATCTAGGATGTCAATAAGTAATCTAAACGGTTTGTAGTTTTTGAGAGCTGTTAAAATCTATATACGCAGTTGCGTAATTGCTTAATGCTATAGTAACTCGCCTGATCTTTGGTATAGCCTAATGATATTATTTACTATTATAAATTATAATATATAATACCATCATATTATAATGAGTATAATATACTGTTATTATGACATTGTACAGATATATTGTATTTGTACACCTAATTAATGGCTTCTCTCGAGTGTTATCTTTCAAATTTCAAAATATCAAATTTCAAAATGTTTTGTTCCTTGAACATTTAATAAAACTATACATCATTACCACATGGCTTCACGATTCGGTAGTTGAATCCTTCTTGCTTGGTTTGTGTACCATTTGTTAACTATTTCTGCTAATTCTATCTGGTCAGCAATATGTTTATACCTCAAGGCTTATGGCGTTCTTGGAAATTGAACGTATTTTCTAGTTTTTATATTGATTTCAATAAATGTCTGGTTTGCCAGTATTGTCTGTAGTGAAACTCAAACACGACTCAAACTACATCTTAGCTACGAGTGACATCTGGTTCCTACCAGCACTGAATTTATAGAGCAATTTTGTTCAGATGACTGCTTAAACTGCTACCATTACAGTGTGGAAATTCAAAAAAGTTCAGACGCTCGTTCTTCGTAACCCCCCACACACTTTCGTCACGGGCCCCGGCCTACGCATGGTCGCATGCTGATTGTGCGTACACAATTAAAATCCTAGCGGCGCCGCTGCAATAATATACTTACGGATAACCAAATCTTCACATTGTTTTTATGTTTTCTTCTTTCACTTAATGCAAGTTGAAGTCAAGTCTGATGATTTAGTATTTGCTAAATGTTGTCAGAAACGCTAGACATAACAAATATGGTTGTTTATTTCCATTAATATTTTCTTAAAAATTATCACAGTACAATTTATCGCAGAGCATATACACTGAATTAATATTGCAGTTTTTTGCTGACTCGAAAAATATAATTATATCAGTTTGTCATTGTTTTCAATTGCAGTCAGTTCAGTCAGAGCAAATTCAACGACTTTTCAAGGCTTCTGGACACTTCACAAGTTAACGATTGGCATTCAGGAAATGAAGTTCAAGGCCAAGTCTTCCAGTGATGTCATGCTGGCTCTGTGAAGTGTTCCAAGCAACCAGAACGAGCCCTCATGTGAAATGACAACAGGAGCTCGTGAGAACACATTCTCTGTTCCGAAGAGCAAATCTCCAATGGGCGATCTCGTTATTCGTAATCGTAATCTGATTATTTGTAATCGTAATACCAGTTTTGCCGAAATAGTTGGCCAGTCTTCTGCTGGGGGAGAGCTTTTAGTCCCTCTGGCTCCCTCCTCAATTAGCTTTGGGCCTTCTCAATTGTTGGACCCTCCATTTAGAATGCACTTCCTTTGGAAGTGTGCCTGCTGCATGCCAAGGTCCAGTAGAACTGTGTTTTACGAGTTGCTCAAGTATATAGTCTATTGCCGTGGTTGGGCTGTGAGCGCCTCTGAGTAGGTTTCTTGAAGGGGGCGCTATTGTAAGTTTTTGAAATGGATGTATGAATGAAACCATCCACCCATCAAGACTTCCATTCATTCATATTTCCATGCACCCACCTACATTCCACCTAGCCATCCATTCATTGACTCATCATTTGTTTGTCCATTCATCCATCCCTATCAAGTCATTCTTTCATTCATTCATCCATCCACACATCAACTGGTTTCTCCGTGTATCCATCCATCCATCTATGCGTCCATCCATCCCTCCATTCATCAACTCATCCATCTGTCCATCGAAGTAACCTGGGATTGAGACCTTATCTGAACGTCTAAACCTTGCCCAAAGATTGAGAGTGAACTGACGCTCTCCATCCACCCCTCCATCCATCAATTCATCCATCGGTCTGTCTCCATCCACCAAACAGCAGTGCAGCCATCCGTCAGACTATCCAGCCATTCATCGTTCATCCACTCGTCCATCCTTACATTCATTCATCCACCAAGTCATTCGTTCATTTATTCATCCACCCATCAATCCTTACACCCATTCACCTATGAAGTCATTCGATCATTCATCCACTATGTGCACCCACCCTGTATGAAGATTGAAGTCCTACCAAAAGATTGAAACCCAGCCTGAAGATCCAAACCCTAGAATGCCCTGAAATAGAAATTCTTAGGGCTGTGCTGTTGTGTTCGAATGCTTGGCATAAAACGCAAACGGCCCAAAGGTTTAACGCTTCCGGGTGTCCCGTGACACTGGGGTGTCCAGAGGTTCAGCCCACCCTCATGCCAAAACCGCCACTCTGGATACGTGTAGATCATTTAGATTTTGGATGTGCCCCGAACCCCTATCGGTGACTCAACTTTGTCTTGTCAAGGGTTGCGAGTATGATGCAAGCTTATCCCAGACCCTTCAAATTTCACCCAGGCACTGAGGGCTTTGGTTTCAGTTTAGTTGTATGATGTAACTATAGATATTGATAGCAGTTTACACTTTACACCTATGCTGCCTGACAGTTTGGCGTTTCTCTCCTGGTCGCCCTATCCATAGATTTCCACACCTGATGCGTTTTATACCAAACATTCGAACATTATTATTATTATTATTATTATTACAACAACAACTACTACTACTACTACTACTACTACTACTACTACTACTACTACTACTACTACTACTACTACTACTACTACTACTACTACTACTACTACTACTACTACTACTACTACTACTACTACTTCTACTATTTATTTATTTATTATTATTATTATTAATAATATTATTATTAATATTATTATTAATATTATTTCAAACACCTTACCTTAAACATGCGCAAAGTCACACAGAAATGCGAATCTGAGGGGCGGTTAGTGAGTTACCTGGTGAAGAGTAGTTAGATATCCATATGTTTGAAGGCCAATGAAAAATAGTGAGTTTTGACACGTTTGTTGAAGGAAGAAAAGGAGATTGAGCAACAGGTAAACATTGGCAGTCTATTCCATTCCTTGGGGGCAGCAACACGGAATGCACGAGTGCCCATGACAGTGCCACGGAGTGATTTGCAAATTTTAGTGATGAGGTGATGGAAGGGCAGAGGTATGTTAGGGCGGAAGAGGAGCAGGTTGAGCGAAGTGGTTGGACCGTGAACAACCGATGAAGATAAGAGGGTAGGTGGTGATCGACAGTGTCAAAAGCAGCACTAAGGTCAAGGCATACTGAGAGGCATGTATTTAAGGTATCATTAGATGAGAAGCTGTTGTCAGCGTTAAGGCAAGAACAGTTTCAGTGGAGTAGCCTTCACGGTAACATAACAGCACGGCCCAAGGATTTTATCTTGGTAGGACTTCAGTCTTCGTACAGGGTGGGTAGGTGGATGAATGAATGCTTGATAGGTGAATGAGTAAGGATGGATGGATGAATAAATGAATGAATGGCTTGATAGATGGGTAGATGTAAGGATGGATGAGTGGATGAATGGATGAATGGCTGATGGTCTGGCGCGTGGCTCTTGCTGTTTGGTGAATGGATAGACGGATAGATGAATGGATTGGTGGGTGGATGGTGGTTGGATGGATGGAGCTTCGGTTCACTCTCTCTTTGGGTAAGGCTTGGATGTTCAGATAGGGTCTCTCTCAGGTTGCTTCGATGGACAGATGGGTGAATTGATGAATGGAGGAATGAAGGAAGGAGGGAGGGTGATGGATGGACCCATAGATGGATGGATGAATGGAGGGAGGGAGGGAGGGAGGGAGGAGGGAGGGAGGGAGGGAGGGAGGGAGGGAGGAGGAGGAGGGAGGGAGGGAGGGAAGGAGGGAGGAAGGAGGGAGGAAGGAGGGAAGGAAGGAAGGAAGGAGGGAGGGATGATGGATAGATACACGAACAGAGAAACCAGTTGGCTGGTGTGTGAGTGGATACATATATTATTGAATGCCTATACCTTGTTATTAGGCAGAGATGTCATTTTGGACGTAATAAATATTACTGAGATCTAAATGCTGTATGCATTAGATATTAGAGGATGCCGAGTGGGTTGACAAGATCCGGATCCTCGGAGTAGGCCTATAATAGCCTACTCAGTTGTGACCTTGGCATGCATTCCCACCTCGAGGGGCACTCTCCTCTTGTGCCTATAGTCGCTGTATATGCTCTTGGGGTTCTCCGTTCGCACGGCCTTCCTCCTCAGAATGACCACCACTGCTCAACAGAGGCGTGTTGGGGCCGTTTCTGAACTTGTAGTCTGAGACTGTGGTGGTGTTTAACATATATGTGCAAACACCCACGAAGTTGAACTTGAAGCATTTTTTATGTGTTATTGACACTGTACTTGTGATTAATTATAGAAGCTTTTCAAGGAATGTGAAGTTATTTGATTTTAGTTTTAAAAGACGCAAGAATGTTTATAAGTGTAGTACTCGTTTAATGCAGCAATATATGCTATATTATATGATATAAAAATGCTTGAAAAATTATTCTATGAAACTGAATCGTTGTTACTTTTTTATCAACTAGTCACAAGCAGGGTAATAGAAATAGAAGAGAAAGGTTATGTTGCAAAACATCCTTGCCTACAATTCCCGAAATTCTTTATATTGTTAGGGTCTCATGTCTGAGTCCTAACCGGTCCTGGGATGGGCATTCGTTACCCTTGAGTAGTTTCTTAGCCGAGGGGAGTAGGCTATATAAGGAGGTACGAAAAGGGGCGGTTAGAGAATCTCCGATACTCAGCCTTCGCGCTAGTCGGGTTGTCTGAGATTTCTCTGGGTTGCATGGTAGTCAAGTTAGTTCGTGACTTGTGCCATTTTCAAGTCTTCTTACGGTGCTTCCGTTTCTGATGTTCGTCAGCCCGTTGCTGAGTTACAGACTTCTTGTTAGTTGGTCGTTCTTCGTATTGAAAACGAACCTTTCTTCCACCGTCGTTCAACGGTTGGGTAATGTATCGTTTTGATTTATTGTTTTTGTCGAGAATTATACCTTGAAAACTAGATTCGAGTCTTCAGCTTTGTTGTAGCTAGGAGGAACCCGTAACATATGTGGGCTCGCGGGATTTTTTCTTCGGTCGTTCGTTTTTCGGCTCTCTCATATGTGTAACGTAACATATGGGAGCTCTAGCCCGGGATTTTTTCTTCGGTCTTTCGTATTTTGGTCGCTCGCATATGTGTAGTAACATATGGGGTATCGTCCGGGGATTTTTTCCGCACGTTCGTTCTTTTGGTCGCTCGCATATGTTGGTAGTAGACGTAACATATGGGATGGGGTCTCTAGTCCGGGATTTTTCTTCGGTCTTTCGTTTTTCGGCTCTCTCATATGTGTAGCGTAACATATGGGAGCTCTAGCCGGGATTTTTTTTCTCGTTCGTTCGTTTCTCATTTGTTGGTAGTTGTCGGAACATATGAGTTTTGCGAGAATTTTTTTGCTCTTCTTTAAGACAAAATTTGCGTCAGGAAGAGAATTTAGAATTTGGAGGGCGTGTCTCTATTATACGGTAGCCATTCCGGTTGAGATTTTTGAATTTGAGTCGTAAAGGGAAATGTACGGCTTCGTTGTGAAATTTTTACGTCGAAGTGTAGAGCGACAGTGAAATTTTGAAAGGGGCGTATCCGTTCAAATTTTACGAAAATAAGTAAGAAACTTAGTCGTAATTGTTGCGCTAAAATTTGGTCGAAATTGAGTTCGATAAATTTCATTACGGTTGAAAGGGGCGTTTTCTGTCGAAAATTTTGAAAATGGGTCCTTGGAAGAATTTAGAAGAGAAAAGAGCAAAGGCAATAGCATGTAAAGAGAGGAGGAAACAGAGGAAATGTGAGGACAGGGTAGGAAACAGGCCTTTGAAGGAAGCAACGACTTTTTGTGAGCGTTTTATGAAGAGAATGAACAATGATAGTCAGAGTGATAGTTGGTCGTGGGAGGAGCGTAGGCGAATTGAGAATGAAATTCGGGCGGATATAAGCCGTGAGTTCGATGAATTGGCCGAACAAATTTCGTCGACGAAAAGCTCAAACACTCGAACAGAGTCTACGAATGACAGCGCACAAAATGTGGGTTTTCCTTCGGAGACGAATAGGAATAAGCTTAGTCAAGTGCATGATACGCCTAAGGAGTGTTTGGACGAGATAAACGAAAGTGTTTTCTCGTACATGTTTGATGACTCGAATGTGAGTGTACAAAGTGATTCGGATGCGGTGTTTCACGCTGAATTAATTAATTTCAGTTGTGACACGCAGAAAGAGGATGGGCACGAGAATGATTTGTGTTCAATGTTTGAGGAGTCCTATGATAAGGGTGTGAATGTCGGTGATTTGTCTCGCATGGATAATGACTCGAATGAGGTGTGTACGAATGTTGAGTCTCCTGTTGAGGTGGTGCACACAAGCGAATGCTTAGATGTACTATTGGAAGTATCTTCGAGTGTGTCTGAAGATTTAAAGTTGGATGTATGTCTTGGAAATTTTGCGGTTGAGGCGCAAGCAGAGTTGCTGTTGAATAAGGACATGAATGTTGTCTCAGAAATGTGTCTGGGTGATTCACAAATGGTGAATGATTGCAAAGCACTGTTGTCGATGGATTCGGTGATGACAACTGTTGTGTGTGAGATTAGTTCACATACGAATTTTTCTAATGAGTCTTCTTCGAATGTAGCAGTAATGTACATGAATGTTGACTGTGGGGAAAGAGTGATTCTTGTGAGTACGGTTGTGTTGTTGCAACTTTATGGTCAGATGACTAATGGCTTGAATGATGTATTCACGCAAGTTGTCACGATTATGCCCTGTACGCAGATGGGTCAGTTGTTGCACGAGAGCATGGACATGTTTGGTTGTCATATGTTCTTGCAAAAAGAATGTATGCATGACGACATTTTTGAGAGTTCTTTGAAGATGGAAAGTGTTGAGCAATTGAACGTTTGTCTCACAGATATTGTACATGAGTGTGATGACATTTTTCTGGAATGTGAGAAACGGTTACCAGATGTTGTTGAAGATGTTGTTGAAGATTTTATTGAGGATGTTTTTGAAGATGAAGATTTCTTGAAGAAGTGTCTGATGAATG
This sequence comes from Aporrectodea caliginosa, assembly GCA_020284085.1. NCBI lineage: Eukaryota > Metazoa > Annelida > Clitellata > Crassiclitellata > Lumbricidae > Aporrectodea > Aporrectodea caliginosa. Next base: position 448,542 of record JACEVL010000409.1, on the reverse strand, counting down.
ATGGTCAAGATACTTGTTATATGTCTTCAGATTTGACAGGAATTTCTATGGAGATTGTTGGCATTGGTTGTCTTGAGACTTATTTGTGTGCTCAAGTTTATTTGCAGACTGTGTTCGCGAGGATGGAACGTCTGGTCTTCAGGGAGTGTTCGGGACGCAGACGAGTGACGAGACGAGGATCCAAGGGACTGAGCGCCTTCGTCTTTCTTTGGATGGTTGTGACCGTTTTGGTGTTGTCAGCTCGTGACACTTGGGTCATGAGTTGCACGGCGTTGCTTCCGTTGGTAGAAACGGATGTCGAGGGGGCTTTGGTTGGCCTACTCGTCGTTCTTCGTGCTGTCGAGGTTTACCTTGTTTCTGTACAGTTGGTGTACAGTCTTCGGAAGTTTGGTTGTGGACTGCAACGATGTGTTTTGAGTCGTCTGAAGTTCTTCTCAGACTTGGTGTGTAGTTTTGTTTTGGTGATTGATAGGCCGATAGCTTTAGAATTTGGTGAAGAGTGTTTTGGAACTTTGCCATACACTTAATATGAAATGTTTTATTGTTTTCTTTGTCGAGATGACTTAATATGAACTGTTCCTATTGTTTCGTTAGCGAGATGACTTTATATGAATTGTCAAGCTACGTTAAGTTCGATGTTTAGTTCCGATTACATGGCTCGGATATTTTTCAAATGAGTAGTCATGCTTAGGGGCGACGTGAATGAACGTCGTAAGCTGTATAGAGTAAATGTTTTGTTGTATATAGTGAATTTATTGTGTATTTCGTTTATATTTTGATTGTGATATTTCTTTTAATGTGCATGGTTTGCATGTTAGTTAAGTCAGAAACCCTTCTGGTTTCTGCCTTGTTTGTGGTCCGGGGGTATGTTAGGGTCTCATGTCTGAGTCCTAACCGGTCCTGGGATGGGCATTCGTTACCCTTGAGTAGTTTCTTAGCCGAGGGGAGTAGGCTATATAAGGAGGTACGAAAAGGGGCGGTTAGAGAATCTCCGATACTCAGCCTTCGCGCTAGTCGGGTTGTCTGAGATTTCTCTGGGTTGCATGGTAGTCAAGTTAGTTCGTGACTTGTGCCATTTTCAAGTCTTCTTACGGTGCTTCCGTTTCTGATGTTCGTCAGCCCGTTGCTGAGTTACAGACTTCTTGTTAGTTGGTCGTTCTTCGTATTGAAAACGAACCTTTCTTCCACCGTCGTTCAACGGTTGGGTAATGTATCGTTTTGATTTATTGTTTTTGTCGAGAATTATACCTTGAAAACTAGATTCGAGTCTTCAGCTTTGTTGTAGCTAGGAGGAACCCGTAACAATATGGTTCACCAAGAATTGATCAAATTCAAGCAAGTCAACTGCATCATACAATGCAAGTCAAATAGTTACCCTTATTTGTAAAACTTCTAGATTTTCTGTGCCTTCTAAAAGCCAGTCCTTTGACAGAAAAATATTGTTAAACTGACGCTTCTCATTAGTTGTAGTAATCATTTGTTAGTAGTGTCTTCTTCGAACTGCATCATACAATGCAAGTCAGATCTAACTGAACATGCATGGAGGGTCATAGAAAGTAAATATTAATGAATTACTGAATTAGCCAACCAGTTTGAGTCTGTTGTCAAGACTTAATTCGCGTGAAGACTGTGAACAAGTTGTTTGTGAACACTTTCTTTGGTGTTTGATTCAGATTTACCAACAATGCGAGCGTAAAAATTAAGTGCAATAAACAAAGACGCAAATTAGGCCTATTATCATTACTACTACTACTATACTGCTGCTGCTGCTGCTGCTACTATTCTCGGACGCCCATTTGCCCCTCATAAACTTTCTGGATCCGTCACTGCCTCTAGTTGACAAGCAACCGTGTCCAGTGTTGTATAGTAAACACCAATAACATGTCTGTGCTACTGAGGAACACATTTACTTTCCTTTTCTCAGTTTTCTCATCATGCCTGGGTGGTCGTCTTGCTCGATGAACCGGAAAGTTTACATCAACATCGTAGACCGTTGCAAATCGTTGTGCTTCTGTAACTAGACTGCCATGAATGTTCATTTACTCTGAGCAGTTTCAGGTTCTGACTGCACTGATGCATCAGCTGAGCAGCAACTGCCATGTCAGTAGAGCAGTGTTTAATTTAGACGTCTTGGGGGGTAAAGTTCCCCCAGGATTGAGTTGTCTTCCAGAACGAAAGAGATGAAATTTTGTACAGAAAAGTGTTAAATGTAGGGATACAATCCCCCAGGATTTATTGTAGGTCCCCTAAATTTTTCTTGGAAAACTCTCGTTACTACCCCCCTCGAAATTTCTTGGTGGAAATCTCGTACTACCCCCCTCGAAATTTCTTGGGAAAAGTCTTGTTACTAGGTTCCCTCTGACAAGTTTCAGATTCTGACTGCACTGACAGCAAGGGCTAGAGCAGCAACTGCCATGTCAGTAGAGGTTGATAGCAAGATTCTTGAAAGCAACCAGTAAACTAAAACATTTTCTGTAAGGTAAGCCTATGCAAGCCTACAATCACCTCGAAGTCTAATCGCTTGAGTAGGTGCATGTATACCTACAATACACCAAAATTATGAAATTGAAGACTAGCTAATCGTGAGCTCGATCCGAGAACAGCTCAATGATTTTATTATTTTTAAACAAAGAAAAGGACTTTCAAATTTTCCATCGATTAATTTCTCAAACGAAAAAAACTGAGCAGACGTTTAATGTAAAAAAAATTCTTTCCCCCCTGAAAAGCCAATGAAGATCTCTGCTTCATTCCCCCCATAGGATGGACGCAATGAGGTATTATTATCATCGCTAAATTAGCGAAGGGAATATGCGTCATGTTCCCTCTAGCGATGATAATATTATCTCATTGGGTATAATATTTTATAATATAATTATATACTTCAATGGTTTTAACCAAAGATTTAACAGGGAGGAAGATGAACCACCAATGACAAAACTGCGAAAGAGGGCGCGCAAGGGCTTCTGGTCTATCCAGAGGTAAAATAACACAGAGTTCCTATCTCTGCAATGTTAAATAAAATCCATCGGTTAAAAGTCGTTTTAATCGAAGACCTAGATAGAAATTAAGCATTTTAGCCGAGTAGAAAGTTAGGTAACATGACGCACTGTGCAGCTTTTAACTGTGGTAATGCCAGCGCAAAGAATTATTATTAATTTCGTTTTTTCCGCTTCCCAAGCGAAGCTACTCGATAGGCGTACGGCACGCGTCTTCGCCACAAATAAATAAGTAAGTAAGTATGTTATTAAATTCGACATTTAATTGACCAATTTCGAGTCATTTTTCAAACTTAGTGTTCGCCTATGTATGTCATACTGTTGTGTGCGATGCATTTCATCTATCTTACCACAAATTGTGACACAATAGCGGCGAAAGCGACTGTAAATACACTGGCGTTCACGGTAAGCGGAATTTCCATAACCCATGCCGTGTGGCGTGCTGTAAGTTTGAAACTTAATCTGATGTCTATTTCTGGCAAAATATCTAAAGTTGGAATAAAGTACTACCAATAAATATTTTATATGATTTTGATATTACGATACTTTTCGTGTAAAACGACTTTTAACTGATGGATTTTAACATAGCAGAGATAGGAACCTTCGTGATTTTACCTCTGGAAAGACCAGAATGCACCACGCGCCCTACAATCGCACTGCGTAAGCCAATTATCTTTAAGTAGGCCATCTTCCTCCCTGTTAAAATCTTTGGTTTTAACCAATGAGATATTATTATCATCGCTAGAGGGAACATGACGTATCTTCCCTTCGCTAATTTTTGAAGCCACAACCATAGATATAATAACACCTTATCGAGAGCTCCGCAGTTAATTTAAATTGAAATGACGCGTTTTGATTGGTTGAAATTCATGGACGCAGTCAAGCTTAAGCGAAACTTTAATTTCTTTTCGAAGCTTACGCCTTGCAAAAAGTACAAAAGACACAAAATAACAACTTATCCATTAAATAATATTCCAGCGGCCTCGTTTTCGGACTTTAATAAGTTGCTACATCCACACACTACACAATTTAGCTTCGATCGTTTCCGCCATTTTGTATACCCAAGCAGTGTTACCCAGGCCCCTCGAATGACGTCATATAGCGGAAGCTAGATGCCTTCCATCTTGCAAGTAGACTTTGTAGGAGCGCTTCGTGTGGAGTAGATCGAATAAATACGCGAAATGGCCGAAATAGAAACAAAACCCAAGTCTAAGCGTTGTACAGAAAAATTGTGTTGTCTTTGGATGCACTGATATGACAAATCTAGAATCAAGAATGGCAGGAATAACTTTCCATGCGTGAGTATTAGCAGTTTTAATTGCAGTGTACTTGGCCTTGGAGGTAAATAACACATGTTCGTGTGTTATAGGGTAATAAAGAACCAATAGTAAAAACAAAGTTTTTTACTATATCCATCTAGTATCCTATAATCCGTCATATTAAGCAGTTACCTCTACAAATATATAGCATTTTACAACATAGCGTCCGTGTAATCAGGCACCGCACCCGTTATTGTTGCAGCCAATCACAACGCTGGCCAATCACAACGGTGCGTATCGGAAAAGGGTTCCCCGATTCGAAAAGTTTAGTCCCCGATTCTATAAGCTAGCCTCTTTTTGGGGAGTTGAAATTTTGATAGAATGAAGTGTGTGCGAGGGCGGGTCTATCTGCCAAGTTTCACGACGATTGAATGATTGTAAGTGATCGAACTAGTCGTCGCAAGATTTGACACCTGTGGCTCAAGGTGCAAGCATAATCAAGCAATCAAGCAAGATTCCCGCAAGTTAATCTAGATGGATAAAAAGCATCCCACATCCTCATTTTGTTGGTGCTCGTGTCCAAATATATTAATGCCTTTAGACTGCAGTTGATGTATCTCAAGGTTGTGGAATGTGGACACAAGGCATTGCTCGCAGGACTTGCCGACTGCATCCCAGCGAACGTTGGTACCGCTTACAGCTAAGTTTGCAAATGGTGCGATTTCGAGGGAATGTTTAAAGTTTGTGAAGCTGTCTGCGAGACAGATTTTTTAACCACAATTACTGTTATTTGCTAAACAGTAAACATGTTTTACATTAGATAACTTAGGTAACTGGATGCAAGGCTACAAGAATATTTCGTTTGATTGGTGTACTTAAGCCTAGGTCATATGTTGGGATGAATTTTGTTTACAATATTCAGAGCTATGCCAAGTGTAACTCCTGTTTAGCAATGAATGAATCTCAAACAGTTTACCTTGTTGCGTTTGTGTCAACGAGTTCGTGTAATAAACGAATAGTAGTACTAGTAAATTGGATTATGCTGTAATGTTATTACATGATAAACTGCTAATAGTTTGAATTTCTTTCTTCAGATTTCCAATGCCAAATCCAGATCGGGTCAAAGTGTCGGAACATGCATTGCATAGAGTAGTTTTCAAATGCACTGAATGGTCTTGTACACCAGAAATAACCACAGTGGGCAGACACTTCGAGTGAGGGAAGGTAAGTCTTACAAATGTTTCGTTACTATATGATTAGTTTATTTATGCCAACCATGCCAGCTTCACTAGTTTTGTTGACCTATCCACAATGTCCATGTAAGTAGGTAAGTATAATCTTTATTAACCAATTGCTAATCACACTATACTGTACAGACAACTAATACATGCCATACATGGGTATGAAAGGTAGGAGATGTCTCATTTTGGATTGATGTATAATTAGTTCAGAAGTCTTCATTTCGTTTAGTTCTGAGTTGCATGTAGTCAGGGGTTAAAGTGGTTTGGGTGAGCAGTGGGAACTTCAAAGAAGAGTTTTATTGGAAAGCATGTATTATCATGGTTCCACTGCATGGCGAGCAGTGGGAACTCAAGCCCAAAATGTCGAGAGCAGTGGGAATGCCGTTCCCACACCACTTTAAACCCTGCACATAGTAGCCTACCGGGAGACGTGTCCAGTTCAGCACTTACAGTGGCACTGTTCAAACATGGAATAAGTAAATAACTGTGATGAATATTACATGTTTCTATGGAACTTTGACTCCCATCTCTTTGCAAAGATGTTTTATCACCATCACTGCAGGCTATGTTAGGTCACCATGCATAGATGATGCTGGCTCAAAAAACAAAAGATATAGATCTGAAGTACATTTAGACAACTTCGTGGACAAAATCTGTTCAGTTTCAGTATCCAGAGTATCTTACAATTCAGATATTCAGAGTATTTATTTTGATACTTGCAGGTATTGTTCCAACCATCTTCAGTTTACCACCACATCTGCAGAAGGACTCTTAAGTCTAAACCACACAGAGCTCCAAAAGACAGATCTGTACGCTTGCCTACCATTCCTGGATTACTACATCTCACAGAACCAGCGGCAACAGTTACAGCGGCTCATCTCGGGACAATGCAGATCATCCATATTTCATGCCAAGCCCTATTATGCTAAAGAGACGTCTGGTCACAGTTCATCAGAGACTGGAAGCCATGCAAAAGCGTCAGTAGAGTAGCCAGCAAAAATGCCGCAGATTACATGTGTAGTTTAATTCAATGAAACTCAGTGAGAGACATAAAACCTCAGTGCCAATGAAATTTACTGTGTACTGTTGCAAATTAACTGTCCATTGGCAAGTTTGAGCCCCATCAAATACTGGACTGCATGAAGCAGAAATGGTCACCAAACCCTCATTTTGCAAGCTCATCGGTGCTTTATACCCCTTTGCCAAAGGATTCCTAAGTACTGTTTAAAATATCAAAAAGTCAATCAATAATTTTTATGAAATTAACTGTTGCTGAGGAGTTTTGAAATTTCAGTAGTTGCAGGGTCTCATCACAAAATGCAATTGCATTAGCAACAAAAGAACTTGGGGCTTGGGCTGCCACTTTTACCTTCATTTTGTGTCTGTTCCACTGGGTATGGAGCTTGTGAAGTTTATTTGCAGCTCTCAAACCCTCATTACTCTGCAAATCTTGCAATTCCCTTAGATAATTCCATTTAATTTCATTGCCTGATGGAGTCAATCAGGAATAAATGTGCCTCGTTAGCCAAGGCAGAGCAGCCATATCATCGATTTCAATCTCCATATCCACATACCCACAAACTTGTCTGTTGCAGAGTAAAAGTCTAGCTGCTTTCAAATAGCAATTTTATCCATCATAAAGGAACACAACATTCTATCACCAGCACTTTCTCTTGCTCTACTTTCCAAGGCCAAAAACACTTCATTGCGAAATCCTGGGTTCCCATTAATGCACTTTTACCAACAACTGATGGTCTGTGGATGTGGCACACATTTGTTAAACGTGAACATAATCCTAAGCATTTTAGATGATTAAAATTGTAAAGGAAGAGCATATGCACGAGGTTCAGGCGGATATGACCTAACAGATTCCCAGAACCTTTTTCTAAACAGCTGATAACCAAATCTAAAGCTGGTCCAGAAAATGATGCACAAAGGTTCTCAGCTGCCTGTTGTGATAACAGTTTTGTTTATTTTCAGATCATGAAACCACATCAATAAACAATCATCAGGTTAATCTAATCAGGTCCATTACCTCAAAAATAAAAAATACATAAAAAATAAGGTAGCTTCACCTGTGAAAAACTTACACTAGACTTGTACAAGGAAAAACTGTCGTTATGTGTGTAATAAGATGCTGGGTTTAAGGACAGTGAACTGTTAGTTGGTCTTATGTCTTGTAATTGACAAAAGCTTTCATATATTTTATTGCTGCTTTATTATTGTACATTGCATTCATAAAAGCTACTTGAAGTTACTGTGTGCTTTACTTTAAGTTAGTGTGATGGTGGTGGACTAGTGGTGGAAGTATGGTGGTGGTGGTGTAAGATACTATGACTCTGAGGATGATTATGGTGGTGGTGGAAGTTACTGTGACTCTGAGAGTGATGGTGGAAGTGACTGTGACTATGATGATGATGATGGCGATGGTGGAAGTTAGTGACTCTCAGGGTGATGTTAGTGGTTGTGCAAGTTATCATGACTAAGGATGATGATGGTGGAAGTTACTGTGACTCTGAGATTATGGTGGTGGTGGTGGTGGTGGTGGAAGTTATCGTGACTGAAGATGATGATGGTGGAAGTTCCTGTGTCTCTGAGGATGATGATGGTGGTGGTCGTGGTGGAAGTTATCGTAATAAGGATGATGATGGTGGAAGTTACTGTGACTCTGAGGATGATGATGGTGGAGGAAGTTACTGTAAGGGTCGTTGTCAAGGTGATGACGATTAAGTCTTATAGAGTTAGGCAATCAGAGTAGTCCATGTGCGGAGACTAATGAGCACATGCCAACGCGAGGCCTTATTCTTTATTTAAAAATCTATCCATGTTACGAAAACACCAATAGCGTCATATACAAATGACATAATTAATTATGAACTAATTAAATGGGCGAAGATTAAAACGATTAAATTATTAATTTGTTCAGTTTTCACATCCCACTGGCTGCGGTAAATGCACTGTTTACATCCGATGTGTCTACCAAAATGGCGTTGGGTGCGCCGCTACCGTCTGCGTCAAAGGCCGTAAGCCCAATACACGGCAGCACTTTCTCTAGTTCTTCTATTACCTCGTTGGTGTTACCCAAAGATGTTAAAATCTTTGGTGTTACCACTCAACATTTTTGGAAAAACATAGATCACCGGTAAAAAAAAACATAGAAAAACATAGACACTGTTTATCAGGCGGTCCGTGTAAAATTAGGTAAAATCCAAGCTTTTCTTCTGCAATTCTAATAAAAAATTCCCAAATCTACAAAAAAATTCCCGAATCTACCCCAAAAAAAGTTGACAAGCAAAAAAAAAAAACCCACATCGCATATCCCAAAAGTCATGATATTCCATTAAAACTTCCTAAAAAAAGTACTTTTCTTTAGAAATTGCTGAAAAAAACCTTTTTTTAGCTTCCATGGAAAAAAACATAGATTTTCGAGAAAAAAACATAGAAACATAGACAAAGTCAAAAAAACATAGATCTTGGAGGAAAAACATAGGAGTGGTAACACTGTACCCAAGGGTCAAGGCCTTTTGAATCGGCAGCGTCAAAAATAACAGCAGATCAGTCCTCTAGTGATATATTTATATATTATACATCTCTATGATTATACCCATAGATTTCTATCTATGGTTGTTTCGAGCGAGACTATCACGTGACTAGAAGCCGAGCGATAATGCAAGAATTTGCACCAAGAGGCTTTTTGGAAGCCGACGATTTCAGTTCCGTTCTGATGCTTAGTTCTGCGTAAGGAACGATTAGACTACGGGATATTTTGAACTGATGTCCGAAACAGTTATAGAAAGCGTTCCGCTGCATGATCATCCGGAATATCGAGACGGATGTGTTGAAGTTCTGTGCGAAGAATGGGGTCGCAGCAGATCGGCTCGGTAGGTCTCTGAATTCTGTTTATGTGTAGGGTAGGGAATATAAATGTTGTGACCTGTAATTACGTAACGTAAATCTCCGAAATGTATCAGCGCCACACAAAGGCACGTCAGAGGACCAGCTTCTTCACCAGACCTGCTGTTTGTATGGCGTCTTTAGAAACTGCTCGATTTTATCAATAGTACGATGTGTAGTTTGATTGATTTCTGTAGGGCAATCTTACGCTTTACCATGGCCGTAGACACGTTCACATTCTCTGTTACAAGAAAGTTTTGCAGTCGCCTGATATCCCACCATGGGCTTAATTAAGCAATGAGATTTCGTTGTATGCATTTTAAGGATTTTTCTATCATACTAGAATTGGCTTAAGGCTATGTCTTGCCCAGTTTTCCAGTGTTATTTAACGAAATTAAACGATTATCTCTAGAAAAAGGAACAGCAAATTTGCTGTTCGCTTGCAACTATGTGCACTATATGCATCAAATTATTGCACAACCATCACTTTGTTCTCAGTCTGTCAAGAAAGATAAGTAGTTAACCTCAAAAGAGCAGAGAACTTCGAGAAGTAAACAGATTCCCACTCATTCTGTCAACACCACATGCACTGGTGAGCTAATTTGCAGTAGCATCACCCCAACCAGCCATGCGTCATACACAGGTCAGTCATGTGAAGTAGTCCTTTAATTAAACCTGGCACAGCTACATGCACATTCAAAACCACTTTCTGCAGATGCTAAGTGCTTAATTGCTACTTAGGGGCCTAACATTCAAGAAAACACTGTAGCTAATCGTCACATCAATCCAGGTTATGGCTTTCATTGTTTCAAACTGCCCTTCCATTTCCTGTGTGCCTTCACTAAAATGTGATCCAAGTTCTGTGAATTCTTAATTGATCTTGCGTATTTTACTTCCCATAGTCGCCATTCTTAACTTAAATTGCCAGTTTCTTTGTTACAGACTTGCCATGTTGGAGAAGTCAAACCAGAAATTTCCATACAACATAGCACTTCTGGAGAGACTGGTCTCTAATGTAAAGCAAGTGAGCGTGATTGGACACAGTCGCCTCTGCCGAGTCTATGGACAGCCAGAAGCTGCTTTTGTTGAATCAGGTGAATATCTAGAAAACGTTGCAGTCACACCATTATGATTACTGTAGTTTTAAATCTGCTGACAGTGGCAAGATTACTCGAATAATCGTTTAGTTACTTTGTTTCAACCATTTGTTAGCATGCATGCTGAGCTGAATCTCAGACAACAAAGGCTGTAACATGCCAGCAGAAAAAACCTCTGGGTAGGTGGCGCTATGGTGTGTTTACACTGGCTCAACACGGCTGTGATTATTTAGCCGGGGTTGGGTAGGGGGCGCTCCTGAGTAGTTGGTCTTGAAGGGGCTCTTAAAAACGTCACTGATGAATTTCACTGGTGCACCTAAGCTCCTACTTTTGTGTTAAGTTAATGTGGTAGTACTTTGCAAGTGATTCAGACTGCAGTAAACAGTTTCTGTTGTTTTAATTCATTTGTCTGCACTAACTGTTGCTGTTAAGGACTGACACCCGAGTGTTCAAAAGCAGGCTTCAGACATTTTGTCTAAGATTTGCTTACTAACTAAGTGTTGTGCTGTTGGTCACTATGGTGTAACTGTATTGTGCTTTATTGTATTAGTATTTATCCTCCGACAAAGATACAATAAATGTGTTGTTTGTTTTCCCAGAATGTAAGAAACCTCGGTTGTTTAATACTAGAATGCTTTCTGCCTGCTCACGGTTTGCTTACTGTCAGTCTGTTGATTGAAGTTGTAGTTCGAAAGAGAAGGCGAAATCAAGGCTTGGGGCGAAAGCTGATGGATGAAACGGAACAGCACGCACACAGGTTCGATTAATCTAATCCAAGAGTATAGTTTGCATTGTGATAATAGTAATTACATAGCACTGTTTATAGAATAACTGCTTAGAAGCATTCTATGCGATAGTCCTGTAGGAATAGATGTCTTGGAGTGTGACTGAGTTGAAGTTTCCAGTGCTTAATAACATATTATGGTTAACTTTGATGTTACCCTCCTCACTTATCCAGTCTTGCACCACCTGAAAACAGCAGTGGCGGCGTTTAACTTAAACGTGACTGAAACTTCCAAGCTGTACAGTAGATAGGCAAGCAGAGAAGGAAACTGGAAGGATTTGAATATGTTCTTGAAGCAGTTTTGACTCAAGGTTGATTATGAGATCTGTGCAAATTGTGAATGACTCAAGAAGATTCTGTGGATCGATTTGCACAGGAGGCATATCTGATACAACTGTAGTTTAGTTTGCTGTGATATAATCTTGTGTATGCATGTATGTATGTGTGTCACTTGTATGTATGTATTGTATATGTATCTGGATATTTACACATCTATAAAAACTGTAGGTTCTAATGGGCTAGAATGGCTTATAACAGCACTTTGTTTACTTTCACATGAAATTAAGGGCTACATATAACTGTCTGGTTACGTTTTCTGTGAACGAGATATGTTCAATTTTTTAGATTAGGTATTACAACGCTCTACCTCAGCACTCACGACAAGCAAGACTTCTACAATCACTTGGGCTATGAGTATTGTTCACCAGTTGTTTCTTCTGGCGCTGCTTCAGCATTTCTAACTGAAAAGGTATTTCCAGTGTGCTTTTTGCATATTTTTGCCTTATTAGTTATGCGATACAGTTTACAATCTATATAATACAAGGATGCCTCTTTGTTTGCCACTTACACTTCATTAAAGACTAATCATCAAAGATGCCATACAGGGGCAGTGCGAGGGGGTTAGCTCCCCCCTAACTGCGGCTCAGCCCCCACAAAAAGTGGGAAATCACTGCAAATCACAGGGAGGAGGGGACAAAAACGAAGGTTTTTGGAGCTTTAGCCCCCAAACCTGAAATCCTGGCGCCGGCACTGATGCCATAGTCTGAAATCGCAGGTCAGTGGAATGGGAAGCCTGGGAAAAATAGAAATTAAAGTATAACATTAGAGATTATAGGCCACTGTAGAATGTAAACCAGAACATGGTTAACAATAATTATGAGTGCAATAAAGGATATACTTACTTCCACCAGACCCTGCTTGACAGTTGTCTTTACTATCTACCTGCAAAGGCTGACTTTACATGTGGAGGGCTGTTTGACCTGCGTGAACCTGTGCTGAAATCCATGATCACATTGATCAGTTTACCTTTTTCTGACATGCTTTGTTTATCATCTTAATCAATGGCGTGCCCATCTGTTAAGTATTGCCATCTCCACGACTCGGCCATTTCCTTTGGTAACTCACCATTACCTTTGTTAACTCGCCATTTCTTTTGGTAACTCGCCATTCCTTTGGTAACTCGCCATTTCCTTTGGTAACTCATCAGGTAACTACAAGGTAAAACCAACGTGCTCTGCTGCAACCATCTATTCCATGGCTTGACTCGGAGTACAGCATTGCACAAGACATTCAGACAAGCTGAACAATTGCTAACCTTGGATTGAAGTCTTCCTCTGCATGTATTCATACTATTTCAGAGACAGACAGATAGATAGATAATATGAACTGATGCATTTGAAAACTGGTGCTTGATGGACACTGCCTTTATTTACAGCAAAAACCATCGATCTTACACATGAATTTTCCAAACTTTAGAAGTACATGTATGTGCTGGGATTACAAGTGCTGACATCACCTCAGAACTAAACTGTTTTATATGGTAATCTTGTTTCAGCTTTCACTGCTGGTTGGCTGCTATGAATCATCTCCAACGTTCAAGAACAACTTCCCAAAATCTACAGAGGGTCAACTCACGTTTGATTCAGAAGTTGGTGAAACACCCTCTGTTGATGTTGAATACAGCAGAGACTTCGATGAGGTTTCAGAGGCCCAGAGCGAAACTGAAAGCATCAACCAAGATGAAAATGATCCCACTGAACTGACGATACGCCCGAGGTCGAGTCAGCCACCCCCACCGCCCCCACCCACCCCGTTGGCCAGTCGGGCAGCCAGTTGCGATCGGAAGGAGGTCACCAAGAGAATCTCAGTCTTCTGGATGAAGAAGGAGCTGATCTCGTGACTTTTGTCATATCATTTGAATTCATGCTGACCTCTGCTGTTTGACTTTTGCTCTTTGACCATTGCTCTTTGACCTCTGCAGTTGTTTAAGTCAGAAACTGAGGATTTAACGGTTTCTTGGTCTTGGGTTGATAATGCCTCATTCTTGGAGATTTTATTGGTCTTGCAAGAGAAGTCGTGGATGTTGCTGATGGTGTCTTGATTGTGCAGACGGTTCTTGGTCTTGTAAGAGAAGTCTTGGGTCTTGTGGTCAACGTTCTTAGTCATGAGGGGTGTCAGATGACGTCATGGTCATGAAGCTTCATTATAGAGAGGTGTGTGCATGGTCTGCAAGTCTTTGTGCTTATGAAAATGGCAAGGTCTCATGGAGATTTAGGTGCTTGCAGGGAGTGTCTGGGTGTTGCAAAAAGTGCGATCGTATGGTGGCGAGTCCTAACAAATTAGGTAATCAATTTCACACAACCAGGGTCCACAAAATTTGCAATTTTCTTTTGTTCTACGATGGTAACTATTTAACAAAATTGTTTCTTAAGCTCAGCTTAATCAAGAGAAACAATATGTTTTGACTAACTACCGAATTATATTAACTAGATCATGTTGAAGTCAATTTCTATAATTTTTCTAATAAATTAAGGATGCTCATAAATGTTGCTGTAGGTAATTATACTGAACTGTTTAAACTACAAGACTTGATGTTTATCGTGCTTAGGTATTTTGTGTGATGTGCGCTTTGTGGATGACCCTTGCATTGTTTTTTGTTGATGACCCCTTAGCAACCTGTTTTCAGGTACAATAGTCTTACGAACATGTTGTTGTTAAAGCAGTGTGAAGATGTTTTTTACCGAGTCACAGAATAAATTTTTTCTCTTGATTCTAGTCTTCTGCTTTATCGAACATTATCTAGCATGTCGTAACAGAACACTACATAGTATTTTGCACAGTGATCTGTGCAAAAATCGACAGCTGAAAGTGGTATTCAATGCTATTCAATGTACATGTATTCAGTAATGGTCAGATAAGTCGGATTTAATGTGTTCTCTTTAAAGAGGAAGGCAGTTAGATTATAATATAGTAAGTGTTACATACAGCTGTTTAAAAGGCAAATTAATTAGCTGCCATTCAATGTGCAAATGCATTACGTGAACCTCAGTATCAGACCACCTTTGGAAGCCACATCCAGAATTGTAAAATGAGGCATTCCAAAATTAAATTAACCCCTTCGCTGCGGATGACGAGCAAGTCTTGTCATGGAAATGCATTGCCATACACGGATGACGAGTATGTCTCGTCATGGATATCCTATGCCATACACGATTTACGAGTGAGTTTCGTCAATAAATGTATTGACGCAGGCGGCAATCCGCACGCTAGATAGACTTAATCGTTTCCGCACAGCAGAATGTAAAAAATATAATTCTTCACTATTATGTAAGACCTAGATGTCAGAACAGGCGAAGTTCAAGGTCAATCATGATGTAATTTATTACACATGTAGATGGGATAAAAGTACTTGTATTTTCGTGCAGTCAGTGAAGTTATTGAGTTTTCGGACAAATCAGTGAATGAACATAATTATAAAGACATTTATTATAGAGAAATTTATTGTGTTGATAAAGATATCAACATATAAATGTGAGCCGATCACTTATTGAAGATCTCAATGAACAGTTTTGTAAATTTTACACACGTGATCATAACATATAGCTCTTGATCAAACGCTTATTCTTTGGAAAGGTCGTATGTTTTTCAAACAATACTTGCCTGCAAAACGCAAGAGGTTCGGCATAAAAATTTATAATGCTTGTGAAAATTCCGGATACAGGCTACTTACAGATTTCGGGTATACATGTCGCACACGGGATTAAAAGGCTGTCGCAGCGAAAGGGTTAATGCCAATTTAAATATGGGATTTACGTATATGTGCATGAATGCTCTTATCAGAATTCACGTTATGAGATGTGTCATAAGGAGGGTCCACTAGAGCAGAAGTGGCATCAATCTAACACTGGTCGTTGTACCCATTTAGTATACTACAAAACCCTCCCGCTTAAAAAATACTCTTCAGAAAACGCAAATGTCCTGTAACATTTCACATATGATATTGCTTACGTATGCATGACATTTAGCATAAAATTTCTTTAATAGTGACCCTGATTAAAATGACAGAAGACAACATACACACTTTTAACATAATATAAACAGCCACGATTAAAATGCATCGTTAATGCACAATTCAGGACACAGTTTTGAACACAAATGTGCAACATAAATCCTGATAAACAAATGTAAAATGGACAGCAGATTCATCAACTATTTGAGCCATGATTCATAAAGATAAAATAGTCAGACTATATTATATACTTTCAACAAAACACTTGAGAATCAGCTTCAAATACTTCACGGTGCTGTTAAACAATGCTACAGGCGCCTGAGCAAAATGGGGGTGGAGTCTGGTGAGCCCATGAATGAATGAATACGAATAAAGACCAAAAACGCAGAAGTGACCTAGGTCCTAAGCCTGTATTGGCAAACATACAAAGTAACCTTTACACAGTTGTGGCCTCATACAGAAGAACCAGCTGTCAAACTTTTTAATGGCGGGCCAGTGGTAACATTTTCCGACAAGTGACGGTGCTACAGGCGCCTGAGCAAAATGGGGGTGGAGTCTGGTGAGCCCCTCTCCAGAAATACTTTGCAAAACTAAATCTTAAATGGTCCATTTTTAGCATACAACAGTCTTAATTTTGATCTTTATTATCAAAAACCTCTACAGCGGAGCGAGGATTTAGTATTGACTGGCTTGTTGCTAGCACAGCAATTTGATTTCACTTCATATGCAGTGAAAAATTACAAGTTTCAACTTTTATTCTCAAATTTTCCAGTCTTTACGCAAGGCTCCGTGGGCCAGAAAAACATCGTCGGCGGGCCAGAAATGGCCTACAGCTTGACACTACTGGTATAAACAAGATAATGCTACAAATGAAAACTGCACATCAGTTACCAGTACCTGAATTCTTGAGCGTTAGTATTCAAGCATAGGAAATTAGCACAGTGCAGCTTTTAGCCTTGTTTTGAATTCAAATCATACAACACCTGCAACTCGATTTGTTCATACTTCAATAGCGTCAATGCCAAGCATGAAGTCACATCACTAAACAATCATGTGAAAGTTTTCCTTAACATCCTTACAAAGCAACTATATCAGCAGACACTCAAAAGTCTAACACTGTACTACAACTAAACAGCCTCACAGATTTTAGTCTACTGTTGTGTTGCCAAATACTGTACGTTATTATCAATAATGCATTGTCAGAACTCACCAGTGCATTCAAAGAATGTCTAGGGTTCAGTCACAACTGTTCAGTGTTCACGATCTCACAGAAACAATACCAACAGAATGAAAAAGAATAATTCGCTATAAATCAAAGAGCCCTACTTCACCTCAAACTTTAATTGAAACACAGGTCTATAGCAGTAGTGAAACTACTATAGGCGTAAAATGCATGGAAAGCTGTGTTTGCATAACACACTCAAGTTTTGTACAGTGACTTCAGAAGACTGGTGCCCTAGTTAATAAGGCTTCAATCAAGAACACTGCAAATGAGAGCAACTCTAAAACAGGCAGTCTATGTTTGATATAAATGCAATCTTTGGTCTTCCAGACTCGCCTGAACAAAGAGACGCCGGTAGAAATTTCTAGATCCCAATTCACATGCTTGAAGACTCATAATGGTCAGAGATTGTTCCTTGGCCTGTTTTTCAGTGGAAAGTCACATCGAGTACTGCCATTCAGAAGCAGCTGGCCTTTCTTTCGCGCAGCACAATCCATCACACCTGTCTTGTTGAGTGGTGGTTTTTTGGTCACAGAACCTGTAATCAGTGGCTGCTTGATTTTTGGAACCGGAGTCGTCACACCACTTGAACTCGACAACATCGTGCTCTCTGGGATTGGATCCCGCCAACTGGTGCACTTCAAAGTGGCACTTCCATCTGGTTTTCCAGGAGACGGCCTACATACAAATCGTTCAGTTGGATCTAGCAGGCGGGGCAGGCGTTTCGGAGTCAAGGTACCGCTTGAAACCCCACCAACCAAATGAGCAAAATTCAGATGGCGGGAAGATGTGTAACCCAATCGGTCATGACCCTTGCTTTTGTCACACACAGTTCTACCACTGACATGAAGCAATGTTTCATCTGACACATTGGTACTTGGTGTTGAACAATCACTCGGCTGAAGTACCACAGCATTTGAAACAGTATTCAAAGCTACCTGATCACATGGTAGAATTACCGTTTCACTTGAAACAGTATTCCATGTGCGAGGATCGTGTGACTGAGCAACTCCTTCATCTACAACGGCAACTGATTTTAGTTGAGGGCATGGTTTCCCTACCATTTCACTAAATCCAGCGGTATGAGATATCTCTGAATCCAGTGACACAATTACTGGACCATTTGAAAGTCTACTTGCTGTCTGTGGGTCACTATGTGATAGAACTGATTCGCTTAATGACAAAGTACCAGGAATCGACTGTGTCGACGCAACGGACGTATTTGTATGACTGTCCACCACATTAAGTTTATTGTCTGATGTCACAATTGTATTGAATATGCAAACATCAGTTGTAGGAGAGTTGCTAATTTCATTCGCAAAGTCAATGAATGCACAGTCATGGCCATTTTGTGGTGAAGTGCAGTCAGTTTCCATCGATACGAGACTAGCTGAAGATGCTTGAAATGTCAGCTGCCGTTTCACTTCTTTTAAAATTCTCGGTGAGCCATGTTGCAACGGCAAAACAGAAACACGGTCGCCATTTATTGGACTCGTGTCAATAACAGCCACGCTGTTTCTTCTGACTTTTATCACCTCATTATTAAAAATCGACCTAGTCTCGTTAGCAACATCCAGAGAACGGCGGTTCAGAGGGGAAGGCAGTCCAGTTTTTACCGTGTTAGGTTTTCCTCTCTTGAGACCACAAGATCTGTTCAAGCTACTGTCTTCCAAAATGCTTTTGGTCCGAAGAGGCGTGGGGCATCCCGGTAGAGTGCCAAGATCGCTCTGTCCCACAAGAGTTTCGCTTTGGGCAGTTGCTACATCACAGTGCCTATCATACGGGTTATTGCGGTCAAAGGTCATGTCAGAGTCATGAACTGAACTGAAGTCGAGGTTGCTTGGTGACTTGTGGTAGACGGAAGTTCTCACTCCTTCAGCAGTAGTTTCAACAAAATCCATATCTTTCTGAGTTTCCTGTAAAACAAATTTAATATACAAATAAAGTTCGAATCACGTAAGACCGAAACAGATATGACAAAATATTACTTAGTATAAAATTGATGCTTAGCCCATTCCAATGTCAATGCATTTTGATGTTAAATTATTCTCGAAAGACAAAACTCATAAGACGAAAATATCGGTTATTATAAAAACGATTTTATGTTGTTTGCAGCATAACTCAAGACAAAGTCCTTCAGATTTTACGAAATGCTGACTGATTCACAATAGCTGAAGGATGTGGAAAGGTTTCAATATCCAAAACCACCACGTGCACCATATATCAGGGCCAACTGACTCTCACAAAGATGAAGACCAGTCCATTAAGTTATTCATATAACAGACAGCCATTATGTATTAAGTGTTAGCTAATTCAATTTCTTAGCCTCAGCATATGCATGCGGATGGCCAGTTCTTTCCCTTGCCATCTCATCTTCCCACCGACAGTATAGGGTCACTGTACTCATCATAGCCAAGTTGGTTGGGGGTGCATGCGGAGCAGAAACCTCTAAACAAATTTCATCCCCGGCAGAGGTTTGAACTCTCGACCTCTCAGCCGACAGTCGCTAACCACTAGACTATCTAGTGCACACTCCCACACAAAACTGCGCATCAACCCAATCCTGGGAATTTGTAATGATCACAAATTAAAAATATTGTTTCTTAAATGCACATTGCTTCCATGAGACAATACCATTTCTTATTAATACCATACCTGAGTTTCTCTGCCGCCACTCAGACGTCTCATGAAGCCTTCAAGGCTCTTGCGTAGTCGGTTCTTTGATGGCGTTTGCAATGATAAGCTCGGCGACTGGCCAACAGAACCAGCCCTAGAAACCAGGATCAGTTTTTGTTAGCAATAATCATCAGTAATTAAATATAACAAAAATGAAGAGAGCATCAGTTAGCACACAACAGATAAACAACGAATATATATATATATATATTAAGATTTGTAATTAAACATTTATATAACACCTCTTCAAAATATCTACTCTCTGCACTAGCCTATACGATGCTAAACGTCATTACAGACGAATAAATAATTACATCAGTTATGTAAATAAGCATTTAAACTTACTCATTGAACACTAATCTACCATCATTTCTGTTGAAAAAGGCTCTCCATCAACCTTGTTTTACTACCTACAAAAGAACATCTTTGAAACGCACCATTGCACCGTTATAATGGGCGGGCCAATGCACACGCGTGGAACCAACCAACAGATTCCCATCGAAAGCTGAAGTCATTATAAGTCGTGTGATATAAATTAGAACACTGATTTCACGTTTACTTCAGCTCTAGAGAACTAAGTTATAATCAAGCAGCTAAACAATGCGTACAGCGATTCCAATGTTTATTGAACAACCTTTTGTTCAGATCTTTCTAGAATTTATCATTGCAATTAGGCTCTCAACTGACCTCCTGAAGCCAATCAGCAAACCTTCTTTCGTTGCAGTTTCCCGTGTTGGCTGGGAGCTGAGTAACTCACATGGTTGAGATACAACATCTGAGCCAAGAAAACAAAGATAATCTTAATCAAATGGAAACTTTATAAAGTGCAAAGCTTTCTGCCATATAACACACTCACAAGCAAAAGCTAGACTAGGTAACTGTTCCTACAAACATAGCCTCAAAATTTATAGATCTTCTTGGTGAAGAGTAAAGGCTTTTTACTGCAACTGAATGCCAGGACATGCTTTCCCATGGGTAAAAGGGTGACCTAAAGCCATGTATAACGCTCAGAATGCTTGGAAATTGTTTTAGCGAATTTATTAAAAATAATGGGGCGCAGTGACAATAGTGTCAACTGCGTTAAAAAATGTAATCGCATTAATTAATTAATCGCGTTAAAAACACGTTAAATGCCCAGTCCTAGTAGTAGTTTCAGTTTAACCACACTGTGATAACAAAGATGCGTCACCTCCTCCTTCATCCACGCTTCATGAGGAATAAACTGCCTGGCACAAAGGCACAGACGTGCAGTGGCATAGATTGAACTGGTCAGAGAGCAGTTTATTCCATATACTCTCACAGCAAACTGGATTTCAACTTTGTATGCACCCTGCAATGCTTTGCCATACCTCTTCCACAGTTGGACCATTTCCCTCAAAAGGACTGTCTAGACATGCACTTCCTTGGGCCAACCAACAACACTACATGTATGCTTTGAAAACACTTGAAATTTTTTCTCTTTAGCTGGGTTTCGAAGCGCTTCTGACTAGATGTCACAAATGAGCACTACACAATGACAAATGCACAGAATTAATAATTGAAAGAGAAGCCTTTTTGACAAACCTCTTCGATTTCCCGGAGTAAACGATGCCACTCCTATCGCAGACATCTGTGGCATGTTTCGAAGAATTGCCTTTCTGCACAAGAAAGAATTACATAATGTAATCGGTGTCACATTTGTAAATTGATTGATTATTTGATATACCACATTTTATTTATAAAACTTCATTAATCATACATAGTGCCACATTTTTTCACGACATAACTCAAATGAAAGAATTTAATTTATTGGGCATTTTAAATAGCAAGCCAGTACTAATCAATTTCTTAGGGGAGGCTCTACTATTATGTTTGCATTCATTAAGCACCACTATCTACTGACCAAGCATCACTTGATGGTGCTAGACTTTACTGCAGACGCTACCATGTCAGATTTACACTATCAACGCAACACAGTTCAGAAACTCAAAACATGATGTTATCTGTCAGTTTTGGAAAGGAATCTAATAATTGGACCGTACATGTGTGTGAGCTAGCTACTAGTGACTTCCAATTTTCTGTGTATTGTTTTGCTCATTGAGGAAATATCTGTTGTTAAGACAATTAACATCATCTAGTTCCTCAGACTGGGTTTCCATTAAGTGGTGTTATGTAGATTTCTAATTACCATCACAAAAATTGTCATTACTGAGCTGAATAACTTCATCTAGTCATAATAAAAATTAATTCTTTAAAATTAATTTTCTGCCAAGTTGAAGTTTTAACCTATAAATATTCTGACTACGAAAACCAGTGCACCAAAGACCAGACCAACTGCATCTCTGAAAAGGTAACGGCCTGAGAATCCCCCTAACAAAAGAAGCCCTGGGAACCCTGTTAAGTCTTGTTTCTTACTTTTTCCCCGCAGAGAACGGTGTCAGCTCTGTGTTTGCTTTGCGTTTACGCATCAGAAGCGGAGTTCCTTCTACCGACATACTGCTCAGAGGTGGAATATGCTGCAAAGAGTCTGGGCAAATGTCTCCCATATTATCAGCATTGATGGATAACGAGTTTGAAGTAGAACAGATGGCGCTACTGTTCTGTTTGTCCTTGTTCCGCCATTTGCTGAAACTGTTGCTGAGATTAGTCATAATTCCTAAAAGCAAACCAAAATAAAACATTAAACTTGTCAAATTTAAAATCTACTCTGTACACGATGTAATCCAAAGTGCATTACATAAATCTCTTACTCTAAGAAATTAGATTCTGAACATTTTAACAGTACTGTAGACTGATATCTGAATCACTGTCGCACATATCTTGATACAACATGGTAGTGGACATTGAACTGAAGTTTTATTTATCTTTAGAATGTAACAGTTTGTTATAATGTAGACTTGTAAAGTATATATGTGACCCTGGACAAAAAATGGAACCACTTGTTGCTACCTAGATCAGCTGGAAAGTGGCCTGTTCCTAAGACTAAGAATACTGATTTTTGCATCTAATTACTGTGTCTGCATCTTCGGTTCACTGTACTACAAGCTCTATTATGCTGCATGATATACGCATGTCAATTCATGTTATTAACACATCAGGTGGTGCGAGATAGGTTGAATTTTTAAATAATGCACCATATGATATTCAATATTTTCGTTTAAAAAATGCACGAAGTTTTGACAAAACAGCCTGAAATTTTTAGCATGATTGAATACAAATCTGCATCTAAACATCTTTAAACATTGTAATGACAAATAAATACCATAAACTGCTTATGAACAAACCATTTCTCTTTTTTTCTTTGTCTGTTTCTCCAACATTCTCCACATCGCTGTCAGACAGACACGAAGTCCTGAGGAAGACATCCTCCGCCAGTTCCTCTGAGATCATTCCAATCATACCGCTGCCCTCGATCAGGATCTGGACGACAGCTGTTTGTGACTGCAAGGTCTTGTTTTCGATCAGAACATCCGATCGACCTATAGACGATCCATCCGCTCGGAAAACGTTTGGCGTTAGGCAGAGTGCGAGGTTCGACGCATCCATTTTATTGTACGCGGCTCTCTCTGCAACTCGACTGAAGAAGGTCATGAGAAACCGAAGTGTGGAGACATGGTGAGTAGGAAGGATGCTGCACAAGAGGAAGAGGGCTGATTTGCAAGCTGGTTCAGCCAAGGACTGGCATTTTACGAAGGCATCCTGGAGCCGGAAAGTCAAGAGTGGCTCTGGTAATTCCCGTATGAACTGCTTCAACAAGCTGGCGAGGTCTGTAGGGCTTGCCTCACTGATGTCATGGTTTGATTCAATTTTTGTCTAAATTAGCCAAGAACCAGAATAAAGATATCAACATAAAAGCAAAAGCAATATTTTCTGATAAACTGTAGCATAACAAAACCAATAAGTAGTACTGTAGTATTCCATAGACCTTAAAACATAGACACATAGTGCAAGATGAGTATAACATTAGCATTAGTAACAGTAGTATTAGCACAGGTAGTAGCAATGATAGTAGTAGTAATAGTATGGTACCAATGGCAATGTGTAATGTACATGGTAAAAACTGGTGAAGCACCAAAATCAAGCTGAAAATCAGGTCAGTCAAAATGAAAAGCAATCAAGGCCAAGAACTAATTGAGGGACCATGCTAAAATGTGACAACTGCAGACTTATACATACAGCTTTTACATCATGTCAGACTATGGCTGCGGATTAGCTAACTGGATTGGCCTTCCTCTGGATCTGCATCTCCTGTAGGACAGGGACACTGCAAGCACTTAAACCAAAACTGGAAGAATTCATTTTCACAGCAAACAGGATAAGAGTCTTATAATATGGTTAATGCCTTGAAGAGACTCTGCATAAATCCTCCGAAAGAATGAATATTCATTATCCAGTGCTAGAACTGTCAAATTCTCCTACAACTCCATCATCGTAACGCCACTGTAATATCTAGCCTTAAAAGTGCTTACCCGAAGCTCTTTCTGTCTCATAACTGATCCAGACTTCCGAAAAATGCCCTCGGTATCAAAGTCTTTCTCTATTAGCTGACAAACATCTACGAGAAACCTAGAAAGTAAAAAACAATGAACTACTTCCAAATGCTCCACTTCTTACTGCTTACAATCTTTCCCTGAATGCGGTTTGTCACTCAGGTTTCAATAAACGAATATATATATACATATATATAATTATATATATACATATACATATATATATATACAGGAGACATGGCATGTTTCACCGTACATTAGGGGCACTTTAATGATGAGAGTCAATGGTGTAGCAGGAATCAATTTGGGGGTTTCCATTGGACATTCCATGGTCGCAGAGTAAGGGGTCAGTTTTTAAAAATGAAGTGTTTTTCTCTGCAATTATTTGGGGGGTTTGAACCCTTAAATACATCCATGATGACACCGAACTAAAAGCATCTGGGAAGCCAGTGCAGTTCGTCATTAAAGTGTCAAGGGCACTACACAGAAGCCCAGGAACACACATGGACTCAGTACTGTAATGAAGCAGGTTATAAAGAGTTTCCAGCATTATATACATGCTGCACAGATTTAGGCATACATCTTATTAATGGAATCTGACAAGACAGTAGCAGTGCTTACTCACTTTGGAACGGGCCCACAGACGTCAATGTCAACGCATGGCAAGTTGGCAAGATTGTTCCCAAACAAAACAGAGTGACAACCAGTCTGGAAAAACAAAAAAACTTAGCCAGCTGATAAATTATTAAATATCATTATTATGTACTTTGATACAGATACTGGTATTTAGGCCGACCACATTACACAGATACAGCTTTTAAAATTGAACACAACTTTATTTTGAAACTATGTCGCTTTTAAAATATCACAGAGGCAAGTCAGTCATGCACCTCATTAATTTCTGGTAATTTCGTATTTTAGCAGTCTAAATTACTCACTATTGTATGGGCTTAAGTGTCAGTAGAAAACACGGTGGATTGACGAAAAGAATTCGGCACGCTTATAGAATCAGGGGCTGAAGGATATAGTGCGTAAGTTTACTAGCATCGTAAGTGTCTGTTAGGGTCAGGTTATGCGTCTTGAGGGTTGGTGTCGTCATTAGAAAACCTGGTATGATGGTATCGTCCGGCATCCGCGCAGCATGCCAAAGATACTGTATAATCCTTCAGCCCCGATACTATTAAGTTTGCCAAGAATTCTTGCTAAATAGAAGTCAGATTGATGAAAATTAGTGGGATTGATGACAAGATTCTGGCTTAAACACAAATGGGATTGACGAAAAATAATTGTTGTTTAAATAGCAGTTGGACTGATGAAAAATAATTGTTGCTTAAATGGTAGCTCGATCGATTAAAGAATTCTTACCTATATAGAAGCTGGATTCATGAAAACCAGACGAGTAACCTTACCCAAACCGACATCGGGGTGCATGTATTTTCTCACGTCATTTTAGGCATCGTGAGAGTCGGTTAGGGTAAGGTTACACATCGTGAGGGTCGGTTAGGGTCAGGGTTAGTGTGGTCTTTAGAAAACATCGTACCTTACGCGCAGCATGCCAAAAGATGGCGTCCGACACCCGTAAACTTACGCACCCCGATACTAAATGCTTGCCAACAATGCTACAATGGGAGACTAATTTCGAACGCTGAAATACGAAATTACCTTAATTTCCTGGTAATCCCATAGTTTAGGTTGCTAAATTATTCTAATGTCTTCAATGCCGTACTTGACGTTGGTAAGTAAGCAGTCTACCTATGTCTATCATAACTATTATCAATCCCGCTTCCATTTCATCGAGAATTTTTTTTAATCAATCCAGCTTCCATTTAATGAAAAAAATGACCTAACTTCTATTTAACCAGAAAAATGTTTTTCATCAATGGAACTTTTATGTAAGCAAAGAACTTTTTCCATGGGTCCAGCTTCGACTAATACGGAAACAATTATTTTCTGCAATCCACCTTCTATTGCATCAAAAACTTAGTTTCATCAATCCAGCTTCTATTTACGGTTAAAATTATTTCCACCAATCCAACTACTATTTAAATACACAAATGGTTTCATCAATCCAACTTTCATTTAGGGCAACCATTTTTTTCATCAATCCAGCTTCCATTTTAATTTGACGATATAAAATAATTTAGCAACCTAAACTACGGGTTTGCCAATTTCCTAACATACAATACCTGAAGCGTGGCCGATTCAGCCCTGGGCCTCTTGCAAGGCTTTGGCACTTTGATTCCCACGGTCTTCAACTCCTGTATGACCATTCGCTCTAAGTGTGTAACACTTTCAACGTTGTCAACATACTTCATTATGACAAATGTCGGTACTTCTTGACTGAAAGGTTACGATTAAAGGCACGTGATGCTAAAGATTATTCTGGTATTGCATTCAAATATTTATGTTATTATTTTAAAGCTTAATAATTTCGCAAAGTGCCGCCATCTTGCCGTTTTGAATAATCCCATTGCAGGCTCTGATTGGTCGAAGATCAGCGGGGGTCGTCTATAATTTCCTAGACATTGATTTGATAAAATTAATTATCGTTCTCGCGCAGATTTAAATAGAGTATAATAATTATTTCATTAGATTTAATTTTAATGGAATTATTATAGATCTATATCTGAAGCATTGAAACTGCATAAGACACTAATAATCATAACAGCAGGTAATGTGGTGCAACAGTAGTGTAGTCCTAAAAATGAAGTGGGGGAACGCCTGTAGCCTATATTGAAGTAAGCAAAAAGTGCCATCTTGCAAGAATTTTGCATAGTGTGAGAAAAAAGTGGGGGAACGGCGTTCCCCCACGTTCCCCCCCACTACACCACTGGGGTGCAGACTAAAGCATGCAATGCGAACTATCGACAATTTTATTTAATATTAGAACTATAGAATAGGCCTATAGGCTACTATTTAATAATAATTATTATATTATTTTAATAACATCGTCTATTTTATTTGGTTATGCCCGACTGTGGCGAACTAAAGTTTATATAATACATGAGGCTGTACGTAGTTGTTAACCACGATATTGGCCATTTGCCTAGCAATGACGTGCTGCTGGTGTCTTCGTAAAAAATAGAGCCTGCAAATTGCAATGAGAAAAATAAGCAAAATATTAAGTGAACGAAGTCGCTAGCCTAGCGACTGGTTTCGACTCAGGCCTTAACGGCGGGTGGCAGCAGTTCTGGGGAAATCACAAGAGTTTATTAAGGGCTGTTCTCCTCACAACTGCCCCAGTTTCTTCACTACAGTTCTGGCGATACATCAAGTAGTAAATACGCTTCGAAGGATAGTACTGGTAGCTAGGTGCGCTTTAGAGTGGGACTAATTTAATCCAAGAACTTCGATAGCGCCACAATCAAGACATAATAATAAATAATAATAATATCTTTTCTTTATTAAGCGCCTGACAAACGCACTGCGCTGTACATTTACATGTTATGCAATTGAAATCTTAACTACTAACAGAACAGACAGCTTGCAATACAACGGCGCTAATGGCAGCCTACAAAGCATATCCGCCCTACGGGGCTCGAACTCGATACCTTTCGGTCTGTGTGCCAGATGTTATCCAATGCGCCACGGGTCCTCGATATAGGCCTATAGGCCTACAAAGTCGTTGTCCAAGCCAACGTCCAGAGTGAGTCTCTACGGCTCGAGGAAATGAGTCAAGAATTCGTTAACAGAGTAAGCTAATCAATCAAATCAATATATTTATTGACCACTGTGATAATAATACAAGCACATAGTTCAAGCAATCGTATGCAGGGAGTCAATAGGTAAACACAAAGAAACATAATCGTTCGGCTAACAGGGTTGCCCTATTTACATCTGCTTTTCAAGAACTCTTATCCTGACTCATCTGATCCTGTACCTTGCAATCCTCGACCTAAAAGACACCCGCCTTAACATCTGCTGTGCCCTCTCTGATCCTCTGGAAACCGGACTCGGACCTCCCTCGGACTACTCTTTGGACAACCCCTCTGATTAGACGCAGCGCTCGTGAATAAGCTGGTGCCCTGCGC
Organism: Aporrectodea caliginosa; assembly: GCA_020284085.1. Classification (NCBI taxonomy): domain Eukaryota; kingdom Metazoa; phylum Annelida; class Clitellata; order Crassiclitellata; family Lumbricidae; genus Aporrectodea; species Aporrectodea caliginosa. The sequence goes on along the minus strand of JACEVL010000409.1, from coordinate 420,585 downwards.
TTGGCTTTCGAGTGGCGCTTTAGAAGTTTGGAGATTACGATTACGATAATCAGTTAGTAGGCTTATGTCTATGAACTTCACCAGAAATAATAATACCGAACAGCTCCCGGTGATGTTGCCAGTTGGCCCATAGCCTACTTGAACATAAACATTGAAAAACGCGAAAAAACCATAGTGGGCTTAGAAGAAGACAGGTAGGAGGTATTCAGGAAAGAGCAATGGCTTCGTCTGATCGGTGACTCACTAGCCCAACAGAACTAAAACAGTCAGTCGTGATAGTTTAATTGGGCCTCAAATGTTCAATCACAACCAGAGTGTGGAGGGAGGGTCACAGCGCGAGTCCGCCCACCAGCACCAGCGTAAACAGTCAACATTGATAAGACTATTAAGGCCAAAATGCATAATGCATAACATTCAATATTAACCTTAAGGCCAAAATAAGTAATGTTCAGCACAAATAATTTATAAACAAGAATTTATCTGCCTTACAACCAAACTGTAAAATTGGCATTTCCTTAAGTTAGCCATGGTAGGGCCTATGGAATTAGAGACTTCATTTTCTTAGCCTCGGCACATCGGTTGATGTCTTGTGCATTAGACACCGGCACAATAGAAGTTGCTAATTACATTACATTACATTAAAGGGTGCGGTGGTGTAGGGGTAAGTTCGGTGCCTTGCAGCCGGAGGGTTGCGGGTTCGAATCCACCTCAAGCCGCCGGCGTAGGGACCCTGGGCAAGTCCTTCACTCGCAGTTGCTCATGAGCTTCGGCGTGAAACTCCGATTCAGTGTCCACGCTGTAGTCGGGAGCGCCTCTGAGTAGGAATCTTGAAGGGGCGCTATAACAAGTGCTCATACATAGCCTACATACATGTATCATGACGGCAGCTGCTCAGACCTCTCCTCACCGCCTGATCTATCACTAGGGTACACTGTACACTACTCATCATGTAACCTGCTTGCTGGGAGGTGCAGAAATTTTGAAACAACTTTCTGCCCTATTGGATATTTTGAACCCAAACATCTCAGTTGATACCACTGCACACAATTCAGCAAATGATAATATGTATAAGAAATTGTCAAATTTAATAAAGACCACACACAGGTGTTTGCCGTTTGCAAATTTCTAAACTTTCAATAATTATTATTCTTAAACGTCTTTGAATTTGTGCTCTTTAAAACACATTTCATTTCATAACACATTTCATTTTATGAAAATCAGTTATCAAATGCACCAACAATTCATACTGTTACACAGTTCAGTTTTAAGCAAATGTATCAACAATCCAGGCATAGCATTAGTGACAAAACAGCAATGTTATGGAAAATTTTTGTATTCTTTCAGATTATTTATTTCAAGAAAGCATTTTTGTTTCCAATAGGCATTCACTTTAATGAAAGAATGTAATCTGTTAAAGCTGTTGGCAACTCCAGAGTTGGAACAGAGCGCACCGCTTGGCTGCCAACACTTTTAAGTATTGCAATTCGAGCCAATTGCTTAAGCAAAATCGGTGGCCTCTGTATGAAGTCTTGAAGTTCTCCCAGGCGATCCTTGCTGATGTTCAGCTCTACAAGAACCCGTTTCATTTGTAACTCGATATCTGGTCTTCCACAAAAGTTCATATAATACGTCAGAAACAAAGATCCTTCAGGAATATTCTGTAGAAACACCAGGAATACAAGCGCTGGTTTATGGAGCTTTCCACCGAACAACAGCTCAACAAGCGAAAAACATCAGCAATAATGCTGACAATATCGGCTATCCATTGGCTCCGAATACGCATCAAAGCATCCCAGTTATTCAGAAGAACCGCAAACAAGCTGTCAACGATAAATCTGGAAATGCGACCGTGTGAATCAGTTATGTTAGGATTGGCACAGGCCAGCAGAAGTAATCGGAATAAGTCTCTGGCAAGAATCGTTGCCTGCAACACCGATGGAAAGTATAGCTCTTGTAATGTTGGATCGACAGCTGTACAGGCAAATTGTTGAAGTATTGTATTCAGCTCAGAAATGAGAACCGAAAGGGGAATGTCTCGAATGTTTCCATCAGGATTAGCACCATGTTCCAAAAGTATTGACGCTGCACTCAGGACAACCTCTTTGTGAATCGCAACTTCATATGGAAATGGCTTATCTTGTGGGGCCTTCAGTTCGCAAGCCACTTGTGCACAAAGCCGACTGAGTGGTGTTAACCCACTTGCAGAACTGATGTTCGGATCACATCCAAATTCAATGAGGAGTTCAATGATCTTGGGTAAGTCTTGGGGAACAAATCCGTGTTTGTAGTATGGTTTGTACAGATCCGATGAGCAAGCAATGTGCAGCACATTGCATTTTTGATGCCCGGTTACATAGTTCGCATGTGCTCCTGCCTGAAGAATCCTCTGAACAAGCCATGCACCTTGATGTAAACCCAACATTAGCGGACTGTATCCCTCTGGGCATCGAGGGTCGTCGGAATCTAGCACATTCACATCGTTCTGACCCTCTACAGTGCTCAGAATGTAATCGAGACACTGTCGTGCTCCGTGCAGGCAAGCTAAATGTAAGGGCGTTCTTTGGGTCCTTGTCCTTGTCCGGTCGTACATAGGAATCATCAGTTTCACGAGATCCGTGCGGTCCTTCATCACTGCCACTTCAAACGCAGAAACAAATTCGGTCATATCTTCGTTGAAACGGTTTTCCATATCGACTCGAGCTCCAGCATTCAACAACATCTTCATGCATTCTTCTCGTCCTAAATGAACGGCCACGTTCAGCGGTGAAAGAGTCACGTATCCAAAGTTATTTTCGACGTCATATCCAGTCTCCAGTAAATACCTCAGCAGGTCTTTGTGGTCAAACGAAACAGCGCTACAACATAACAGAGTCTTGTAAACGTTTTTCGGGGGATATTTAAGCCCATCGTAAACGCCTTCGTACATCTTCATTATGACTCGCTCATTTTCGCCCTTTCTTATTGATTCGACAATGCTTGCATCTAAACGGTGAGTCATGCTTCCACCGAAGTTGGAATAGTTAGTGACAATACTTACGAAATAAACTGCAACTAAAAACAGCAACAAAATTGTAGGCTTAGTAAGGCGGATATGCTTTGTAGGAACGTAGTGGATCCAGTCACGCCCCGGGCGTTATCGGAACCCCAGTACTACAGTAACGCCCGTCGCGTTATTGGCTAAAGCCTGTCACGTGAACTTGTTGTCTTTTCGTGGAATTTTGATATGGCGGACATCATGAGGATCGGTTACGGCCACGTTAGGATTCATGGGGTCGTTTATGGTCAAATTAGGCGTCGTTAGGGTCGTTTAGGGTCAGATTAGGCGTCGTGAGGGTCGGTTAGGGTCAGGGTTAGGGTTAGTGTCGTCTTTAGAAAACACGGTGAACAACCTTCCACCGCAATCGGGAATGTTTATCGGTCGGTTCGTTTCAGGTACAGACAATCATGTGACATGGACTGACCAATTGCGAGGCGGGCGTTACTCGAGTCCCGTGGATAGAGTCACGTCGGGCGTGACTGTATCCACGACCTTGTAGGAAACTATTAGCGCCGTGTATTGCAGACTGTCTGTTCTGTTAGTAGTTAAGATTTATGTCTTCTGTCATTTGCGTTCTTGTGAATTGCTTCAATTGCATAACTGTAAACTGTACCGGTTGCGATGTGTCAACCGGATTGTTTCAATAAAGAAAGAATTATTATTATGTTTACACAAGGACCTGATGTTTACACAACAGCTTTGCGACCGCGACTAGATGTATGTATGTAACGTCGTGTGACTAAAAATGGCGTCCATGGAGTGTGGCGCTCCTAGCGACAAAGGTGTAAAACGTCATGTTTATAACCATAACCACAAACTTTTTATTGGTTTCCAACAGAAACAGAGAACTGCATTATACAGTGTAATCGTAAACCTGTAGTTTAGGTTGGTAAATTATTTTATATGGTCAAATTAAAATGGAAGCTGGATTAAGGAAAAAAATTGTTTCACTAACTCGAAGTGGGATTGATGAAACCATTTCTGTCTTTAAATAGAAGTTGGATTGATCGAAATAATTTTTACCGTAAATAGAAGCTGGATTGATTAAAGTAGGTTTTTGATGCAATAGAAGCTGGAATGATGAAAATAATTGTTGCCTTAAGTAGAAGCTGGACCCATGAGAATAGTTCTTTGTTTAAATAAAAGTTCCATTGATGAAAAATATTTTGTGCGTTAAATAGAAGTTGGATAATTTTTTTAACGAAATGGAAACTGGATTGATGAAAAAAATTTCACAATGAAATAATAGCGGGATTGATGATAGTTATCATGGACATAGGTAGACCGCTTACTTACCAACGTCAAGTACGGCACTGAAGACATTCAGATAATTTACCAACCTAAACTACGGAATAACCCAGTGTAATAATTGGGAAACAACGGGGTTAGAGAACCCTAAAGGGAACAAGTCCCGACTAGTAGGCCCTACAGTCACCATCGTTGTTGTAGGCCTACTCGAGTGGCAGACCGAATAATTTTTTAATTCTACCACAGTAGCCTATAAATAATTATTTATAGGCCTACTGTGATTCTACTATTTTTCAATCCTTAACTAGTCTTAACCAGTTAACTAGCACACATACCATTATTAGAACCTACCATCAACAATCAAATAGGCACGCAATCTACGTTTGAATAGGTGAAAATTAGTTAGGTAGCCTACCGTATGTCGTTGGGGATTATAGGCCTATTATAGGCTCTATTCCAGATTTTAGGGCCAGCATTTTAATTGAGAATCTACGGGTATGAGTGCTGGAGTATAACGGATCTATAATAATTGGCTGCGCTACATGTGGTAGTGCCAGTCCCAAGCCTGGAGAAAGGAGGAGGGCGACACTAATCATCTCTCTTATGACACAGTGTCGTTAAACAGCAACCAATTGAGTGCGTAGCCCATGTTACAGCATAGGGATTAGATTCAGACGTAGTTTTGAAATAATTATTGTTAAGCGATGAAGGCAGTTGATTTACATGTAGGCCTATATTTATGCATAAATTCACAAGTTTGTTGAATGGTTATTTGCTCAAGTTTAAAGATGTGTGTATCTTGAAATGCTAATTAATTAAGTTCGTAGGAAAATGGGTAGAAAGTGCTGAGCTTGGTTGTCGAAAGTTATATAATGGTTCTCGCTGCAGTGGGTAGAGACCACGGATAACATGAAGCTCATTGCCCTGCAGGGTAGCTCTGAACAGAGCGGCGTCTCCCGCTTGTGCTAACGTTTCAGCCGTCAGAGCACTATAGGATGTAAGTAGCCAGCACGTCTGTTCCTGGAGGCAGGTTTTGTCCCTTCCACTAGCTTGGTCCCAACATGCGAGAGAGACATACATCGTGTGAAATATGGTAGCAGCTCTAGTGATTGTTTGAAGATCTTTCCATGTGCTTTAAGGGTTCTTTTGGCATACAGTGAGGCAGAAGCAGAGCATAGGATCTTATTAATGTCGCATGTTATTGTTAATAATTAATAGTGTGAATTTTTCGCCTATAAGAACTCCCAGGGCCTTGTTGGATATTGTACGAGAGACACCGGAAATCAATGGTTGAGTGGATTTATTGGGTCTGACAACAGCCATTTCATGCGTTTTAGCAGAGTTGATCCGTAAGTAGCCATACGGTCAATTGTTACTGTGTAATACTGTTCACCCACAGCGTTTGCCTGTCTTTTTAATAAACAAAATACATGTAGGCCTAAGGCATACATCAACCAATACTTGCGTTGTACAAGTCAGACCTCTTCTGAAACGAGGACGGACCAGCTTTCTGACGTCAAACGCCTAAATATGGCCAGCATTGAGGAAGACATCCTCCGCCAGTTCCTCCGAGATCATTCCGATCATACCACTTCCCTCGATCAGGATCTGGACGACAGCTGTTTGCGACTGCAGAGTCTTGTTTTCGATCAGAACATCCGATCGACCGACAGACAATCCATCCGCTCGGAAAACGTTTGGCGTTAGGCAGAGTGCGAGGTTCGACGCATCCATTTTATTGTACATGGCTCTCTCGGCAACTCGACTGAAAAAGGGTCATGAGAAACCGAAGACTAAAGCGTGAAATGCGAACTATCTAAATTTTTATTTTATATTATAAATTATAATATATTTTAATAATTATTATTATTAAGCTTATATTATTTTAATAATTTCGTCTATTTTATTTTGGTTATATCCGATCTGTGGCGAAATAAAAAGGTTTATAGCCTATAATACATAACGAGGCTATAACAGTTATAGGCCTACTGTTGTTAACCAAGATATTGGCCATTTTCCTATGATATGACCAAAGATTGAAAATTTATGCCCACGATCACAAACACTTTGGAGACTGCAATTAAAACAATAAGCAAAATATTAAGTGAACGAAGTTGCTAGCAGTCTATAGCTGATATAATTATATCGGCTGGTTTCCACTCAAGGCCATAGCGGGGGCGATGGATGGCAGCGGTTCCGAGGAATAACATAAGGGCTGTCCCCCACTCCCGACTCGCAACTGCCCCTCTCCACTAGAGTATCAATTGGCGCTACAGTTTCTCCACTAGAGTATAAATTGGCGCTACATCAATTAGTAAATGCACTGAAGACAGCGGTTTCTGCGCTTTACAATGGTGCTAATTTAATCCAAGAACTGTCTTGCATAGTGCCAGAATAAATGCATCAGTCGAATGAGTCGATGGTCCCCACTATACGCAAAATCGCTGTCCAAGCCAACATCCAGAGCAAGTCTCTACGGAAGAAATGAGTAAAAAATTCGTTAACAAAGTAGTTTAATCAATCAATCAATCAATCAATCAATCAATCAATCAATCAATCAATCAATCAATCAATCAATCAATCAATCAATCAATCAATCAATCAATCAATCAATCAATCAATCAATCAATCAATCAATCAATCAATCAATCAATCAATATATTTATTGACCACCATCAGGAGCGTAGCGAGACATAAATTCAAGAGGAGGCAACTTCACAGACCTTTGGCAAAATCCAGGTCATTGGAGTCATTAGTCAATGGAAGTTCCAGTATATATAAAAATCAAGAGGAGACATCCGCCTCCTCGTGCCTCAATGTCACCGCGCTGCGCCTATGACCAATTGACCACCATGATTATAATTAAAGCACATAGGCCCTATAGTTCAAGTAATCTTATGCAGGGAGTCAATAGGTAAACCCGAAGAAACTTATAGTTCCACTAACAGCTTGGACCTATTTACAACAGTCATTAATCAGTTAGTATAATTACGTCTATCAACTTCATGAGGTACCAAACAGCTCTCGGTGAGGTCGCCAGTTGGCCCATAGCGTATACTTCAACGTAAACATTGAACAACTCGAAAACACCATAGTGGGCTTAGAAGAAGACATGTAGGAGGTATTCAGGAAAGAGCAATGGCTTCGTCTGATGGGTGACTCACAGAGGTGTAGCTAGGATATTTCGCGCCCGGGGACAAACTATGATATTGGCGCCCCCTTCCCCGCCCCTCCTGGTCCCTCCCTGTTTAATATATTTCACATTTTCCAAATACACGGAATGGCAATTTAAATTTTAATGAAATAAAATATTAAAAATACAGACTGTTCATTGTGTTTTTGAAAGTCAATAAATTCAAATTATATACATGAATTTATTTATCAACAAATATCATAGCAGTGATGATAGCACATCTGTTGTCGATAAAATAAAAAACAGAGTTGTTAAAAACGGTAGAAACAAAATAAAAAACGAAAAAAAGTCGTTTTAAACAAATAAAATAAAAAAAGGAAAAAAAAGAGAAAAAAACGGAAAGAAAATAATTTGACTTTGTTACATCTTTTACTGCATTTTAAAATAAAAAATCTTGTTTACACAATTTAAGTTTAATCAGCAAATAACATAACTTTATTAATAAACACAAAGTAACATTAATCTACAATAATTATTTTCTTTCTCATAAGTTTGGTTTAGTAAGAAATTGAAAAATTAAAAATATTGAAATCCTTTCAAATTTAAATTGTATACCTAAGTCCATGCTGACATAAACAATTAAAAACTAAACTTTGTAAGCATAGAGTGTAGGCCTACTTAATTAAAATGGTACTTACAATTTTGACTTAGGCTATATAAGAAGTTAGGCCTAATATGGAGTAATATCAGTCAGTTTATCAGTCCATCGGAGATTACTGTGTACAAAGACAACATTTCGCATTTTGGATAACTTAGAAATTCAAATAACATTTATATATTTTATTTCTGGTACTGTGCCATTTATTTCTCAAATGATGACATTAAATAGTACCCAGGGCCGTAGCGAGGCAAGTGCCAACGGTGCCACGGCACAGGGCGCAACTCAAGAGGGGGCGCAAATTTTGAGGCGGAAGGATTTAATTACTAATTACTTGATCTTGAAATATGAAAATATGCATTATAAATGAAATAAAATTGTACTAAAATTAAATAATACCAATTTAACAAATCTTGCATAGACCAAATGGGCGCAGAAGCCAAATAGAGCGAACTGCCGTGATTGGTGGAAATATACATTGGGAAAAGGGCGCTTGCAATACTGCTATAATTATGATTGGTGCAAAAGCGAGCGAAAAACGCCAGTTCTTTAGGCGCGTAGATTAGCCTATAAACGAGGCGAAGGCCTGCCACTGAGAAGGGTTCTTAGATGATTTTGCATGTACCGTCCCTGCTTACTGAAAAATGCATTGCTTTTGAATGGACGTTAGCTAATTCGATCCCGATGAAACTGTAATTTTGGAAGAGACAGCTAACTTAATCAAACGGACTAATAAATATAATTCTCGCGTTATTGGATGTGGAAACCGTTATCCGGTATCTCCCGTGAATTGTTTTAATGAAACTGAAGCCTAATCAGAACTAGGGAAATGGCGGATGTTGAGTTGTCAGTGCCAGGTAATGCAGAGCTAGATGATTTAATCCAGAAAATTGGGCCTATACAGCGGCAAGAAGAATAGGCAGAAGTGCTAAGGAGTATAGTAAGTGAAAAGACAGGGAGTGAACCCCAGACCAATTAAAAAAGTACTGTTCTAGATACGAGAGAGCGGACACTTTTCTGTCGCCACCAAAGCCGGCCGTAGGCTCTAACTTGGCCTAGTATCTGAAGAGCTGAAAGACATAGAGGCTGGTGGCGCTATACAAGTCACCGTATGGGCGAGGCCCCGTAGGAGCCCACGCCTGCTTCACAAACCCCGTGTTGATTACGGGATGGGACACCTATGGCCTACGGTGGGGGGAATCGAACCCAAAGGAAGTCGAATCCTTTCCTCATGGAACTTGCCCAAACCTCCCTGTCCTCAAGGTCCCTTCAACAGCGAAATAAATCTGAAGTGACTAAAATGAAATGTTAATAGAAGCACAGAAACTTCGTTTCTATTTTCTTTAAAAGACATCGCCTTCTATTATATTCGAGATAACAAATTTGGTCGTTATTGGTTAAGTTTGATATTTGAGGGGTGGGGCGCTAGATTTACGCTTGGCACAGGACTCAATTATAGCTTGCTACGGCCCTGATAGTACCCATTAAATAGTGACGTAAATTAGATGAATCCTTGAAAGGACGGAGACAACGTAAGGGATACCAGACAAGAATAAACTTAAACAAATAATAACAGACAGTAAATAAATAAATGAAGTTACATAAAAATAAAAAAGGAAAAAACCGTGACGATAAATAAAAAACGAAAAAATGACGTTTTTGGAAAATAATAAAAAAAACAAAGAAAACTTTTTTACAACTACGATAAAAAAATTTAAAAACTACGTTGTTGATTTGTACTATGTTACGTATCACTAAACTAACAGACCTATTTTTAATTAAATAGTAATTAAGTGCCGGTATTTACATTCAAATAAAATTACAGCAGCAGAATTGAAATCTAAGATAGCTGAACTGCTGAGTTCTTACTGATACTGTTAGTCTGCCTCTTACTGAAAGTTAGCTTGTAATTTTAACGTCTTGGACCATTAAATATACAAATCACTGGGATGCAGCAGCCTTGTGTCCATGATGCCTAGTATCAGAGACGCCGACTTTTAGTAAAAGGTACTGGGGCAAGAATTTCTCCAGCTTCGGTTTCATTGTTTAGTTGAGCTAAGCTTTAGGCTACGTGCTCATCTGCAGAACATCTCTATACCAACAGGGTTCAGCCGCTACCATCGGCCGAACCTAAGGTGGGTTAGGCAGTGATGTAGTACTCGAGTCCGGCCTAGGACTCGAGTCCGACTCGAGACCGATTTTTTGTGGACTCGGACTTGGCTTGTCGCGACTCGGCTCGGACTCGAAGGCCCGGACTCGAATTTGACTCGCTGACTCGGTTTTCAAGTCACAATTTTGTCCCGCGAAAAAATACTATTTGAATACTTGCTTATTTGCGAGTTATAAAAGAGTTATTGAAAAGAGGAATTGAAAAGAGTTGCTGAAATGAGTTGCTGAAAAGAGTTGCTGAAAAGAGTTGCTGAAAAGAGTTATTGAAAAGAGTTATTGAAAAGAGTTATTGAATAGAGTTATTGAAGCGTTTTTGAAAAGAGTAATTGAAATGAGTTATTAAAATGAGTGATTGAAATGAGTGATTGAAAAGTTATTGAAAAGAGTTATTGAAAAGAGTTATTGAAAAGATTTATTGAAAAGAGTTATTGAATTGAGTTATTGAAAATAGTTATTGAAAAGAGTTATTGAAAAAAGAGTTATTGAAAAGAGTTATTGAAAAGAGTTATTGAAAAGAGTTATTGAAAAGAGTTATTGAAATGAGTTGTTGAAATGAGTTTTTGAAATGAGTTATTGAAAAAAGTTTTGAAAAGAGTTATTAAAAGAAAAAAGAGTTATTGAAAAGATTTATTGAAATGAGTTATTGAAAAACGTTTTTGAAATGAATGATTGAAATAATTGGTAGAAATGATTGATTGAAATGAATGATTGAAAATAAATCTTTAATAAGACTTTTCAATAACTTTCAATAACTCTTTTCAATAACTCTTTTTCAATAACTCTTTTCAATAACTCTTTTTTCAATAACTCTTTCAATAACTCTTTTCAATAACTCTTTCAATAACTCTTTTCAATAACTCTTTCAATAACTCTTTTCAATAACTCTTTTCAATAACTCTTTTTCAATAACTCTTTTCAATAACTCTTTTCAATAACTCTTTTCAATAACTCTTTTCAATAACTCTTTCAATAACTCTTTTCAATAACTCTTTTCAATAACTCTTTTCAATAACTCTTTTCAATAACTCTTTTCAATAACTCTTTTCAATAACTCTTTTCAATAACTCTTTCAATAACTCTTTTCAATAACTCTTTTCAATAACTCTTTTCAATAACTCTTTTCAATAACTCTTTTCAATAACTCTTTTCAATAACTCTTTTCAATAACTCTTTTCAATAACTCTTTTCAATAACTCTTTCAATAACTCTTTTCAATAACTCTTTTCAATAACTCTTTTCAATAACTCTTTTCAATAACTCTTTTCAATAACTCTTTTCAATAACTCTTTTCAATAACTCTTTTCAATAACTCTTTTCAATAACTCTTTTCAATAACTCTTTTCAATAACTCTTTTCAATAACTCTTTTCAATAACTCTTTTCAATAACTCTTTTCAATAACTCTTTTCAATAACTCTTTTCAATAACTCTTTTCAATAACTCTTTCAATAACTCTTTCAATAACTCTTTTCAATAACTCTTTCAATAACTCTTTTCAATAACTCTTTTTTCAATAACTCTTTTCAATAACTCTTTTCAATAACTCTTTTCAATAACTCTTTTCAATAACTCTTTCAATAACTCTTTTCAATAACTCTTTCAATAACTCTTTCAATAACTCTTTTCAATAACTCTTTTCAATAACTCTTTTCAATAACTCTTTTCAATAACTCTTTTCAATAACTCTTTTCAATAACTCTTTTCAATAACTCTTTTCAATAACTCTTTCAATAACTCTTTTCAATAACTCTTTTCAATAACTCTTTTCAATAACTCTTTCAATAACTCTTTTCAATAACTCTTTTCAATAACTCTTTTCAATAACTCTTTTCAATAACTCTTTTCAATAACTCTTTTCAATAACTCTTTTCAATAACTCTTTTCAATAACTCTTTCAATAACTCTTTTCAATAACTCTTTTCAATAACTCTTTCAATAACTCAATAACTCTTTCAATAACTCTTTTCAATAACTCTTTTCAATAACTCTTTTCAATAACTCTTTTCAATAACTCTTTTCAATAACTCTTTTCAATAACTCTTTTCAATAACTCTTTTCAATAACTCTTTTCAATAACTCTTTCAATAACTCTTTTCAATAACTCTTTTCAATAACTCTTTCAATAACTCTTTTCAATAACTCTTTCAATAACTCTTTTCAATAACTCTTTTCAATAACTCTTTTCAATAACTCTTTTCAATAACTCTTTTCAATAACTCTTTTCAATAACTCTTTTCAATAACTCTTTTCAATAACTCTTTTCAATAACTCTTTTCAATAACTCTTTTCAATAACTCTTTTCAATAACTCTTTTCAATAACTCTTTCAATAACTCTTTTCAATAACTCTTTTCAATAACTCTTTTCAATAACTCTTTTCAATAACTCTTTCAATAACTCTTTTCAATAACTCTTTCAATAACTCTTTTCAATAACTCTTTTCAATAACTCTTTTCAATAACTCTTTTCAATAACTCTTTTCAATAACTCTTTTCAATAACTCTTTTCAATAACTCTTTTCAATAACTCTTTTCAATAACTCTTTTCAATAACTCTTTTCAATAACTCTTTTCAATAACTCTTTTAACTCTTTTTCAATAACTCTTTTCAATAACTCTTTTCAATAACTCTTTTCAATAACTCTTTCAATAACTCTTTTCAATAACTCTTTTCAATAACTCTTTTCAATAACTCTTTTCAATAACTCTTTTCAATAACTCTTTCAATAACTCTTTTTCAATAACTCTTTCAATAACTCTTTTCAATAACTCTTTTAAATAACTCTTTTCAATAACTCTTTTCAATAACTCTTTTCAATAACTCTTTTCAATAACTCTTTTCAATAACTCTTTTCAATAACTCTTTTCAATAACTCTTTTCAATAACTCTTTTCAATAACTCTTTCAATAACTCTTTTCAATAACTCTTTTCAATAACTCTTTTCAATAACTCTTTTCAATAACTCTTTTCAATAACTCTTTTCAATAACTCTTTTCAATAACTCTTTTCAATAACTCTTTTCAATAACTCTTTTCAATAACTCTTTTCAATAACTCTTTTCAATAACTCTTTTCAATAACTCTTTTCAATAACTCTTTTCAATAACTCTTTCAATAACTCTTTCAATAACTTTTTCAATAACTCTTTTCAATAACTCTTTTCAATAACTCTTTTCAATAACTCTTTTCAATAACTCTTTTCAATAACTCTTTTCAATAACTCTTTTCAATAACTCTTTTCAATAACTCTTTTCAATAACTCTTTTCAATAACTCTTTTCAATAACTCTTTTCAATAACTCTTTCAATAACTCTTTTCAATAACTCTTTTCAATAACTCTTTTCAATAACTCTTTTCAATAACTCTTTTCAATAACTCTTTTCAATAACTCTTTTCAATAACTCTTTCAATAACTCTTTTCAATAACTCTTTTCAATAACTCTTTTCAATAACTCTTTCAATAACTCTTTCAATAACTCTTTTCAATAACTCTTTTCAATAACTCTTTTCAATAACTCTTTTCAATAACTCTTTTCAATAACTCTTTTCAATAACTCTTTTCAATAACTCTTTTCAATAACTCTTTTCAATAACTCTTTTCAATAACTCTTTCAATAACTCTTTTCAATAACTCTTTTCAATAACTCTTTTCAATAACTCTTTTCAATAACTCTTTTCAATAACTCTTTTCAATAACTCTTTTCAATAACTCTTTTCAATAACTCTTTTCAATAACTCTTTTCAATAACTCTTTTCAATAACTCTTTTCAATAACTCTTTTCAATAACTCTTTTCAATAACTCTTTTCAATAACTCTTTTCAATAACTCTTTTCAATAACTCTTTTCAATAACTCTTTTCAATAACTCTTTTCAATAACTCTTTTCAATAACTCTTTTCAATAACTCTTTCAATAACTCTTTTCAATAACTCTTTTCAATAACTCTTTTCAATAACTCTTTTCAATAACTCTTTTCAATAACTCTTTTCAATAACTCTTTTCAATAACTCTTTTCAATAACTCTTTTCAATAACTCTTTTCAATAACTCTTTTCAATAACTCTTTCAATAACTCTTTTCAATAACTCTTTTCAATAACTCTTTCAATAACTCTTTTCAATAACTCTTTTCAATAACTCTTTTCAATAACTCTTTTCAATAACTCTTTCAATAACTCTTTTCAATAACTCTTTTCAATAACTCTTTTCAATAACTCTTTTCAATAACTCTTTTCAATAACTCTTTTCAATAACTCTTTTCAATAACTCTTTTCAATAACTCTTTTCAATAACTCTTTTCAATAACTCTTTTCAATAACTCTTTTCAATAACTCTTTTCAATAACTCTTTTCAATAACTCTTTTCAATAACTCTTTTCAATAACTCTTTTCAATAACTCTTTTCAATAACTCTTTTCAATAACTCTTTTCAATAACTCTTTTCAATAACTCTTTTCAATAACTCTTTTCAATAACTCTTTCAATAACTCTTTTCAATAACTCTTTTCAATAACTCTTTTCAATAACTCTTTTCAATAACTCTTTCAATAACTCTTTTCAATAACTCTTTCAATAACTCTTTTCAATAACTCTTTTCAATAACTCTTTCAATAACTCTTTTCAATAACTCTTTCAATAACTCTTTTCAATAACTCTTTTCAATAACTCTTTTCAATAACTCTTTTCAATAACTCTTTTCAATAACTCTTTTCAATAACTCTTTTCAATAACTCTTTTCAATAACTCTTTTCAATAACTCTTTTCAATAACTCTTTTCAATAACTCTTTTCAATAACTCTTTTCAATAACTCTTTTCAATAACTCTTTTCAATAACTCTTTTCAATAACTCTTTCAATAACTCTTTTCAATAACTCTTTTCAATAACTCTTTTCAATAACTCTTTTCAATAACTCTTTCAATAACTCTTTTCAATAACTCTTTTCAATAACTCTTTTCAATAACTCTTTTCAATAACTCTTTTCAATAACTCTTTCAATAACTCTTTTCAATAACTCTTTTCAATAACTCTTTCAATAACTCTTTTCAATAACTCTTTTCAATAACTCTTTTCAATAACTCTTTTCAATAACTCTTTTCAATAACTCTTTTCAATAACTCTTTTCAATAACTCTTTTCAATAACTCTTTTCAATAACTCTTTTCAATAACTCTTTTCAATAACTCTTTTCAATAACTCTTTTCAATAACTCTTTCAATAACTCTTTCAATAAGTCTTTTCAATAACTCTTTTCAATAACTCTTTTCAATAACTCTTTCAATAACTCTTTTCAATAACTCTTTCAATAACTCTTTTCAATAACTCTTTTCAATAACTCTTTCAATAACTCTTTTCAATAACTCTTTCAATAACTCTTTTCAGTAACTTCTTTCAATAAATCTTTCAATAACTCTTTTCAATAACTCTTTTCAATAACTCTTTCAATAACTCTTTTCAATAACTCTTTTCAATAACTCCTTCAATAACTCTTTTCAATAACTCTTTTCAATAACTCTTTCATCAAATGCAATGACTTACACACAAATAGTTGATTTTCAATGGGCCTAACCTGTCTCCCCAAAAGACGTCACTGATTTTTTTGATATTTTGAATGGCCAAAAAGGTACTGGGGCGAAAATATGCTCTCGACCCAGAACCTTGGTGAGTACTGGGGCGAAAGTCCCTGTTGCCGCTGTGGAGTCGGCGCCTATGCCTATAATAGTTCTTTCTGTGGGACCATGGATACAGCCATGGGCGTCAAGAGTCAAAGCGGACCCAGTCACCCAGCTAGCTTAACCCTCAGACAGATGCTTCTCCTACCAGGGTTGGCATACTGCATACTCCCTCTCACTGGCCAAGAATGCAGCTATTCATCCCAGCCGTAAAATGTTTCCTATACAGGAAAGTTGAGAATTACTACACCTAATTTCTTTATATTATATTAAAACCAGATGCCACTTTTAATACATTAAGGATATACTTGAGCTGAAACCGATCCATGATTTTATAAGAAAACGACTTTTCTGATTCTGACTAGCCTAACAATCTTGCATTGTAGGTTCATCATTTGTAATGAGTATGTGGTGGCCCTTAGTGCTCAATGGGCGCCAAAATAATGTCTGACAGCTAGTTTGTAACTAATGAGGATAAAACTGGATATTTTGGGGCGCCAAAATTAAGTCTTATACATTTTTTGGGATAAATCAATTAAAATGGTATCAACATCAAGACAAAATTATTAATTTGAACCCTCATTTTGGCGCCCCCTTCCTCTGGCGCCCGAGGACACATGTACCCCTCTGCCCCCTAGCTACGCCTCTGGTGACTCAACAGAACTAAAACAGTCGGTCGTGATAGTTTGGGTTTCAAATGTTCAACTGCAACCGTAGAGTGTGGAGGGAGGCTTACAGCGCGAGTCCGCCCACCAGCACCGGTAGCGTAAACAGCCAACATTGATAGGACTATTAAGGCCAAAATGCATAATGCATAACATTCAATATTAACCTTAAGGCCAAAATAAGTAATGCTCAGCACAAATAATAAAAAAAGTTATCTGCCTTAGAACCAAACTGTAAAATTGGCATTTCCTTAAGTTAGCCATGGTAGGGCCTATGGAATTAGAGACTTCATTTTCTTAGCCTCGGCTCATCGGTTGATGCCTTGTGCATTAGACACCGGCGCAATAGAAGTTGCTAATTACATTACATTACATTAAGGGGTGCGGTGGTGTAGGGGTAAGTTCGGTGCCTTGCAGCCGGAGGGTTGCGGGTTCGAATCCACCTCAAGCCGCCGCGTAGGAACCCCTGGGCAAGTCCTTCACTCGCAGTTGCTCATGCGCTTCGGCGTGAAACTCTGATTCAGTGTCCGCGCTGTAGTCGGGAGCACCTCTGAGTAGAAATCTTGAAGGGGCGCTATAACAAGTGCTCATACATACATACATGCATACATACATACATGACGGCAGCTGCTCAGACCTCTCCTCACCGCTTGATCTATCACTAGGGTACATTGTACAGTACTCATCATGTAACCTGCTTGATAGGAGGTGCAGAAATTTTGAAACAACTTTCTGCCCTATTGGATATTTGAACCCAAACATACCACTGCACACAATTCAGCAAATGATGATAATATGTATAA
Organism: Aporrectodea caliginosa; assembly: GCA_020284085.1. Taxonomy (NCBI): domain Eukaryota; kingdom Metazoa; phylum Annelida; class Clitellata; order Crassiclitellata; family Lumbricidae; genus Aporrectodea; species Aporrectodea caliginosa. Next base: position 403,208 of record JACEVL010000409.1, on the reverse strand, counting down.
GAACTTGTCAAATTTAATAAAGACCACAATCAAGTGTTTGCCGTTTGCAAAATTCTAAACTTTCAATTATTCTAAACGTCGTTGAATTTGTGCTCTTTAAAACACATCTCATTTAATGAAAATCAGTTATCAAATGCACCAACAATTCATACTGTTACACAGTTTTAAGCATATGTATCAACAATCCATGCATAGCATTAGTGACAAAACAGCAACGTTATGGAAAAATTGTATTCTTTGACATTACTTATTTCAGAAAAGCATTTTCCTTTAAGATAGAAATTCACTTTAATGAAAGAATGTAATCTTTTAAAGCTGTTGGCAACTTCAGAGTTGGAACCGAGCGCACCGCTTGGCTGCCAACACTTCTAAGTATTGCAATTCGAGCCAATTGCTTAAGCAGAATCGGTTGCCTCTGTATGAAGCAATGAAGTTCTGCCAGACGATCCTTGCTGGTTCTGTCCAGCTCTACATGAATCCGTTTAATTTGTAACTCGATATCTAGTCTACCACAAAAGTTCATATAATATGTCAGAAATAAAGATCCTTGAGGAATATTCTGTAGAAACACCTGGAATACAAGCGCTGGCTTATGGAGCTTTCCACCGAACAGCAGCAACAAGCGAAAAACATCGGCAATAATGCTGACAATATCAGCTATCCCTTGGCTCCGAATACGCATCAAAGCATCCCAGTTATTCAGAAGAACCGCAAACAAGTTGTCAACGATAAATCTGGAAATGCGACCGTGTGAATCAGTTATGTTAGGATTGGCACAGCGCAGCAGAAGTAATCGGATTAAGTCTCTGGCAAGAATCGTTGCCTGCAACACCGATGGAAAGTATAGCTCTTGTAATGTGGGATCGACAGCTGTACAGGCAAATTGTTGAAGTATTGTATTCAGCTCAGAAATGAGAACCGAAAGGGGAATGTCTCGAATGTTTCCATCAGGATTAGCACCATGATCTAAAAGTATCGACGCTGCACTCAGGACAACCTCTCTGTGAATCGCAACTTCATATGGAAATGGCTTATCTTGTGGGGCCTTCAGTTCGCAAGCCACTTGTGCACAAAGCCGACTGAGTGGTGTTAACCCACTTGCAGAACTGATTTTCGGATCACATCCAAATTCAATGAGGAGTTCAATGATCTTGGGTAAGTCTTGGGGAACAAATCCGTGTTTGTAGTATGGTTTGTACAGATCCGATGAGCAAGCAATGTGCAGCACATTGCATTTTTGATGCCCGGTTACATAGTTCGCCTGTGCTCCTGCCTGAAGAATCCTCTGAACAAGCCATGCACCTTGATGTAAACCCAACATTAGCGGACTGTATCCCTCTGGGCATCGAGGGTCGTCGGAATCTTGCACATTCACATCGTTCTGACCCTCTACAGTGCTCAGAATGTAATCGAGACACTGTCGTGCTCCGTGCAGGCAAGCTAAATGTAAGGGCGTTCTTTGTGCCCTTGTCCTTGTCCGGTCGTACATAGGAATCATCAGTTTCACGAGATCCGTGCGGTCCTTCATCACTGCCACTTCAAACGCAGAAACAAATTCGGTCATATCTTCGTTGAAACGGTTTTCCATATCGACTCGAGCTCCAGCATTCAACAACATCTTCATGCATTCTTCTCGTCCTAAATGAACGGCCACGTTCAGCGGTGAAAGAGTCACGTAACCAAAGTTATTTTCGACGTCATATCCAGTCTCCAGTAAATACCTCAGCAGGTCTTTGTGGTCAAACGAAACAGCGCTACAACATAACAGAGTCATGTAAACGTTTTTCGGGGGATATTTAAGCCCATCGTAAACGCCTTCGTACATCTTCATTATGACTCGCTCATGTTCGCCCTTTCTTATTGATTCGACAATGCTTGCATCTAAACGGCGAGCCATGATTCCACCGAAGTTGGAATAGTTAGTTACGAAATAAACTGCAACTAAAAACTGCAACAAAACCGTCACTTGGATTATTAGTAGGCCTAGGCTTAGTATGTTTACACAAGGACCAGTCCAGACCAGCTGATGTTTACATAACAGCTTTGCGACCGCGTCTGGTCGTGTGACTAAAAATGGCGTCCATGGAGTGTGGCGCTCCTAGAGGCAAATGTGTAAAACGTCGTGTTTTTAACCATAACCATTACCATAAACTTTTTATTGGTTTCCAACAGAAACAGAGAAATGCATTATACAGTGTAATAGTTGGGAAACAACGGGGATAGAGAACCCTAAACTTTAGGGCCTAAAGTCCCGACTAGTGCAGTCACTCTTACATCGTTGTTGTTCTCGATTGGCAGACCGAATAATTTTTTAATTCTACCACAGTAGCCTATTAATAATACTGTGATTCTACTATTTTTCAATCCTTAACAAGTCTTAACTAGTTAACTAGGGGCCCGTGGCGCATTGGATAACATCTGGCACAGAGACCGAGAGGTACCGAGTTCGAGCCCCCGTTGGGCGGATATGCTTTGTAGGCTGCTATTAGCGCCGTTGTATTGCAAGCTGTCTGTTCTGTTAGTAGTTAAGATTTCAATTGCATAACATGTAAATGTACAGCGCAGTGCGTTTGTCAGGCGCTTATTAAAGAAAAGATATTATATTATTATTAACTAGCACACAAACACCATTATTAGAACCTACCATCAACAATCAAATAGGCACACAATCTACGTTTGAATAGGTGAAAATCAGTTAGGTAGCCTACCGTAGCCAATCATGCTGCCAATGTCGTTGGGGATTATAGGCTCTATTCCAGATTTTAGGGCTAGCATTTTAATTGAGAATCTACAGGTATGACTGCTGGAGTATAATGGGTCTATAATAATTGGCTGAAGAACGTATAGCCTATGTTACAGCATAGAGATTAGATTCAGACGTAGTTTTGCAATAATTGTTAAATGATGAAGGCCGTTGATTTACATGTAGACCTATATTTATGCATAAATTCACAAGTTCGTTGAATGGTTATTTGCTCAAGTTTAAAGACGTGTGTATCTTGAAATGCTAAGTTCGTAGGAATATGGGTAGAAAGTGCTGAGCTTGGTTGTCGAAAGTCAAGCTTATATAACTGTAAAGCATGTTTGAGTAACCAATTGTAAAGCATGTTTGAAACTTTGAGTAATGCCTGCTAGTAATAGGGCGACCCTGTTAGCGGAACCTGTTGTTCCTTTGGGTCTTCCCATTGTCACTGGATTGTCTTGCCTGTCTAATTGCTGATTGTGAATTGTTTGGTGAACAATAAAGTATTCATTGATTGATTGATTGATTGATTGATTGATATAAAAATGGTTCTCGCTGCAGTGGGTAGAGGCCACGGATAACATGAAGTTCATTGCCCTGCAGGGTAGCTCTGAACAGAGCGGCGTCTCCCGCTTGTGCTAACGTTTCAGCCGTCAGAGCATCAGCCATCAGGGATGTAAGTAGCCAGCACACACGAGTCTGTTCATGAAGCAGGTACTAGAGGCGGGTTTTGTCCCTTCCACTCCTTAATTGGCCCCACCATGCGAGAGAGGCATACATCGTGCGAGATAATTTATGGTAGCAGCTCTAGTTATTGTTTGAAGATCTTTCCATGTGCTTTAAGGGTTAATGGCATACAGTGAGGCAGAACCAGAGCAGAGGATCTTATTCATTTCGTCTGTTATTGTTGACAATTAATAGTGTTAATTAACAGTGTTAATAATTAATAGTGTTAAATTTTCGCCTGTAAGAACTTCCAGGGCCTTGATGGATGTTGAAAATAGTAGGCGATTTGAAGATTCATCGCGCTGGATTGAGTAGGTGATCGAAGCGCGGTTGACCTCGGGAGTTGGGACCTTTTGTGTAATGGCGGCTCTAGACTTTTCCAACAGAGGGGGGGCACGTAGAGGCCAGGGAAACTGATGGAGGGACCAGTTGGATGTATGGTTTCGTCAAAACTGAGAGTGGTGACAAGAGATCTGGATTGGAGCTAAATGAATTCTTTAAATCAACAGCCTCAAGTTAAGACACAAGTGGAAACAGACTCACTTTATTAAAAGTAAAACCTATAAACGACAAACAATACATACACTTTTAATTAAGTGCAAGTTTACGACTGGCAAGTCAAAGTTTTGATTGGGGCCCTTCTGTCCCCCCAAAATGCAAAAATCGGCCCGCCCCCAAAGTTATGTACAGATTTTCGCCTCTGCGACTGTCATGCCTAGAGTGAAACTGGTTCCACAAAGGCATCCATGTTAATCGACTCTGCACAAACACATTCAACTGACGCATTGCTAAACCGCCTATGTCTGCAGCAGTCTGTTGGTCTATATTTCATGACAAGCAAGTTTATGTGGTTCCAGAAAGCAAGGCAGGTCTAACATTGCAGCTACATGTATATTATTGGTTGCAAATGAACCAGAACGTTGTTGTAACCAAAGCCTAACTTGCATGGGGAATTTTATGGCTAAAGTCTGCTATACAATAGTGCAATGGACTCAATATAATCATAATATAAGAAAGACTTGTGTTTTGGTGTTAAAGATTGTATACCAGTCCTATAGAAAAGCTATTGGTCAGCGAATTGTCCATGTGGTTCGGAAATGATATAACACCTGGATGATATATAAGTTGCCTAAATGCAGTCTGTGGTACACTTCAGAACGATGCCTATCTGCAGCAGTGCCCGAAAAAGGGCATTTTACCAACACACTGTTTGGGTAGTACAGATCGAGTGCTTATAGCTATAAGGCACACCCATCTAGTATTGACGGCAACAGCCTACGTTGTCATAAGCTGTCATTAAACTGTGGATCCATCCATCCATCTAGTATTCTCGAGCTATTTAAGCTGCATCACCGGTTCAAATTGATATAATTCACTCTGTGCTTCAACCCATTTCAATAATAATATCAGATTTCATCATGCATCATGTTTAAGCAAGTAAGTTATAGGCCTACTTTGAAAATATCAATGTAACCAGTTTCCTAAGAGGTGCAGACATTCTGAAACATCTTTCTGCCATAGTGGATATTTCAACCCAAACATCTCGGCTGATACCACTGCACACCATTCAGCAAATGATAATAACGTGTATAGGAACCTGTAAAATTTAATAAAGACCACACTCAAGTGTTTGCCGTTTGCAAATTTCTACATTTTCAATTCTTCTTAAAAGTCTTGGAGGGAAAGTCTTTGCTTTTACAAAACATAAGGAAAATCTACACTTTCAATTCTTCTTAAACGTCTTTAAAGAAAGTCTTCCCTTTAAACAAGATACGGAATTTGTGCTCTTAAATACACTTTTCATTTAATGAAATCAGTTACCAAATGCAACAATAATTCACACTGTTAAACAGTTTTAAGCATATTAAAGTATCAACAACCAATGGAATATCCATGCATAGCATTAGTGACAAAACAGCAATTAGATGCCATTGTAATTGTAATTGTAATTGAACATTTGTATAGCGCCACTCAGAGATTCAGAGGCGCTCCCGACCCAGGGCTCTAACAAATAAGATAGTCTTCAGGCGTTCCTGAAACAGGAAGAGAAATGTTCCATGTTATGGAAAGACTGTATCCTTTGAGATCCTTTAAAGAAAGCATTATTGTATCAGACAAGAATTCACTTTAACGAAAGAATGTAATCTGTTAAAGCTGTTGGCAGCTTCAGAGCTGGAACAGAGCGCAGCGCTTGGCTGCCAACACTTCTAAGTATTGCAATTCGAGCCAATTGCTTAAGCAGAATCGGTTGCCTCTGTATGAAGTCTTCAAGTTCTGCCAGACGAGTCTCATCGGTGTCCTGCAGCTCTACAAGAGCCCGTTTCATTTGTAACTCAACATCTGGTCTTCCACAAAAGTTCATATAATACGTCAGAAACAAAGATCCTTCAGGAATATTCTGTAGAAACATCTGGAATACAAGCGCTGGTTTATGGAGCTTTCCACCGAACAGCAGCAACAAGCGAAAAACATCGGCAATAACGCTGACAATATCAGCTATCCATTGACTCTGGATATCCATCAAAGCACTCCAGTTATTTAGAAGAACCATAAACAAGCGTTCAACGATAAAACTGCGACAGAAACGATGTGAAACAGTTATATTAGGATTGGCACAATGCAGCAGAAGTAAACGGACTAAGTCTCTGGTAAGAATCGTTGCCTGCAATGTCGATGGAAAGTATAGCTCTTGTAATGTGGGATCGACAGCTGTACAGGCAAATTGTTGAAGTATTGTATACAGCTCAGAAATGAGAACCGAAAGTGGAATGTCTCGAATGTTTCCATCAGGATTAGCACCATGTTCTAAAAGTATCGACGCTGCACTCAGGACAACCTCTTTGTGAATCGCAACTTCATATGGAAATGGCTTATCTTGCGAGGCCTTCAGCTCGTAAGCAACTTGTGCGCACAGCCGACTGAGTGGTGTTTCCCCCTCTGCAGAACTCATGTTCGGATCACATCCAGATTCAATGAGGAGTTCAATGATCTTTGGTAAATCTTGGGGGGAAAATCCATGCGTGTGGTATGTCGTGCAAGCAATGTGTAGCACAGTGTATTTTAACTGTCTGGTTACATGTTCCGCATTGCCTCCTGCCTGAAGAATCCTCTGAACAAGCCATGCGCCTTGATGTAAACCCAACATCAGTGGACTGTATCCCTCCTGGCATAGCTGCTCCCTCGACGCCCGGGGTGGACGAGGGTCATCGGAATCTAGCGCATTCACATCGTTCTGACCCTCTACAGTGCTCAGAATGTAATCGAGACACTGTCGTGCTCCGTGCATGCAAGCTAAATGTAAGGGCGTTCTTTGGGTCCTTGTCCTTGTCCGGTCGTACATAGGAATCATCAGTTTCACGAGATCCGTGCGGTCCTTCATCACTGCCAATTCAAGCGCAGAAACAATTTCGGTCAGAATATCTTCTTCGCTAAAACGGTTTTCCATATCGACTCGAGCTCCAGCATTCAACAACATTCTAATGCAATCCTCTCGACCTAAATGAACGGCCACGTTCAGCGGTGAAAGAGTCACGTAACCAAAGTTATAGTTGACGTCATATCCAGTCTCCAGTAAATACCTAACCAGGTCTTTGTGGTCAAACGAAACAGCGCTACAACATAACAGAGTCCTGTAAATTTGTTTAGGGGGATGTTCAAGCCTCCTAGCACTACGAAATAACAGAGTCCTGTAAGCGCTTTTCAATCGATATTCAAGCCCACCGTAAACGCCTTCGAATGTCTTCATTATAACTCGCTCATTTTCGCCCTTTCTTATTGATTCGACAATGTTTGCACCTAAACAATAAGCCATGATTCCTCCGAACGTAGTCAGTTACGAACTAAACTTAAACTAAAAATTGCAAGTAAACCCGTCAGTTGATTTTGTAGGCTTGATACGTTCACAGCCTTCTATTGTGAATAAGCCTATCTCTGGGTAGCCTACGTACCTCTTATCACCTAGGGCCATAGGCGTATTATAATAGATCCTTGACACAACAGCTTTGATCAAACCAGATTTAAAATCTTGTGCAGATACCATTGAGATCATAGAGATGTATAATATATAAATATTATATCTCATTTTTTGAGATGCATGATATATATAAATATATAATATAATTATCTCATTGGTAGATAGCCTACAGTTGGAAATTCCGCAACGTGTAAAGCACGACTTAAAAATAGCGATGACGGAATTTCCAGTTTACGTAATTATGTCACCGAGAGCTACGCCAAGTTACGCGTATCCGGAAAACCTTATTAACCGAGCAGAAGTTTCATGTTTTTCTATAAATAAGAGCAAATTGACGAGTATTTGTTGAATAATATTTGAAAACAGACCGATCATCAGCTCTACAAGAGCTCGTTTCATTTGTAACTCGATATCTGGTCTAACACAAAAGTTCAGATAATAAGTCAGAAACAAAAGTCCTTCAGGAATATTCTCTAGAAACACCTTGAATACAAGCACTGGTTTATGGAGCTTTCCACCGAAGAGCAGCAACAAGCGAAACACATCGGCAATAACGCCGATAATAGGCCTACCTGCTATCCATTGCCTCCGAATTATACCACTCAAATCACTCGTTATCCAAAAGAACCGCAAACAAGCCGTCAACGATAAATGGACCATGTTAATCAATTATGTTAGGATTGGCACAATGCAGCAGAAGTAATCGGAATAAGTCTCCTGTAAGAATCGTTGCCTGCAATGCCGACAGAACGTATAGGGCCTAGGTTTTGAAATGTGGGATAGATAGTAAATTCATGAAATATTGTATTCAGCTGAGAAATGAGAACCGAAAGGGCAATGTCTCGAATGTTTCCATCAGGATTAGCACCATGTTCCAAAAGTATTGACGCTGCACTCAGGACAACCTCTTTGTGAATCGCAACTTCATATGGAAATAGCTTATCTGGTGGGGCCGTCAGCTCGCAAGCAACTTGTGCACAAAGCCGACAGAGTGGTGTGTCCCCTCTTGAAGAACTGATGTTTGGATCACATCCAGATTCAATGAGGAGTTCAATGATCTCGGGTAAATCATCGGGGACAAATCCGTGCGTGCGGTAAGGCTTGTACAGATCTGACGAGCAAGCAATGTGCAGCACATTGCATTCTAGCTGCCCAGTTGCGTGCTTTGCATGTCCTCCTGCCTGAAGAATCCTCTGAACAAGCCATGCACCTTGATGTAAACCCAACATCAACGGACTGCATCCCTTATGGCATCGAGAGTCACCGGAATCTAGCGCATTCACATCGTTCTGACCCTCTACAGTGTTCAGAATGTAATCGAGACACTGTCGTGCTCCGTGCATGCAAGCTAAATGTAAGGGCGTTCTTTGGGTCCTTGTCCTTGTCCGGTCGTAGGCCTACATAGGAATCATCAGTTTTACGAGATCCGTGCGGTCTTTCATCACTGCCAATTCAAGCGCAGGAACAATTTCGGTCATAATATCTTCTTCGCTAAAACGGTTTTCCATATCGACTCGAGCTCCAGCATTCAACAACATTCTAATGCAATCCTCTCGACCTAAATGAACGGCCACGTTCAGCGGTGAAAGAGTCACGTAACCAAAGTTATAGTTGACGTCATATCCAGTCTCCAGTAAATACCTAACCAGGTCTTTGTGGTCAAACGAAACAGCGCTACAACATAACAGAGTCCTGCAGGCTAAATGTTTTTCGTGGGATATTCAAGCCCACCGTATAGGCACCTTCGAATGTCTTCATTATGACTCTCTCATTTTCGCCCTCTCTTATTAATTCGACAATGGTTGCATCTAGACGGTAACCCATGATACCCCAGAACACAGTTAGTTACGAAATAAACTGCAACTAAAAACCGCAACAAACCGTCACTTGTCTTACTAAGCTTAGTCCGTTTACACAACCGCTTTGATCGCATCAAATAAGCAAACAAACCAACTTTGCAAGATCCTTCTTCTGTTATAAAACGAAGACAGTAGTTTCAGGTTTAGGCAGTGGCGTAACGAGGGGCAGGGGCGGCCGCCCCCGGGCGCAGGACGGGGGCGCAAAATTAGGCTTTAGAAAAATTTTGTTAACGAAATTAGGCAAGAATAGGTAAAAAAGTACAAAAAAGTACCTATTACCTATTATGCATGAGTTTGGCAGGGGCGCGGGCGTGGATGGGGGGGGGCGCAAAATGAGGCTTCTGATATCAGGAAATTCTTGCCCCCGGGCGCACGAACCCCTAGTTACGCCACTGGGTTTAGGCCCACGGTTTGCTAACTGACAAAATGATCTGTTCTTAACGACATTTCAGATCGTGTAGGGTATACGTGTAGCTGTGTATTAGTTACCTAAAACAGGACTCTGAGCCACAAAGCAATTAGCAATTAGAGCGAATAGTAGGCCTATAAGTAGCCATGAAAAGCAACATTTACTATGAGTTCAAAACAATAGACCGAACACAAAATGTACGATCCCAACAACTCCGGCCGTACGCATCTGGCGGTATAGGCTACTCTCCGCGTAGATTTCTCGGAAAGTCATTAATTTCCTGTCATTTGCGTCAATTATGGTAGAAAGCGATGTTGTTTTTGAATTAGTTCCGGTCTGCTGGAACAACACGTTCCCAACGTTTGTGGTAAACAATTTCCGGGTTGATTAAACTGAACCATACGGAGCAGACGACGAATTCCGACCGGAAGTAGACAATCGCACCAGGTGGAATCCGTTTCGGATTTCTTGCTGTCGCGTCACTGATCCGCCACAATTCGGTGGAATCGACAAATATGGGTCGTCTAATCTAGTTTAGACGTCTCTATATCCTGGCTACACGTAATATAATGTGCTGCAACATCCATAGAGGAAGGTCAAAGGCAACGATGGAGTTTTAGACCAGTAAGACTCCAAATGATCGAGGTATATGACGGTGATTGATGGCATAGTCATGATGCTTTGATAACGCAAGACTCAGAGAGCAGTTCCAAAAACTGACACTAGGGTCGCCAGGATACAGTATAAGACCGTCTAAACCAAACCATACAATGCAGGACGCATTATAACTTTTTGTAACTTACACAGAGTCGCCCACTTTAAATATCTTGAAATATGCCATTTTGAGTCCACAATAGTTTCCAAGTTGATCAACAATAGTAAGGTCTATCGAGTTGGCCAAACAAGAAGGGAAGCTAATGATGGGAAAGACAAGATAAGAAGGCAGGAAGACGCTGTAGTATACTTAAATTGAGGGAGGATTAGGGAAGGGAAGGAATGACGGGAAAGCCAAGAGGGCAAGGTAGGAAGGCGATGTCGTAAATGAAGCGAATGTGGGTGAAAAGGCCATTGTAAATGTAGGCTCCTACACGTTGTTCTATAGGAACCGTAGCCTATGGCCTCGACCCCGATAATTTTTCATTGAATTTATCGGGTGAGTTCTTTCACTACATTCTGGTTCCTCATATTAGAACAGCTATGGCTCAGTCCTGGTCCTTCACATCAATTGGTCCCTCTCTTTGGAATGTGCTGTCTCCATCTACTCGCTTTCAAATTCTAGCTGGTAACCCTCTTCTCCTCCTTTGCTTTTCTCAAAACCTATTTCTTCTCTCGTGGCCTTGCGCACTGGGAGCGCCTCTGAACGGTTCACCCTACTAGAGGAGCTTCATAAATGTTTCAATACAATACAATACAATACAGCTACCCTGTAAAATGGTTGCCACGTCACTGAAGGTTCCTGGGTACGGACCGTGCTAGCCGGACATGCATACAGTTTAACTGGGATTCACACAAATTGATCGTGCTGCATGGAACATCTCTGTACCACGCTTACCATACCAGTTGCGTTTGAGTCGTCGTTTGAGAGCGACGTCCCTATAGACGGGTAGCAACAGGGTAGAAAATAGAACGTTAATTGGGCATATATAGGGACGAAACAGCCATCCCAAGAGTCCACTATGAATGTATTCGCTTCAGTCGGCCACGAAGCCAAACAACGTTCTCTGTTGAACACTCTCTTCGTTGCCATACTCTTAATATAATGTGGCCGATCTGATTATAGACTTAAGTTGGCCCATGCCTGCTAGTAAGTAAGTAAGTAAGTAAGTAAGTAAGTAAGTAAGTAAGTAAGTAAATGAAGTAAGCAAGTAAGTAAGTAAGTAAGTAAGTGCATGTATGTATTTATGCATGTATGTATGCACGTATGTATGCACTGTATGCCTGTGTATGTATGATTTTATATGTATGTATGCGTGTAGGTACATATGTGTATGTACATTGTACACATTCATACATGTATGTGTCTCTATGTAGGCCTATAGTAGATGTCTAGATACACACATTACGACCAATATTCCGCTATTATTTCGTTCCTAACTTCAACTCGTGGTCCCTACACTAACTGCCAGGAAGCGTTCTATCAACACCAGTATCTACTACCTAGCAGATATGATTCTGGTGAATGTTTGGCTGGTGGGCGATGCAGGAGGTCCAGTAGGAGGGAATGAATGCACACAGTCCACACTCCAGGCAGATCCTCGAAATGGAGTCCTCCTCGGCAGTGCAAGAGATATTGCAACGGAGGCGAGTAATCAACGGATGGTAATCCAGGATGGATTGCGGCAGCCAAAGGGAACATGAAACGGAGCTTTGTAAACCAATAAACGATCTGGAAAGACCGCTTCTGCTTCGGATGACGTACCGGATTTAGCAGGATGGTAACGCTGGCGACATTCTGATTCGCAAAAGGAAGCGATATAAGGTAGGACGTTGGACATCTCTCGTGGATTAATAATAATAATCATAGTAGTTATTTTAATAATAATAATTGTATTCAGAAACGTGTGTAGCTCCGCTTCTCGAGAAAAACTATACTATAGGCCTAGTTAGAGTTTTTCTCAAAGCTAGCCCAAATGATATTAAGGTTCGTTATGAACAGAGTTATCGGTAACAGAATTCCACCACTGCCCATACTCTGTTAGTGCCAGTCCCAATCATGGATAAAGAAGGAGGGTGACGCTAATCATCTTTGCTATAACTCAGCGTCGTTAAACTAACTAAGTTCTCCAATAGGCAAAACGTGTTGATGATTGGATTCTCATAAGTGACGCCAAGTCACCATGAAAAATTGGATTAGTATGGGAACAGCTCGCTTCTGAAGTACAATTAATCTCCTAAGCCGGGAATGATACGTGGAAGCCCAGGCAATGTTGCAGTAGGCCAGATATGAATAAATAAGAGAGTAATACAAAATAATTATGTTGCGAGGTAATTAATAAGAAATGCGAGGCATTATTCCTATATTCTTAGCAAAGTTAGTAGATATGTTCTTAATGTGCTCTTTCCAAGTCAGGCGCTCATCGACATAAACACCAAGCGAGAGAGAGAGAGAGAGAGAGAGAGAGAGAGAATACATTTGTGTCATCCGCGAAAAGAACAAAGTGCATTAGAGATGATGCGTTAGGTAGGTCATTGATGTACAGTAAAAAAAAACAAAGGACCAAAGTTGGAACCCTGAGGGACTCCATGTAGAATTGGTTTGACGTTGGACAATATATCATTACATATAACTTGCTTTTGTCTATGGTCAAGATAACTGGTAAGCCAGCGAATTGGAATACCACATATGCCATAATTTTCAAGTTTTTTCAATAGGACACAATGGTCAACTGTATCAAAGGCTTTAGCAAGGTCGAAGAAGATTCCTATAGAGAATTCATTAACACCAATAGCATGTGAAATTTTATCTTGCATATTTAATACTGCCATGTACATGTAGAATGACCTGACTGAAACCCATGCATGCTGCAAGGGATACAGAATATCCATTTTCTCTAACATAACTATATAGACGCTTATACATTATTTTGTCGAAAATTTGTCGAAAAGAATGGCAGAATAGAAATTGGCCTATAGTTGCAACATCCCCTTTGCTTCCTTTTTTAAATATTGGTACAACTGTAGCAATTTTTAGGGCTCCACAGTTGGCAATGCAGACCGAACAGTGGACGAGAAATAACGACCTTAAAAGCAAAATGAAAACATAAAGTCAGATAATTGTAAAATCTAGATGAAATTTCTAGATCGAATTACATAAACCATTAACCAGGAGAACGACGGAGCACAAGAATGTCAGTAGAAGTTAAATAATTACATTCCTGACTCTCATATTCCGTCCAGGTCCGTCAGACAAACGACTTTCTTGGGTTTATCTTCATGGGAGTCGGTACACAGTCGAATGTAGACAGATCCACCCGATGTCCAAATTCGCCTGAATCTTTTTCTCCCGTAGCATGTTCCTGGCGCAAGCGTAGATGTGAGTATTCTTCTTGGTAACATGTTCGTTTATGTAGACCAGACCTGACTCAGGTTGTGAAGAAGATCTCCTGGCCGCGAGAATCGAATTCCTCACACGTCGAGTTGGAAACCGGACAACGATTGGTCGGTACTTTTAAGATAGCTAAGATAACAAAGCATTCAATAGGATAAATAAGATGGAGATGATTGGACAGGACGAGGCAAGACATGGCATGGCAAAAAAGCACGGTAAGTCAAGGCGAGGCAAGGCAAGGCAAGGAAAGGAAAGGAAAGGCATGGCAAGGCATGGCAAGACATGGCAAGGCATAGCAAGGAGAGGTATGGTAAGGCAAGGCAAGGAAAGGCATGACAAGGCATGGCAAGAAGAGGCAAGGAAAGGAAAGGCAAGGAAAGGCAAGAAAATGCAAGGCAAGGCTTGACTAGATCAGTTAATTTATTTTGGAAATTGATTGCCTCTTTATAATGAGCTTTAAAAATACGTTAAACGGGTTATGGAACTTCTTAGTATTAACTTACAGAGCAGAACGAGCTCGCCATGATCAAAAGATTCGTTCTTTACTGGTGGTTATACACCACGATGACGTCAGTGTCAGGCGAGAATGGACTCAGCCTCCAAGTGTCCGTGACGGAGGAACCAAGTCCTGGAACGATTGTTGCCAACCTCAGAAGCGACATCGATCTGTCTAAGCTTTTCAATCAATCGGTGATCGATGGCCTCTCGTTCGTCTTTCTCCAACAGACCGATCACACCAAACACCTGTCGATCGATTCACCAACAGGGATCATTCGAACTGCCAGTTCCCTGGACCGTGATCGGCTGTGTCCAAACGCCGTCGCCTGTCTGCTTACAGTGGACGTAGCCGTTCAGCCGGCCAAGTACTTTCGCGTCATCAAACTGACGATCAACATCATTGACATCAACGACAATCAACCTCGATTCCCTCAGTCTCCCGTCCGGGTGCCTGTTTCCGAGAATCTCCAGCCGGGGGCGATCATTCAAATCCCGGCCGCAATAGATCCGGACGGTCCGCCTAACGGCGTGACCGGATATGACCTCCAGCCTCATGGCGGTGACTCCAAGTTCCGCCTTGAGGTAGAGAGGCTTGAAGATGGTAGTTTCGACGTGAGTCTTGTACTCGTAGGTACGCTGGATCGCGAGGTACGGGACCTGCACCGGATGACGTTGGTGGCCCGCGACGGGGGTGTCCCATCGAAGTCTGGTTCCGCTCTGATCGAGGTTATTGTAAAGGACGAGAACGACAATGAGCCACGCTTCGACCTGGATCTCTACAACATCAATGTCCAGGAGAATACTCCGATCAAAAGGTCCTTGGTCAAAGTCCACGCATCAGACCCAGACGAGGGGTCGAACGCTAAGGTCCACTACCGCCTGTCCTCAAAGTCGTCCTTGCTCTACGGAAACCTCTTTTCCATCGACAGGGACTCCGGATGGGTGTCGCTGACCGGAAGGTTGGACTTCGAGAGTAACACTTCGATGATCCTCGAAGTCCTGGCGGAAAACGAGGCAAGTGGAGCGACACCGAGCACCGCGATCGTCCGGGTGAATGTCATCGATGTCAATGACAACACGCCGGAACTGAGGTTGGAACCGGCGTCCGATGGATTCCTGCACGTGAGGGAACACTCGAGGAACAACACCGTCATAGCAGCCGTTTCAGTCTTCGATCCGGACACAGGAATGGGAGGACAGGTGGAATGTCGCCTACAGAAAAACGACGAAGTACTTGGATCATACAGTACTTGGATCATATCATATAGTACTTGAATCATATAGTACTTGGATCATATCGTATAGTGCTTGGATCATACAGTACTTGGATCATATAGTACTTGGATCAGAGTACTTGGGTCATACAGTACTTGGATCATATAGTAGTTGGATTATTTAGTAGTTGAATCATATAGTACTTGAATCATATAATACAAGGATCCTGAGTGGCCGAGTGGGTTGGTAGCCTGCTCGGCACGCCGGCGCCCCGGGTTCGCTTCCCGGTCGGGTCGGTTTATCAGAGATTAATTTCTCGGATCTTTACTGCGGGTGGCTCGGTCGCATTATAAACGTGGAGTACAATACAACACACAATACAACACATCACAGTACAACTGGGGCGCGGTGGTTTGGGGGTATGTTCAGCTGGAGGGTTGCGGGTTCGAATCCAGCTCAAAGTCGCCGCGTAGGGACCCTGGGCAAGTCCTTCACTCGCAATTGCTCATGCGCTTCGGCGTGAAACTCCGATTCAGCGTTCGCGCAGTAGTCGGGAGCGCCTCTGAATGGGAAATCTGGTAGGGGCGCTATAACAAGTGTTCAAATACAATACAATACAATACAATACTGGGATGTATAGTACTGGGATTGTATAGTAATTGGATCATGTAGTTACTTGGATCATACACTAGTCTGGTTGATGTATTGGGTCTAGTTGCTGAAAATACCTATATGGCTGGAATATCTAGACGAAACTAGTGTAAAAGTCTATTTTAGTATTCATGTATGTGTGTACTACATAGCGTCATCGATTGATGTCTTGGGCACCATGATAACGGCGCTTTAGAAATCATTAGATTAGATTAGATTAGATTAGCTATAGAAGTCATTAGATCAGATTACATTAGCTATAGACGTAATCAAATTAGATTAGATTAGCTATGGAAGTCACTAGATTAGATTATATCAGACAGAATAAGAAATATTCTTATTCCGTCTGATCTAACCTAAGCATTTACTAATCTTGTAACTGTATTTTCAAATTTTCATTGACCAGTCGGAATCCTCTCACTTCATGCTGAACCTGGTGGCCGAGAAGGACTACACCATCGTTACCACCTCGGACCTCGACCGAGAGGTTACCGAAAGCTTCCAGCTGGTCTTAATCTGTTCGGATGGTGGCCAACCGGTCCTGAAAGCGAGAAAGAACCTTTTGATCCTTGTTGAAGATATCAACGACCACAATCCTCAGTTCTCGCAGCCATTCTACAACATCAGTGTCAGAGAGAACAATAAACCAGGAGAGGTATAACCACTTTGAACATAGTGTGATGTATCTGCTTACCATTGAGCTAATTGATGCTATGAACTGTCATCGCCTGTCTTGACTAGGTCGACGACGACAGTGATCGGGAATATGATGAATATGATAGATGATGATAACGAGAAATGGATGACCATGATGATGATGATGATGATGATGATGATGATGATGATGATGATGACGATGATGATGACGACGACGATGACGACGACGATGATGATAACGACATTAATTACAACGAGTTTGATTAAAGACATGACATCTAATAGGATGATGATAATGATGTCGTTGTTGTTGTTGATAATAATGATGATGTCGATGATTATGATGATTATGGTAATGATTAAGATGACTGTGAGATATACCATGACATCTGGATGATAATAGGATTATGATGACGATGCTATTACGCGCACACTTAATTAATAATTGACCATAATTATAATAAAGATTCGTTATTGTTCTAGACAATCCTTAGAGTGACTGCAACGGACACAGACAGTGGAAGCAATTCATACGTCCTGTATACACTGGACCACGGAACGGACCCTAGGTTCACGATCAACCGACAAACGTACGCTCCCTTCGCTACACTACCTCACCCCTTATGAAAATATTCATCTCACTAACTTACTTTACCTTATCTCTCGTCTTACCTTACATAAATTACATTTATCTCAACGTATCTTATCACTCGTCTTACTTTACTTGCCGTTGCCATATTTCCAATCATTCAATCAATCAAAATTTATATGGCACCTCTTCAAGATTCCTGATCAGAGGCACTCCCAACCCATGCAAGCCATGCGGAAAAAGCAGTCTTCAGCAGTTGGTTAAACTGAGAACGGACCCATATATTTACCATATCGCTCACCTAATATTACTAAAGTTATCGTAACTCATGGCTCATGCTCATCCCTTGACTATAGTCACTTTAATGTTACTATACCTCTAACCTTTCATATCTGTCATCATTTTTAGAATAGTTTAGACTTGGCATTCCAGCCATTAGACAAATCTGGACGAAACCGAGACTGCCTAACTCCCCCCACCCCCATCCCCCAAAAAGCACTCTCACCAACATTTATACTTGTCAAGAGTTACGTCTGTATCAATTTTATTATTATGAATAAACAAATATTGATTGAATGATTGATCTCAATCCTGCCTTATTTTCCTTCTTCACTGACCAGAAGTTACCAATCTTGCATCTTACCTTACCTCAAATTCATCTTTATCTTACCTTACATTGTCCTTGTTAAACAATAAATTACGTTACATCACTAGTCATATGTCACTGCTTTAGAGGCGAGATTTCGACGCTGGTGCCGTTCGATAGAGAGCGTGGTGACATCTACCAGTTCCGCGTCACTGCGTCCGACCGTGGCACCGAGATCCACAACGGAACAGGTCGTGTCGTCATCTATGTCCTCGATGAGAATGACGAACCGCCCCGCTTCCGCCAACCGGAGTACGCATTCAACGTGTCCGAGGACATTCCACCCGGATCTGCCATTGGCCAACTGGTTGCTGAGGACCTCGACCTTAAACCAAACAACCGACACTCCTTCCACTACCTGGATCCAGATGATACTTTCCAGGTGGATCACGACTCCGGTACCGTCTTTCTGAAGCGAGCTCTCGATCGGGAATTGAAGCATGAATATCGACTGACTGTTACCGTCAAGGACGTTGGAGAACCGAAGTTCGAAGACACTGCAACGGTCAAGGTTAACGTTGATGACGTCAACGACAATACTCCAGTGATAGTCTTCCCTTCGGAGGACGACAACAACGTGTTCGTTCCGAAAACCGCACCCGTTGGTCACTTGGTTGCCAAGGTCGTTGCCAGGGACGCTGACCTTGGAGAAAATGCCCGACTATCCTATGTACTGGAAGCTCCTGACGTCCAGCGTTCAACGAAAGAACTGTTTTCGATAGACTGTAAATTTGGCAACGTTGTCGTCAACTCTAATCTTTCTGATCATGATCAGGAGTCGATCGATCTGCAGATCATCGTCCATGATGCCGGAACTCCTCCGCGAACGAGCTACGCAACGTTGAGGGTGTCCATCAGAACCCCAGGTGAGGAATTCCAGCCGTCTGGAGGGTTCCGGGTGCTCCTCGCCAACCAGTTCCTTATTATCGTCGTCGGGGGAGTCCTGGCCGGTCTGGTTTTCCTCATTCTCCTGGTCATCGTCATCTGCTGTTGCTGCTGTGCTGGGGGTCGCTGCCGTCGAAAGAGATCGAGGTCGAGACCCCTGGATAACGGCTTGCTGGGAAGCCAGGTCCTGAGGGTCGATGACGACATCTCCCGGCGTTCTGTTGCTACGGAGGCCAACAAGGACTACGGATTCAGCCATGCAGGAGGAGGAGGAGAAGGGGGAACACTGCAGGACGAGGACGAAGATGGAGGGTTTCCGCGGATCCCTTCGTTTGGCACCCTAAACCAACTACTGGCGTCAGAAGAAACAAAGTCGGCAAATCAAACTCCAAATGTAAATTCGGGTGTATTTGTAATTTGTATGTAGGCCCAATCATAATCGTAATCATAATCGCTATCGTGTTGGTAACAGCAATCCCGATCAAGGGAGTAGCCAGAAAACAATTGAGGTGTTTCCAGATTACGGGGTCAGATTAGAAAATTTTCGGCACTTATTTATTTCGAGGGGTTTGAACTTAGATTAGATTAGCATTTCGAAGATTAGAATAGCATTTCGAAGAGAGCAGTTGTTTTGTTTATTCGACAGGTGATGAGAGACTCGCAGTTCAACATCTGCAGCGGATGCGACACAAGCTGTTCGCTCGTAGCATCACCGCATCAACACCAACATCGTCAGCAACCGCAAGATGGCTACAACTTCAGCCCTCGTGCCCGATTACCAAGCAACGGAATCGGTATACTCCTACTTACTTTAAATAAATGAATTAAGTAATTTAAAAAATTAACAAATAAAAATGAACAGACTGATTAGTTAGTTAGTTAATTAATTAATTAATTTAACGAATGAATGAATGTTTTAATTATATCTATAGCTAATAAATAGCCTAAATAAATTGGTTAATGAATAGGCCTACTATGATTTCCTCTTTATTGTAAGCAGGATTCATCCTATATGTTACACATTACCGAACCTTCTAGACATGTCCGATATATATATATATATATATATATAATATATATATAATAGAGGAATACAGTAATCATATATATATATATATATATATATATATCACACTTTCTAGATCTGTTAGATTGCCATGTTAAGCGTCCTTGTGAGGCTCTTAAATGTAGTCAGGTATACACACACAGACAGTGACAGACTTACACGCATACATAAATACATACACAGACATACATAATACTTACGTATTATAATTAATACTCATATAATAATAATAATAAATAAATGAATAGATAAACAAACCAATAAAGTAATTATATAATTCACGTTTGAGACCTGCTAGATAATATAGCACAGATTGCCATGTGTGGCGCCCTTGTGAGGTTATTAAAAGTGGTCTTTCAAATTGCCAGATAGGCATACACACATACACATACATTACACATACATACATACACATACATACATACATACATACATACATACATACATACATACATCTGATCATACATACATACATGCATGCATGCATGCATACATACATACATACATACATACATACATACATACATACATATCTATACATACATACATACATATATACATACATACATACATACATACATACATACATACATACATACATACATACATACATACATACATACATGTACCTACATACATACATATACAATCATGCATACAATACACATACATACATTTGTATTCTTACTTTTACGACGTACGGCATATCGCTTAGCACACATGTCCAAAATTTTGCTAAGCTCACCATAGGCCTACACATGTATGTACGTAAAACTACGTATGTATTTAGGTATGTATGTATGCATGCATGTATTTATGTAAGTGTGTTTGTTTGTATCAGGACACTTAATATATCGCCTTTTGAAGTGCCTCACAAAAGCGCTGTTAATTGGTCTGTTTATATGCACATAATACATATATAAATGCATAAATTAAATTAAAAATAATTATATAAAATTGTCAACCTTATTTTGACTATTTTTATGTAGAGAGGTGTTGAACCGATCAACCTGTTAATTAAGCGAGTGATCGATATGATAATTAACACCTCCAAACAATTAACTGCAAAACTAAATGAAAACAATGAATAATCAACTAGTTCAACAACTGACTAAATAGATAAAAAACAATTGAGCAAATACAAAATAATTTAAAAACGTATCTCTATCTAATCTAAAGAAACCTAATCTTTAATCTTATATAAATCTAACAAGATCTGATTATAATCTGATCAAATCTAATCTAAAACTAGTCTGATACTCAATCATTCAAAACCACAATATTGCCATGCCATATAATATATACCAAATACTATACTCTACAGGAATATACCAAACAGCGACAACTACGAGTTAAAATTCCATATATCATACATTCAATAGCATGGAAGTTCATATGATACATGACATTTTTACCATACCATGTTACATCATACCATTCCTAACCGTATAGTTACCTTATACCATACGTTTTGCGTTGCAGCTCTGTCTCGGTCTCCGCAGTTGGGATCGCAGGGCAGATGGACCCCGCCTGCAGGGAGGGTGGCCATGATGAACGACCTGATGAACTCTGGTGGAGGTGGGGGTCGTTCCAACGGGCTGTTCGTCAACGACCCCTTCAAACCCCCGCGCCAAGTCTACGACGACTTCTATTTCAACGCTGGGGCCGCCGTGGATCCCATCCCGTCACCCTTCGACGCCCCGTCTCCGTACGGTGGCCTGTCCTACGAGAACGGACACCTGTTCCACTCGATGGAACGACCGAAGCGTCGACAGATGCCCCCCGCCGCCTGCAATCGAATCAACTATCACATGATGAATGGAAACTACCTGCTGCAGCATCCAGTCGCCAGCTGCTCCAACCTCACCTGAGCAGCAGCAGTTGTAACTGGAAAACGAGACTTTTAATTAAACCTTGTATAATCTGACACAGTGTTAACTCATCCATATATTTATTGTGTTATAATACAGACCTGTTCGAACAGATTCTTAATATATCCGCTTTTGAGATATCTTCAGAAAGAAAGCGGCATATAAATGTTCATTTGCATGAATACATACATGTACATACAGACATACATACTTACATACATACATACATACATACATACATACATACATACATACATACATACATACATACATACATACATACATACATACATACATACATACATAGCCTACATACATACATACATACATACATACATACATACATACATACATACATACATACATACATACATACATACATACATACATACATACATACATGCATACATACATACATATCCAAACATTATACATACATAGAGAACATACCTACATATGTACCATATAAGCTTACGTAGGGCCCACATACAAACTTACATACAGGAACCTACGTTGAACTTAATATTAAAGCTCTTTTTGCCGAAAACTTGAACAATCCAGACTATAATGAGACTAACTTTTCTTGGATGCTGTATATATACACACACATGTATACACACATCATGTGTGTATATATATAGACTATGTTTATATAGCAGATTGTCTATTACAGACTCCATTTTATAGACTGCGCGTATTTGCGTTTATAAGTATGTTTCTTACGGAGGTGTTGTTATCTGGAACGAGGATGACGATGTTTTAGAAAGAACTCATGGAAGAACAAAAATGTCGTCTGTTCTCTCTTTTTATCCACAATTGATAAAGTCAGTCATCGCTGGTTTTACTGCACGGACGTAACTATTGTTAAAAATCTGAAAACATCCTGCAACGGTATTTATGTACTCAAAAATACGTTTGCTTTGTTAAAGGTATTTATGTACTCAAAAATACGTTTTTGTTAATAGCAATAGATCTGCCCATACTACAAAATTTAGCGGCCGTCTCCCTGATCATGGAGTTTTCTACTTGAGTCTATAATTATTATGTTGAGATACTATTTAAACCCTATGATTATTGAGTCTACATTAGGCCTACTTTTAGGCCTACATAGACCGCATTCTCAGACAGCTGGTTGGAAACATTTTGATCACAGTCAATTGATCACATTCTAATATACTGGGGATATAAATAATCATGAGTAGATCTATCCTCAAGTTAAAAACGTAGAAGATATGTCCCCGCTTGGGGACATTTGGTTTCTCGGCCTTGACCAGGATCCTAGGTCTATCAAGGAAAAGCTACATAAATTCTACATTAAGCCTACATACATTTACACAAACAGCGTCTTCAGAGAAATTTGAACAAACACTTCGATCACAGTATATCTCCTCGAGATCACGACACCCTTAAAGTTAACAACCGCTTTTTAAATCAAGACTCTCAACGTTATTCATGTCCATCTGTCGCCTATAAACTGTGTCAAGCACCATAAAACGTTTGACGTGTGTAAGCCTAACTTTAAAAATCCGTCAGATGTTGGCCAAAGTTCTTAAATATCGAATTTTGTCGATAAATTACTAATGATGATGACAACGACGACTTTAGTTGCAGTTTAATCAATATATGTTTGTTGGACAACATCGCAACTCGCTACTATATTTTGCATCAGCATTATGTTGATATTCGATATCGCCATAAATTAGAAACTACCACAATACTCGCAAGATAGAGAATTGCTAACATCTAATACTAAATTGAATAGGCTAGTCATAGTAGTAGTAGTAGTAGTAGTAGTAGTAGTAGTAGTAGTAGTAGTAGTAGTAGCAGTAGCAGCAGCAGTAGCAGTAGCAGTAGCAGCAGCAGTAGCAGTAGCAGTAGCAGTAGCAGTAGCAGTAGCAGTAGCAGTAGCAGTAGCAGTAGCCGTAGTCGTAGTCGTAGTAGCAGCAGCAGCAGTAGCAACTCCTATCGCATAATTTCCCATTCCTGAGGGATTCAATCTGCCAGGGATAAAATAATAAATAAATAAATAAAAAATTAATAATAATAAAAACTGATCACAATGATAATCATAATAACAAAGCTCATAATGATAGAAGCATCAATAAAATACAGCCCGTAAAAACAAAGTTTTTTACTATATCCATCTAGTATCCTATAACGTGTACTCTGAAAATAATCCGCGTGCATTTTACGACATAGCGTGCGTTTAATGAGGCAGCGCGCCCGTTTTTGTTGCGGCCAATGGCAAGGCTGGCCAATGGCAACGCTGCGTATCGGAAAAGGGGATTCCCCGATTCGAAAAGTTGAGTCCCAGATTCTATAAGCTAGCCTTTTTGGGGAGCTGAAATTTTTATAGAATGAAGTGTCTGCGAGGGCGAGTCTATCTGCCAAGTTTCATGACGATTGAATGATTGTAAGTGATCGAATTAGTCGTCGCAAGATTTGACTTTTTAGCCTGTGGCTCAAGCAAGCAAGCAAGATTTCCGCAAGTTAAACTAGATGGATAATAAAAAGAAGACAGACGGTGACTATGTCTTTTAATATAGAGGAAGCACAAATTATTGTTAGGCTTCTTAGGGTCGACGGTTGAAAGGAGAAGAATCGAGCCTTTGTCTGTTCAGCCCTAGTCGTACTTCTACAGCGCATTGAATCGAAGGGACTCAAGTGTCAAAAACATCAACAGCCATAACTACAACGATGATGATCATGATGACGGTGATGACGATAACGAAAAGTGGTGAAGTTCATGGAGTCCCCCTCTACGAAAATTAGCTAATAACACAGACACTTCTCCATTAAAAACTGTCCTGTTCAATGAGAACTTTTCGTTCAGATGCCTTTCCTGCAACCAACATTTCACCCCTATTTTCACATGGATAGACCTCATAACTTAAACCTTCCTGATGAAACTCACGAACGTTATATCTCGTATGTTATTCTCGACTCTTACTAAGCTATTACTCTATACCATCCATTTTTTCTTTGTACACCTGTACAGCGTTTGTCTGTTGTTAACGTAATAAACGAATATATTAATCTGTACACAGTTAAATGTAAATACCCGGCGTCCCTTGCCGACTGTATGTTCTAAGAGTTCTTGAGACACTGTTGTATAATAAGCTTAAGTGGTGGACAGTGTGGAGACTAACAGTCTTAGATCAACTAAATCATAGTCAACAAGACTAAACTTGTAAGGGGACAGAAAAAGCCTGATTTGACTTCTCCCATCGGGTTGTTCCCTGTCCAGAGTTCTTCCCAAGTGACCACTAACCAGACCTCGGTGGTCAGCCAACTAGTAGGTGTTCGCGAGTCGTGGTCGTCGGTCTTGGATGTCTAGCTGTGGTCAGTGGTAGTCGTTCCTCGTGCAGACAGTTGTCAACACTGATCCATTAACAGTGACCCCAGATGGTAAGTGATGCAGTGGTCAGCAGAGTTAGGCCAGTAAGGATTCGAAGCCGTCATCGGTGGTCATTGGTGTTCCGGTAAAGTAAATGATGGTCAGTCGTGATTAGCGATGATCAATGGCAGAAGTTGTCAGAAGTTGTCAGTGATGGTCATTTGTGGTCATAGATGCTCAATGTTTGTCAAAAGCGGTCATTTTTGGTCAGTGATGTCCAGTGACGGTGAGCGATGGTCACTGGTGGTCAGTGGTGTCCGCCGTGTGATTTCTGCTTGTAGGCATCCTTCCAGATGTCGACGAGACAGACGGTTGAGTGGTAGCGGTAGAAGATGGCCAGAGGGACGGTCACGTGGGTGATGATGCTCCACGGGATGAATCCAAAGACGTCGATGGCCGTCGGATGTGATCCAGCATGGAGGATCTCGAACGAGTTGATTGCCCACAGGGCTGTGTTGCTGACGATGAGGAACGTCACGAACTGTCTTCCGGGCTTCAGGACCTCGTGGCTCTTCGTCACGGCCGACCTACGCAGTCCGTTGAGGATGAAGAGGGTCTGGATCGTCGACTGGAAGAGCGTTACGATGCTCGCGACCAGAGACACAGCCCCGAGGGGCGTGCTGGATCGGTAAGCGCCGGCGGCGGAACACATGACGTTGAACAGGTAGACGCCGACAAGGGCGAGGAGCAGGAGGATCTGGTCGAGGTTGTTCTCAAGGTCGGCGAAGAAGCGAAGGTCACGGAACTTGACTGCGGCTCCGAAGACGGCGATGATGGAGACTGCCTCGATGAAGAGCTCGGTGGCCAGCATAAGGATGATGGCTACGGATTGGCGCTCAGGGTGATGGCCAGCCGACAGGTTGAAGAAGACGACGAGGCTGATAATCGTTATGGTGAGGATGAGGATGCCGAGGAAGAGGCCTCGATTCGCCCCGGACCAGTCCACCCGGATGCGCTGCGTCGGCTTCGAGTGGTGGTGGTCTTTGGGGACGGAGAAGGTGATGGCATGACCGTGGTGAGAGGAGGGGGCGGTGGTGGAAGAGGAGGAAGGCGAGGGACCGATGTTGCGCCACATCAAGTACATTACACCTGGAAAAGGAAACATCACATCTGTATAATTGATTTGCATCACACCTTGTTAAGATATCAGGTCTGAGGAAGAGATGAAGGCGTAAGGAGTACAAAGAATCCTACCTGGATTATAGAGTGAGCAAGTGAATGGGGATGAATGGATGAGTGGGTTTAATGAGTGTCTGAGTGAGTGAGTGAGTGAGTGAATGAGTGAGTGAGTGAGTGAATGGGGATGGATGGGTAGGTTGAATGAGTGGCATGAATGAGTGAGTGAGTGAGTGAGTGAGTGATATTTCAAAAATGCAACGCACCGAAAAACCAATCATAACCCAATAATGAGTGATTATTATTTCAAAATCCATTTCAAGATCTTTTCGTGTCTCGGACTGGTTCTCACCTGTCTCGGACCAAATGTTAAACCGGGAAATCTAATGCCTACACATGGTGGCCATAATTATTTTGTAATCGCATTGCGTTCTGACAAAGTGTGAATGAATAAACGAATATTCAATTCTATACTAGAAAAAATTGTAATGTTATGAGTTTCACCTGATATAGATATCGCTAGAATAGTCGCAGATACCTATACAAAAACCTCAGCTATGAACAACCTGTGAAGTCCTACCTGCAGTGATGAGGCTGTACTCAACGGTACAGGCGAAGAGATACGGTCCTACTTTGCTGATCGCGGGAGACAGCATGCCTTGGTTCTGGCCATGACCGCAAGCATCTGCCGCATGTCCATCGACATCGTGCATCTGACCTATAAATACACGAAGGGAACAAGACCATCAGTGCCAGTCCCAAGCCTGGTTAAAGGAGGAGGGAGACGCTAATCATCTTTGTTATGACACAGTGTCGTTAAACAGCCACTGACAGACCATCGGGAATTAATTCTATTTCACTACCAGTAGCATAGTAGTTCTAATAGTAGTTTTTCAGTTTAATGACACTGCGTGATAACAAAGATCATTAGCGTCGCCCTCCTCCTTCATCCAGGCTTGGAACTGGCAGTGCCACAGTACGAGCAGTGGCGGAGTTAGTAGTATATTGTATTGTATTGTATTGTATTGTATCTATCAATTTATTTAGCGACTATCGCAGTGCACACCAATCAGAGGCGCTCATAGTGCTTACTGGACTTCTACTTTTGTGCCCAGAATGAAAATGAGAACACACTGCTTTATATCAAAATCCAGACCTATTTCGACGTGTTTAATCCGGTCCACAGAGTCCGTCCAAACAGAGAGTTTTTAATCAATTTTAGCCAACTGAAATTCCTCTAGGTCAAACAAACGACCTGGCATTTTCGTTGACGTAATAAATACCGGTGATAAATACCTATTTATTATGTCAACCTAAAATGCCAAGTCCTTTATCTCACCGTTCCGTTTCGTCTTATCTCTGGGCAAAAAATGATGATGATGATAATTTGTTGTAGTAGTTTTTATCTGGAAATAGGCGTTAGATAAACGTCCGTTTGCAAGCGCTTCAATTATATTATTATTATTATTATTATTATATATATCGTTTAATATGGAAACCAATTGACACACCTCAACAGGAAAGAGAAAAGGGACTCCTACTGAACTGCAAATGTCTTTGGAGCGTCATTTTTGGCTTAAAGATTGTGGGCCAGATTTTACAACGGCGCGCTATTTCAGTGGTTGCCATGCGCCTGTATCTGCGCATCCATCTGGCTACGAACAAAACAAATTAAAAAAATATTCGGGGGACATATAGCCTAGTATCGTCGCGAAAGAGACAACCAATAATTGCTTCTCGACTTACTAGCGTTGGTCATGAAAACTGCGCTATCGTCGTATCCTCTGCGATGCCTCGATGCGTTGCCATGATCGGCCGCTAAAGTGTCGTCATGGTGATGATCGTCATGGTGACCGTCG
>JACEVL010000409.1:225000-370000 GCA_020284085.1 Aporrectodea caliginosa | reverse complement strand
GTATGTATGTATGTATGTATGTATGTATGTATGTATGTATGCATGGGTCATTTAATATAGCGCATTTTAAGTATCTCACCAAAGCGCATAATATGCGATAGAGCTTCCAGGAGATCTTGAGAAGAGGCCATAAAATCACCTCATCGAATCTTACGTCTATTCAGATGTCATGCATTCGAAGAATATGCACCTGGTTAAGTGGACTAAGCCGCTGTTTTACGGCGATGTTGTTATTGTATTTTTCGCTCTGTCTCTTTGAAGTCTGGAATAGTTTTGACCGTAATTCCATAAACAGATCAATCACCGGACTCTTATTAAATCATCGACGTGATTTACGTCATTTTATGCGGTTTGAAAAACGAAAATATTTGTCTAGTTGCCGAGCCATATGGAATACAAAAATTTTGATTATTCTGTCTCATGTACTAATGGGCCCAAGCTAATTTCTGGGACGTGTGTATTGCATGCAAAAATACCTGTTTTTAGGTTGTTGCGCGGTGAGTCTATGTGATATGGAAGAAAGCAGTGAGATGACGCGTGATGCTATAGACATTGTTTATTAAGGTGTGTCAAGTTGTTCTAAAGGTCGGAGGTCTAGTCAACCTTTTGGTTGTGCATGACTAGGCCTACTTAATCTGATCATAAACCGGTTTTCTGCAAAGGGATATAAGGGACAGAGACCTGTGAGCTAGACGTTCTTCCTATTGACATGTTTGACTGTACGTTCGTTGACTTTAAGTAAATTGAAGAATTGTGAACCTTAGTCTTTCGTGAAGTTACAGTTCTTAACTAGGAGAGATGGCAAGCTTGCTACATCAAGTCGAGTACCATATTCACCCTATAGAGACAACGAGGCATCACAACGCATGTGACGCATACATTCATGCATACATTTATGCATGCATATATGAAGTATATATGAAGTAGACCTAACGCCAATCATCGTCGATATGACGGCGTCGTTAAATAAACGAATTTAAGTAAGTAAGAAGTAGACCTATGTACGCCCTGTGCAGCACCATGCTCTTGCCTCGGCTTGACCTCCCAGGATATTGACCTGGCACCGGAACGAACAGAACAGCTTGGCTATTGCGGACTTTATTTGATATAGCACCGGCGAATATAGGCTGCATGGTCTCCATGACGTGACTTTTGTGAGCGCTGAGAAAGTTTCGAAGATTTACATTACAATACATGTGTGAGTAATGTAACGTAAGTTAAGCAAATCGTCTGTCTGTTTTATAGACGAAGCTGTCATCGTTATAGCTCTTACACACGTGGTTTCAAGGATATTTCGGTTGAAGCGATTCAGTCAACTATTCGACAGCTTACCGTCACAGTTACTTTTTATGACGAAGAAATGCAAATTCGTCATGAGTCGGATTCGAACCCCAGTCGCAAAGGTGACCGTCAAATGCAATAATATGCTAGTGCGCTTGTCAGATAAACATAAATACTTCTTACTCACTCACTCACTCACTCACTCACTCACTCACTCACTCACTCACTCACTCACTCACTCACTCACTCACTCACTCACTCACTCACTCACTCACTCACTCACTCACTCACTCACTCACTCACTCACTCACTCACTCACTCACTCACTCACTCACTCACTCACTCACTCACTCACTCACTCACTCACTCACTCACTCACTCACTCACTCACTCACTCACTCACTCACTCACTCACTCACTCACTCACTCACTCACTCACTCACTCACTCACTCACTCACTCACTCACTCACTCACTCACTCACTCACTCACTCACTCACTCTCACTCACTCACTCACTCACTCACTCACTCACTCACTCACTCACTCACTCACTCACTCACTCACTCACTCACTCACTCACTCACTCACTCACTCACTCACTCACTCACTCACTCACTCACTCACTCACTCACTCACTCACTCACTTACTTACTTACTTACCAATCAACCACATTACGTAGCTCTTGCTTTCAGAACTCACCAAATGCGATCATGCAAAACGGGTGTTTACGCACTAATCAATAACTCACAGTCGATCAGCAATTCCTGTAAGCAGAGAGTTTCAACGTTCTTACCTGCCAGAGACCCAATAGGCTACTCTAAGCGGTTCAGACTATTCGAGCGACTCAGTCTAGATATTTGTCGGTACGGGCTAGATATTCTCACTTGTTCCGCATATAAAATCCGCCTACGGCTTCTTCTTCAGATCGGCGACTTAGTCCAGATTCGGTCGAAAGCCGGAATCGGCCTGTAAAGTCAACGCTGACCGAACTTATATTGCTCATCTTCCAATCGCGTTCTGAAGAGTTCTTTCGTCTCGATTAATGGTCGATCGAGATCAATCGATCGCTCGTAAAACGTCACCGGATAGAACTGGACGCTGAGCAATCGACTGGCTTCGGTTTTTTTGGACATTGTACCCATAGCTTCGCTTGTTGTATACTGACACCGTTTACAAATAACACACAAACACACACGCGCACGCGCGCACAAACACACGCACACACACATCTACACACATACACACCTATAAACACACACACAGTGTCACACACACACACTTACATATACACACACACAATCACACATACACACACACACACACACACACACACACGCGCACACACGCACGCACACACCTACACACACGCACACACACACACACACACAATTCTACACACACTCACAAACACACACCTACACACACGGACAGACACTCATAAATACACACACACACACAAACACACACAGATACACACACACACACACACCCATGTGCACACACTACGTACACACACACATATACACACAGTACACAAACGCACGCGCCCACACTTACGTGCATGCACACATGCATGTGATCCAGGACAGCACAGCGTACGGTTCATGACGTCACGTCGTGGTGACGGCCACGCTCAGCTGAGTTAGCCACCACCAAAGATGCATAAGTATAGCCTACATGCATTTATTCCTTAGATATGCATATTGCACTAAAATTATATAAACCATTGTATGACTATATGTATCATTGTATTGTTTTGTATTTGATCATTTATAAAGCGCTTCTCATAGCATAAGCCTTTCAGAAGCGCTCCCAGTGCGAGGTACTCCGAGGAAAAAGGAAGGTTTTAAGGTGAGAGAAAGAGGTAGAGATGCTACTAGAGAGGATTGTAGAGCGTAGAGGGAGGAAGTCGATTCCATAGAGAGGGACCTATGCACACAAAGGATCTGGATTGAGCCATTGTGGTCCTAACACGGGGAACAAAAAGGTCAAGCCGGTCAGAGGATCTTAGAGGACTACGTGTAATGCATATATACGTATATCTGATGGATATTGCGTATAATGGATACAGTTTGTCAGTTTTCTGACGTCTTTGTATCATACTAAGCGAATATTTGACTGCAAGTTCCTTCACATTGACGTTCTCCTTTTCCCATTATATGGAGGGGAGGAAGTGGAGAACAACCCCGTCAATTTCAATTGATCGGTATTGTACCTGCCCACAAACCAATACAATAAAATACTTAATTAATTAATTAATTAATTAATTAATTGCTTAAATTATGCTTGGACAATTGCTTGGACATATCTATTAGAACATTATTTGTTGTCCATTCAATGGCTTTGAGCAGTTATCTGGCTCTGGGCCACATCGACTGTCTGGTTGTAGGCCACGTACTCTCTTATACAGTGGTTAAATTCAACCGGATCCCGCCGGATCTCAGATCTTGTAGGACTACCTCTAGTTTGAGATCCGCCACCTGAACTATTAGACCTGTCACCAAAAGAGGTCGCCTAATTATTGTCTAACTGTATCTTTGGTTGCAATAATCGCTGATATGCATCACGTTTCACGCTTTTTATGTAAGTTTTTATTATCTTGATAGCGGATAGCGAGCATCAGTTACAGGTTTTAACCAGAAAGACGTAGCTTTGAGCTTTGCAAAGCATTGGAGAACCGCCACCCCTGGATGCGCAATTCAGCCACATTTAGAGCTAGGCCAAGCTGTGTGACTCTAGGCTACAAGGACCGTCTTTGCCTTCATCCGACGGCAAGGACGCTCTAGAATTAGTTTTAGTTGAACCTAATTTCATGATTAATGAGTTTACGATAAATGAGTTAGGTTCGAGGCCACTTCTGAAGTCGACTCAAGTAAATGCAATAATTTGCCGATCGACTACAGTAACTGAAGTAGGCTAACTAAACTGGATTATTTAATAACTAAACAGGATCATTTAATAAGGTCCCACCGTTTCACGTAATGAAACCAGTTGCAACCTGAATGAGTATTCGATTTAAGAGAGAATCTGACTCTGGCTTCCCATGAAGTTGATTAAAGGAAGAGTCACGCCGCCACGGTACACCAAGAGTCTCCCAAAACGATTCCGACGAAGTTGTCCATAGAAATTAGGAAGTTGGCCTAAAAATCGGTTAATTGTGATAGCAGGATCTGTTACAGTAGGTCTACTGCTAATTTGCTAAAGGAAATAAATAAAGAAAGCAGGAAATCGAAAGCGAAAATGGTAACAGATGCATGCTATAGCTAGCCTATAGTGGGTAAAAGGGCTGAAGAAAAACGGTATGAAAACTAGGTTGAATAGCTAATGAGATAGTCAGAAATTGTAACGAAGACTTGAAACTCTGAAATGGCTTCATAAACTAGGAGAACTGAATATTATCTGGTCATAAGAATGTCTAGGCATGAAAGTGTAGCTTTAATCGGTCCTCATTGCAAGTCTCGACAATTAGGAAAAGTCGTTAAAACTTTTTCTATCCAATAGAGTTCCCTCGGCCACGATATTTGCCCCTCCCCTAAACTACTGAATCCGCCAGGTAATCTACAACAACTGACATGACTTCACGCCCGAGAGGCCGAGACAAACTAACTTCTGACCTTTTAAGTTTTAACTGTGTCTAAGTTTTAGATATTTTTTGTTAAACTGTGTCTGTGCTCACTGCTGAAATATTTCATAATCAATTATGAAATACAAGTAAAAAATTCTTGCATTTGTGGTGGAGGCCCCTATGTGGTGGAGGCCCCTGTGCACTAGCAAATAACGCACGTGCCTAAACCCGGGCCTGGGCCTCGTGATCGAACTGACGAAGTGGTTTTCTGTTATGAGTCAACAACAGAGACGATGTCTAAGCTTAGTCTAGTGTAAGCAAGATGGCTCTAGATGCTTTTAAAATGTTAAGTGACTCGAGTCTACATAAATAAGCTTCCATTATACAGCCTAAACCTGTTACTCCATTAATTAGGTCTTTATAGCCTACCAAAGATCGTCAAGTACATGTATGATATACCGAATAGACGATACAATCATGCTGCAGTTTGATTGATTAGGACTTTGAATTAGTACGTTTTATTGATAATTTTATTCTATCGCTCCGTGAGTCTGCACCAGGCTTGCCAGATTTCTGAAGTGCTTGGTCGCCAAATCACGTCAAAAAGTAGCCCAAAAGTAGCGAGGTGAACAGCTAAATCACTGTAATTATTTATACTGTGGTTAAATGCACATTAATAAATTTTACCTAGGCCTACACTAATAACATACTTTATTGATTTCGTAAGTGGTCAGTAGAGACGGGATGAAACTATGCATTGACGTACAAATTTAGATGGCAGCTAGACTGCTTAGTGCTCAACGTAGACATTTTACTGCAACGCCTGGAGACCTCCTGTGGCATCAGAGGCCCGGCCCAATGCCCGGCCTCCTCTTCTCTGGCTCCGCTCTTACCTTGCTGATCATAAGCTTACTCAAATGGTTATTTGTGGAGACTCTAGAACTGACTTAATATCGTTTATTTAACTCCCTGGGTCTTGGTCAAATATATGCTATGGTATCCCTCAAGGCTCTATCTTGGGTTCTCTCCTCTGCCTCTTATATACGGCTGACATTCCATCCATATTTTCGAAACACTCGTCAACTATTAGCCTATAGTCACCTCTATGCTGACGATGTACAGTACAGGCGCTTGTCCATGGTCCACCCTCTGGGATCGTCCATTAATTAATAACTATGTCAACAAATTTTAGGCAGATTTTGAACCCTCCTTCCCCTTGTCAACAACCTGTCAGACATTCAGGAACCCTCTGATAAGATTATGTGACTAATCCGAGCACCCCTTAAAACCACGTGAGTTCAGAAACTGCAGAAAACAGATTTAATGATAAACCGCTTTTTCAAACTGAGAATAATTTTGACTTTGGCTTTAATACGAGATAACGAGTTGGCTGGTGAAATCCACCGTTAATACGCTATGTCATAATATTATTATTAGCAGACGAGGTTTAGGCCCCAATGGTGCATTGCACGAAATCCGGTATTAATTTCGGATTAGAATGCGAACTCGAATGCGTTTAGCCGTAGTATTATTTAATGTTTAGGGCTACTCTACCATTCTGAGGGGTCTGCGTTGATTCATTGCAAAAAAAATGTTGACTTCAATTTGTATTGAACACCCCTCCCGTTGTCAACAGTTGTCATACGTTTCCAAACCCCCTCACTCCTCCATTTTGTTCACATAATTAATGGATGAACCCTATGGGCACAATTGTCATAATTATGATTATGTTCACCATAATTATGACTTTGCTGTTGGGGGGCGGGACAACTCAAAAGTAGACCAAATATCGCGAGGTGGTAGGACGAAATTTTCAGTCGCGAGCGTGTGGAAAAGTAGGGCCTAGTCCAACTCGAGCTTTTCACGACGACCTAATAAACCCCAACGAGGTAATAGGGTAACCCTGGACTTTGCCATGGTCCTCTAGAGGGCAATGATTGCACTGTCAACTGAATTAGGACACTGATGGGCGCATAGTTTTAAAACGCGCCCAGCTGGAGTATGGTGTTCGAAAACGTTAAAGTTTTCTCTGTTTTCTTCTGTTAAACGTAATTTTCATTAATTTAAAACCGTGACAGTAGTTGCAACTCGTTCCTAATTTGTTGAAATGCATCGCTCGACCGATATCGAAGGTAGTTTATAAGTTAAAATTACGCTAAAGTTGTGAATTCTAATGATTTATCGTGTGTCGTTGGCTGAGACCGTTGTGTGTGTGAGGGGCGTTACATGAAACGGGGTCACATGGTAATTTATAGAGAGACACGCAAAATGCAATGCTACAAATATCTCCGCCACTGTTTGTACTCTGACAGTGCCAGTCCCAAGCCTGGTTAAAGGTGGAGGGCGACGCTGATGATCTTTGTTATCACAGAGTGTCGTTAAACTGAAATTGGTAATCCCGTAGTTTAGGTTGCTAAATTATTCAAATGTCTTCAATGCCGTATTTGACGTTGGTAAGTAAGCACTCTAACTATGTCTATCATAACTATAATCAATCCCGCTTCCATTTCATCGAGAATTTTTTTAATCAATCCAGCTTCCATTTAATGACAAAAATGACCCAACTTCTATTTAACTAGAAAAATATTTTTCATCAATGGAACTTTTATGTAAGCAAAGAACTTTTCTCATGGGTCCAGCTTCGACTTACAGAAACAATTATTTTCATTATTCCAGCTTCTATTGCATCAAAAACTAAGTTTCATCAATCCAGCTTCTATTGACGGTAAAAATTATTTCCATCGATCCAACTTCCATTTAAAGACAGAAATAGTTTCATCAATCCCACTTCGAGTTATTGAAACAATGTTTTTCCTTAATCCAGCTTCCATTTCAACTTGACGATATAAAATAATTTAGCAACCTAAACTACGGGTTTACCCTGAAATTACTAGTGCTGCAAGTGTTGGGATGGATGTGGTGCGCAGTTACCTCGAGATTGCGTTCGGTGTTTGTTTGAAATTCGGAAGGTATGCGAAAGTAGTGAAACCTTACTGAAAGCACCCAAAACATGTATCAGAAGCAGTGGCATCATACCATGTATCGGAGTGCGTAAGTCTACTGGCATTATACGGTATCTTTTGGCATGCTGTGCAGAAGGTACCATGTTTTCTAATGATGACACTAACCCTAACCATGACCCTAACCAACCCTCTCGACGCCAAACCTGACCCTAATCGACTCTGACGACAGGTACCCTAACCCTAACCGGCATTCTATTAGTTTCATGGACCGCATGGTGTCCGATCCAGGTCAGGCATCGTGAGAGTCGATTAGGTGTTGTGAGTGTCGGGTTAGGCATTGTGAGGGTTAGCTTGGGTCAGGGTTAGGGTTAGTATCGCCATTAGAAAACATGGAAAAATTGTACATTCCGTGTTGCATGCCAAAATATACCGTATAAGAACAGTTGAGAATCTCCGTGTAAGTTATACTCCATGTGTCCTTTATATCGACCAATCAGGGTGCACTACAAGGCTTGGACCAAAGATACTGTATATTAGCCTACAGTTGCGGTACTTGAAACTAATAGAATGCCCCCTAACCGACACTCACGACACCAGTAGATTTACGCATCCCGATTCTAAATGTTTACCAAGAAATGAGCCAAGATAGGGTGTACTGGTATTTTGACAGTAGGTCGAAGCCCTGGACAAGGTTGAACAAAATTCTTGCTGGATATTATGTTGTTTGGAAAGAGCCTGGTATGCTATTATGCAGAGAATAGACAGCCTGGGTTGTTGGCATATAGCCCTAGTGAGCATATAGTTGACAATGGTGGTGGACATCGCGTTTTGCTCATCCTTTATCATTATGGAAAGTGAAATGCAAATTATATCAAGAGAGGTAATATTCAGCAAGAAATCAGTCTTCAGATTTTTTTTGAAATAATTAATCAGTTCAAATTCATATAACGCAACTTTGACCTTGTTCTACCTATTCGACACCAATTAGCTAGCCCAATTATTATGCCATGTCTTTCTTGGTAGAGGCAGTCTTTGGACATTATCATATAGATTATTCTGAAATGTGAAGGTTTTTCACATTGCATGGAATGAGTCCAATGGGAATTTTTTAAACTCTTTAGAGGTTTCAGCTCACCATCATGTTGCTGTAACACTGTAATATTGAATCCTTGGGTATATTTGTTGATGATGTGTTGCATAGCTTATTGAAATTAGCAAAAACCATTATGATGATTTGTAGGATGTCCATCTGCTGTTTAATTAACTGAAATTATTTAATCATTTAATAAAATATTAATATTCTCACTTGTTCCGCATATAAAATCTGCTTAAAAGGCTTCTACATATTGAGTCCGTGGTTTAGTCCAGATTTGGTCCAAAGCTGGAATCCGCCTGTAAAGTCAACACTGACTGAATTTATATTGCTCATATTCCAATCGCGTCCTGAAGAAAAATATAAAAATAAAGAAAATGTAACAAATAATGTTATTTAAATAAGAGAAACAAAAAGGGAGTTATTCAAATGGAGTGAAATTGCTATGATGCTTTGGTTGTTGAGTTGGTTGTTGTGATGATTACGATGATGATTGATGATGATGAGGATGATGATGATGATGACAAAGACAGTGGTGATAACGATGTTGATGGCGATAACAACAATGATAATGGTGGTGATAATGATTGCAGTGGAAAAGATGGCTGAGCCGACAGCATCTGTCGTGTGGACTGATGTGCTGAGCACAGACGAATGGTTGGATAAACAACCGGTTGATCAGTGGAAGAAACAGTTCGACGAGAAGGGATTCTTGGTATGAATTAGTTGGTTTCTGCTTCTATTTTGCCATAAAAAATTATGTAAAATTCTCATACTATCCAAAAAATGTATGTTGAGATATAATTCTTAAGTGGTATAGATCACATGGTATTAAGTAAAGTAAGTAAGTAAGTATATTCTTTATTAAACAAACTGCCTATCCGCACTTTGGTGTACTTGCATTGGGCAAAATATAACATTCTAATTATGAACGATTGTCACGTTAGATTGTCTGCCTAGGGAATAATGAGGTCATGCGGTCATGGCGCAGGGAGTAAGGAAGCGTCTTTACTCGGGGGAGTAGCCAACACAACACATGGTCTGGGTTCCCCAGGACCGCAGTAAAGAGACCTACATTGGCAGCGTGGCACAGTTTTTTGGTTGCTTACTGTTGTTCAACTTTGCTGTTATCGTAATTGTCATAATCGTAAACTCAAACTTTCTAAAGCGCCATGTGAAAGCTAAGCACAGGGCACCAGCTTATGCAATTGATGTCAAGAGTGGATCCATGAGGCAATCTGATTATGCTACCATCTGAATTTTTGGTGGGTTTGTCACTCAGCTGGTTGCATACTGATTGGCGTAAGGGGTGACGGCTGAAGTGAAGAACGCATGAGACAACAATCATATTAGGATTTTATTTAGGGCTGGTACTGATTAAAATAATTTTAATCGATTAATCTCCTAAATTTAATCGCGATTAATCGATTAAATTCGATTAATTTGGTCCAAATTACATAAAGCGTGACAAACTGTTTAGACTGTAGGCCCTATACACTGCAAAAATCCTGCAATCATTTGACATGCTAAAGTTCAAATTGTGAAACAGAGAAATGTAGTCAGTAGTAACTACCTTCTATCTACAAAAATCTTTAATAATTTAGCGATCTTCGACTTTTCCCTCAGCATTTAGGTACCTTAAATGCAAAATGATCGCTTAATTTTCCACTCAAATGTTTTACATTATTACTGTTCGCCATATTGTTTATTCCGGAAATAGGTAGGTTTACGTCATAAAATAAGTAAAAAATTAATCGAAAATTAATTGAACAAGCCAAAATTAATCGATTAAAATTTTTAACGATTAATCGATTAATTAATCGTTAAAATCCGCAGTCCTAATTTTATTGTTTGGCATGATTGATTGTCCGTTATGGTACGTCACCTAATTGCTATAAAGTACGTGATTTCTAAATTTTATGAGGTGATAGTCATGTAAATGATCGTTGATGTGTATTCAGTGAATATACTTGTATGCATATCTGCTGGATAGAAGGTGCTTAAGTTGTTCCTATTCATTCTATATTTTGCTGTTTTTCAGCGCTTTGGAGTTTTATTGGGTGATTAGTTTGTTGGTTCACAGTTTTACCATCTACTTTAACCTATTAGTTTGATAGTTTTATGTTGAATGCTTTTAATGACGAGTTCTAACTTGAGTGGTGTATCTCGTTAGTATTTTATTGGCATGGATGACTTGCTTTGCAGGAGAAGGGGTGAAATTTGGTGTAGTTAAACCGTTGAACTAATGATGTTATTATTGGACAGTCGTAAATTGGCATAAATTATCATATAATTAATTATCCCATTTATAAATTTGGGAATCTGAAAATGAGAGAAACCAAGTGACCTCATTATTCCCCAGTAGCTAAGTACATGATGAACTATGGTCTTTAGCTGAGAAATGCAGCTTTGTCTCGCGTGTCCTGCCTAAGTTGTTAGCTTTATAATTGCTGGTGAGTAATGTCTTGTGCATTAGGATCATGGCACTATATAAGTCCTCAGATTACATTACATTACATCACATTACATATGTTGTGTTACATTTTGGAATTACTTGTCATCAAAGTGATAGAAAAGGAACACTGAGTTCCTGAACCCTGTTGTTTAATCGTACATTTCACAATGTCATTATGTTATTTTGCATTTCCTCTGCACTCTATTACGATATAGTGTAATAACATTATCATTCATTATCATATATTATATAATTATCCTATATTATCATACAATGTCATTACACCACCATGCATTATCATATATTATTATATGATTATACATACATTCTTTTGTGAGGTTCCTAAAATGCGCTATATAAAGTTGTCTTCATACATGTATACATACATAGATACATACATGTAAAAGTGTGTTGTACAATCTGTTGATAGGTTATCGATTCACTGATTGCTGAAAAAGAGTTGTCTGAATATAAAGGTAATGTTATTAGACTTGTTCTCTCTGCTTTAAATTTTGATCTCTTTGCCTAATATGTATGAATTAAAACTTTTGTCACCCCTCGATACTTAATTCAGCCTCTCTGCATGTCACTTAAATTACCGTATGTTATATGCTCATAAATTTGGCGAAGAAAGTCCAAGGAAATAGTAGACTGTTAAAAATATGACTTCGTTTTTAATGTATTTATTTTTGTTTTTTGTGTTGTTGCTTTTGTTTGCATGTGTTTTTTGGTTTCATTGATGACAGAATTGTACAATCAGATGTTGTCAGGAGAAATCGATACATCAGCTCATCGACATGATCTTGGAAATGCCAGTAAGGATACATTCTTTATTTGTATGTATTTATGTATGTGTATGTATGTATGTTATATGTATGTATGTATAAGTAAGTAAGTATTTCCTTTCTTGAACCAATTGCTAACTGCATTTTGGTGTACATTCTGATGTATGTATGTATGGATGTATGCATTCATGCATACTTCTATGTGTATGCATGTGTGTATGCACGTATGTACTTAGGTATGTATGTATGTGAAGCAGATGAACAGGGATGGATAGGAGTGATTTTTATATCATGTGACAGGGTAGACAAACAAGTTCGAGTTGAAATAATTTATTGGATCTGTTGACCGTTGACTTGGGTTTTGACTTCGGTCTTCAAGTGCTCCACTTAAATGAATGAGATTCTCTTTTTCCAATTTGGCTTACTAAGATTCTCAACTATGAGTTCACTTGAAGTGACCATTGATTATGCATCTTCATTATGGTGGTATAGAAGTTGGTAGATTAGATTTAAGATTGGAAAGACTTACAGACTAAGGAGTTTAGAGGGTGCCTTCAGTTAATACTTTGTGTGCTGTTTTAGAGATATGGAAACTTAGAATAGATGTTTCAAAAGTCAATTGGATTTTGATGTGAATCTAGTTTATACATTGATTAGATTGTGACATGATAACAGTTTGTTTAGATTTATGCTTAGAAACTAAAAGTAATAGCAAGTAATAGAATATAGTGGTCCCTTCTGGGTCTTCCTGTTGCATCCCAACATTACTGTTTGCTGCAAGGGTCTTCCAAGTACGGCCCGCGGGCCACATCCGGCCCGCTAAGGCCTATAATCTGGCCCGTGGAACTCTCCTTGAAGAAACAAACTAAATTGGGAAAATTGAAAATTATAATGACATGCATATTGCCAAAATCCATGTCGCTGTTTGCACACTAAATTCAGGACTAACGAGAAACTATCTTAATTGTTATTGATATCTGCATTGAAATTCTGCACTGTGTCAGACCTCAGGAATAAATAG
Organism: Aporrectodea caliginosa; assembly: GCA_020284085.1. Classification (NCBI taxonomy): domain Eukaryota; kingdom Metazoa; phylum Annelida; class Clitellata; order Crassiclitellata; family Lumbricidae; genus Aporrectodea; species Aporrectodea caliginosa. Next base: position 356,835 of record JACEVL010000409.1, on the reverse strand, counting down.
TCTGTTTAAAGTTATTCATTCGCGGTTTTTTTTTCGGAGTTTTGGCCCGTGGAGCTTTAGAAAGTCAGCAATGTGGCCCCCCGCTGGAAAAGTTTGGAGAGTTCTGGTTTACTGTGTTAATTGTCATCTGTTGGTTGTACTGGGAACAATAAACGAATGGTTATGGTTATAGTACATAGTTAGTAGTAGTAAGTATTATCAGTTGTAGTAGTAGCTAAAGTAGCACTACTGCTACTAGTAATAGTAATAATAATAGCAGTATTGTTTTGTATTCAAAGATTAATAAACTGCCTCTCACAGTGCACACCAATCAGAGGCTCTCCCAGTGTGAAAGTCCCTGAGAATAAAGACAAGTTTTGGGGTAGCAAAAAGATATAGCTCAGGGCCACTGGGTAGTATGTACAGAATAAATGAATACTATAAAATGTTTCAGCTGAGCAGAAAACGGAGAATGAGAATATTTGCCAGATAATGTGGCCAAGCGTTTATGTCAAGGGTCTCAATGAGGTGAGTTTAAATTAAACATATTTGAAGCGATTATTAATAATATTAAGAAACGAACTTAATCAGTAGGAAATTTAAATAAGTGAGGCTGGGTGAAACTCATGATGGGTTTTCTGTAATCCCCTTCAAGCCTGATGATTGGATAGTAAGGTTGTGAACATGATCGAAATACCATATGTAACCATGGCTCATTTCAAGCCATTCTATTTGAAGTGTCATTGACCACTCGTATAGCATGCAATGTATGATTATGCTTGAATTGAATCTTGTATATGCATGAATTCGGCATATGCATGAAACTTAAGAAAACATGGGAAAGGTGGGCAGGTTAAAAACATCCTGTGATCATATAAAAACTTACTTTTATACAGAATTTATTTCTGTATAGTTTTATAGTAATTTAGTAAGAGTAATTTAAAGTAATTTGTTACACGACTGCGAACCATGTAAAAGTGAGGCCTATTTTTTGCAAGGTTTTCTGTAAAAAGTGAATTAAAGTTGGGTTCCTGTTTCTGACCCATGAAGTTGCGGGTAAGAGTCCAGTGTATTCTATTTCAACATCATAATTATTTATTTTAATCTTGTCATCTAGGTGAGGTCAGTGAGTCGTTAGTGTTGTACTATTTATTATTAATATTTTTTTGTTTTGTGTTAATTTGATCTAGAATGGAAACATTGCTGAGTAACGGTTGCAATAATTAGTTACTATACCTGTCTATTTAGTCATGATCATTATTTGATCGTGATCGTGAGTTACTGTACCTGACTATTTGATTTCAGGGTCCGATACATCAGCGAGGTCTTGCGATAGCTAAAATTCTTCTTGGGGATGACACAAGCGTTGACTTTGACATGCTTCTAGCAAAGGTACGTTAAATATTTTTATTTTTTGTTGACGATCATATTTCTAGCACCTTCTCATGTACCTGTATTTCTCCAAGTGATCTTTATTATAAGTCTCAATGTTGTTAGATTAAGAGAGTAACAAGTTTCATCTGGAAGGAGATGGTATTGACATAGCTGGAAAAGTCACAACAGGCAGGAATAGTAATGTGTCTCGTCTTCTGTGAGTTGGTGAGTTGGACTGCAACCATGAGGGCAGGGCTTGATTCCTTGTATGGAAAAAAATATTACTTAAACTTCACTGATGTTTCATACTGTAATAACGTTTGTCACATTTAATAATAGTAACTTTATAATTTTAAATAAGTTTGACAATTCTGAACATTCAGAGCTATGCCTCGATTTTGGCACAAAAGTATGTATTTGACCCTGACATTTGTACGAACAATTTTGATATTAAAGTTTTTGTCAATAAGAAGCACTGACAGGTGTTAATTACATAAAGTTTGATATATTTGGTGACTTAAACATCAATTTGACATTTATGATACTAGAGAGCGATGATACCTTATTGATAGTGACAGTTTTTGCTATCACTGAATGACACATTTGCCAAAAACTACTTATCGTAGTTATATTTAATTTTGTAGATGCCATTCACTGGCACGGAAACCCCTTGGCACCAGGATGAGTCCTACTGGCTCGATATGCCAGACAAAAGAGCTGCTTCATGCTGGGTATTTAATCTTGATTCATCTTTATGTCTTGTGTTTTAACATCTATCCTATATTAACCTAAAAGTAAATTCATTATTATGCTTGTAAATAGTAGGATTTCACTGACATTTTTATTGCTTTGTCAGTTTTGCAAAATAAAGGGAATTTAACAATTTATGTCACAAAAAATTAATGTCCAGACATCTTTTAAGTTTTTTCATATTCTACTTTGTCGGTTCATGAAATGAAACTATTTTACAAGTCATCCTGTAAATATTCTGGTTTCACATAAGTGCTTTTCAAATTGTTGTCAGTGTGAAGGCTTTAATGATATAATGTCAGCCAATATGAACATATTTTAACAAGAGATAGTTAGTTATTCATACACGACGATTACACGTCTAACGTCTTCTGGAGCTGAATCGTTAAAAATTTTACATACAGGTTTCTATTTGATATGAGAGTTGGTAAGGTACCCTTATAGTTATTGCTCATTTTTTTATACAATACTATGCAACTATTTTGATATTGGCCTGCTTTCAAAGTTCAGAGGCACACACAGAACCATCTGATAGAACAGTGATGGCACTGAGCATTTGTGTATGATGGGCTTGCTCAAGGTGCATACATAGTGCCCGCTTGAAAACAAGACGTATTTAATATCCTCTATTTATTTCCAGGTGGCAATTGATGAGTCATTTCCAGAAAACGGTTGCATGTGGTTTGGAAAGCAGAAAGTTCTGTCAGTCCTCCCGCATCGACCGGTTCGTGAAGGATGTCATGTACTTACCTGTGATGGCAGTGAGGTAATGTTCTGTTACTAGTTGAGCACTGTCTTGTTTTAGCATCCATACTATTTACACATGAACATTTGATACTGTTAGACGTGATAAATGACATATTTCATGAAAAATAAACTGTAAATGACATATTTAACGGAAAATAAACTCTTACTGGGGTTTAAACAGATATTGTAATTGAAAACAAGTATTGATTTTTGTTTTAGGAAGACGGAGTTCCAGTGTCACTGAAACCCGGGGGAGCGACATTTCACCATGGTCTAACACTTCACTACAGCCGCGGAAATACGGTTGACAAGAACCGAAGAGCTTTTGTTGTCAACTATCGACCAAAAACCATGGTTGAGTATGAACGCCAGCGAGGCTTCGATCATGGCAAACAGGTAGAACTGGGATTGGTTCATCTCTTTGTAACATAGCCATTGGTAGATCCCTTTGTAACATAGCCATTGGTTCATCTCTTTGTAACATAGCCATTGGTAGATCCCTTTGTAACATAGCCATTGGTTCATCTCTTTGTAACATAGCCATTGGTAGATCCCTTTGTAACATAGCCATTGGTTCATCTCTTTGTAACATGCCATTGGTTTATCCCTTTGTAACATAGTCATTGATTCTTCCCTTTATAACATTCGCATTGCCACTTTGTGGAAGACTTTAAGACTTTAATAATGTGAGTGTGCTAAAAGTTACGGGAAAGCCAATGCAACTCATCTTTAAAGTTTTAAGCCATGCTGCTGCCTTTGGCTGATTAATTTTTCTTGTGAAGTTTCTTTTGATAAGTTTACTAATATCGTCATTCTTAGCAGTCCAATGATGCACCAACACCAAGCTGTTCTATCCTTAGTCTTTCTTCACAGTGTGTGAAAGCCAAATACCAAGTTTTTCAGATCATTCTCAACGATTATAGTTCATGTAGTCTATAGGCTAGTCACATTGGCTTTGCCAGTCCTTAAGGGACTTGTTCAGAGGTGATCCACTGGGTCTCTGGTGGTTGTTACCCTAGAGCCATGTGGACCACAATGACCAGTCTTTGCATTTGGTCATTACATTAGTGATCATTACTATGGTACATTATTAGTGTTTTATTATTATGCTGACAATCATTTAATTTTCGTAGGTTTTGTTTCTACATTTTTGCTATTGGTAATGTAATCTACTGTATCCAAAAATTGATATAGTTCTTGTACAGGATTGTCTTAGACAATTGGCTTGGCTTTCGAGTGGCGCTTTAGAAGTTTGGTGATTACGATTACGATTACGATTAGACTATTGTCAGAACTTTGCAAGATTTTCTGAGATGTGTTTCTATGAATGTTTCAGGGAGTCACCGGAGTCATTGGAAAAGGAAAGACACATCTGAAGCATACATCTCCAGCATAAAGTTGTCCCAAGGTTTTCAGTGGATTGTGCAGCAGGGAACATTTAATTGCTATGAGTATATCTACATTTATCATAAATGCTTGTGCTATGAAATGTTTACAAATGGTTAATTAATAAGGTTTGGCGTATTTTTATTTGCTATTTTTTATATTATGTAAAACTGCTACGAGCTTTCAATATTTTACCAGCGCACTATTTCGTACGTATAATTTTAAACAGCAATTTTACATATAAGTTTGTGGTTAGGGTTTATAATAATTAAATGCCGTCCACAGTAATCCGATGGCTATGATTAAATCTCGTCAACTTTTTGGACACATCTATTCTATTTGACAGGTACTTGCAGAGTTCGCAGTAGTTCTGTGTAATTGTTTAATAGCATGGTTGTGGGAGTGACAGAGGGTACCTAGTAACAGTGTAGGTACATATGTATATTTTTAGGTAATATCTGTCTCTGTCTGTCTGTCTGTCTCTGTCTGTCTGTATGCATGTTTCTCTGAGGGATTTTTTTATTTAAACTAAATACTTCTACTGTGCCATTATCATTATGCACCAGGCATCTGATGATAGCTTTAAGTGAAAGTAATAAAAAGTCATAGTTCGTTAAGAAGCCTGGCGGCAAAGTTGATTTTTACGGTGTGTGATCAGATGCTTGTCAGTTTGGACACAAATGAGTTTTTATAATTGCAGTAATTATATGCTGAACATTGTTTAGTGAGTTTTTTATATTATGTTAGGCCCATTTTGTCATGTATCTGATAGTAACATCTTATAAGCCCTAAATTAAAAATAGGCGAGTTTTATTAGTTGCTACAACATTTTTCATTTGTGTTTATCATGACACGGTTGAATGTGTTTCTGTGAATTATTTTATTTCTTATGTACCTGATGCACAGCCATTATAAAGTGCTATGAATCTGCTAGGTGTGTCTACATTTGTTGGGATGGGAGCAGTAGTCCTCAGACGATTCATCTGGGTAGGGATGAAATGAGGTTCCGGTTTTGACTTAGTGGAGAATCTGTGAATTATGAATATTGTGACCATTTGCATGTTTTATTTAAAAACTGTAATAGGCCTAATTTTTCAGGAGTAATAAGTTGTATGGTTTGACTTTGTCCATCCTATGAATTCGCCAAAATCTCACCACTTGCTATCTCTCAGCAGGTCTTTTGCTCAGAACTGAAAACACTGCTTTTTCACAAATCCCATCCCAATTCCTCCACTTCCACTCACCTCCCTCGCCATTTCAACTCTAAACACCATCCACCTTAACCATCTCATTGTCTGCATGCGTGACTCTTCAGATCTTGACCCCCTGCCTATCGATTTTGTTTTGATTAAGGGCCTGTGAATACTTCGCTTTTGTGGGTGCTGTAGAAATTTTGAGTCTATGATCACCAATACGATTACTACATCTAACAATAGTATTACAGTATCTAGTGATTGCATTCGTCGTTCATCCGTTAAGTTAAAGGACTTCTATGCTTTATGTTCCATCTTCCGGAATCCCAGTTCATGCCCAGTAGTTCTTATCTGATTCCACATCCATGTTTAATGTTGAGTGCACTTCTAAACTTTTAAGTATGAGGCAGTGTGCAGGAAGTGCAAGCACTTTCTAGTTAAGCAGAAAGGCAAGAATGAGACCAAAGCCTGATGGGTGCAGTAGAAAAACGTAGCCTACTTACTGAGTAAAAAGTAAGTAAGTAAGGCATTTGTTAACAGACCTCATGTACATCAGCCGAGCAAGCGATTATAAGCACATAATTATAGGCTACCACATATGTTACTTGATACACAAAGTAATAAGTAAGTAAGTAATGAATTTGGTAGCATGCCATGTGTCATTTAACAGAACAAGGAATTGTAGGCATTATACAGATTTGTAAAATTTTATTCAAAACCAATGTCAACAAACGTATGACAACAGCACTGAAACTGTCTGAACTCTTGGTGTAAATGATACCGTTGCACTTTTACTGGCTTTTCAGTTTGAGGATGAGTGAATAAAGAGTTGGCATGTATAGCAATGGTTTATGATATTCTTATGCATTTCAATAATTGTCGTGTATGTATTCTTATCACTTAACCCAGGCGCTGCTTGGAAGAGGGCTAATTTAAGATGTTTTCAATAAAGCGGGGGAGGGGGTGACTCAGATGCGTTAAAGGGGTTGGATGTTGTGCGCAATGCAAACGTCTGCATCTAAATTTCATACATACACTAATTTCAGTACCCGACAGCATGTGCCTTGAAGACCATCCTCGGTCATCAAGTAGTCGGTCAGTATGGCGGTGTATGTCGAAAATTTGGGGCCGCCCCTGTATGTTGTGTGTTTTAAGTTGACGCATGTGAGAGTTTTGCTTTGAAGAAACCGATATGAGAGTTTAATCACAGTATAAATAATTGATATCATGTATCGTCTTTGGTCTTCATAGGTCTTTGATCTTCATAGGTCTGATCCTGAGCCTGAGCCTGATCCGCTGCCGCTTGATTCGGACAAGTCTGCGACTGGACAGGATCTAAAAATTAGAGAAATACACATTCTGTTGGGGTTGATCATTAATTTCGTACGGGTAGGCCTATATAGCTTACAGATTTCACGTAGGCCTATACGTGTGCGAAATTTAAAAATACGCGTGTATGTACACGTATATGGTAGAAATAGCTGTCTCCATAGAAACCGTGTCAGTTGCAAATTGTGAGAGTCGCCTTAAACACACTTCTGGAGAAACGCAATTGTTTGACGTCCCCCATCAGCAGCAGCATTATAAATGTAAATGCCTACACGTTTTTCTATAGCGATCGTATGGCCTCGTCCCTGCTCGTTTTTCAATGAATTGATGGGTGAGATCCTTCACCACCGTTGCCTGTGTGAATGGGCGCCACGCCATTTAAGGTCCCCGTGTACGGCCCGTGCTAGCCCGAGATTTAAATCTCAAAATAAGCCACTTTGGGGGAGCGAACCGCAATCTGCACGCTCTCTTACACAGAGGTGCATGAGACGCAGCCTGCGCTGTAGCCTGTAACTAACGTTCATGTAGCTAACTGGGCTAGGACATTTGAAGCTCATATTACAATAATATTATTCCCATAATTATGTCCTTCATTGTATTGTATTGTATTGTATTGTATCTAAAGATTTATATAGCGCCTCTCTCAGAATAACTTCAGAAGCGCTCTCAGCACGAAAACCCCGGTGGGAAAGAAACGTCTTTAAAGAACGAGAGACCAAAGAGGAGAAACTAGTCATTAGTTTAGCCCTTAATGAGGGGGGAAGGTCATTCCAAGTAGAGGGACCAACCACAGCAAATGCCCGGCGTTGAGCCAAGGCAGTCCTAGTCCTAGGAACAAAAAGATCTAGCCAATCAGCAGAGTATGTCCTAAATGTACATGCTTACGACGCTGCTGGGTCCACAGCTGCCTTAGAGCAGCACCTCTGCCTCCCGCTCTTCCTGGATTTCTGGTAATCGATCTTCCCTTGACATCTCTGGACAACCCCTCTGACATGACGCAGCGCTCGTGAATAAGCTGGTGCCCTGTGCTTAGCTTTTATGTAGCGCTTTAGAAATACAGAGTTTACGATTACGATCCGCCGTACCGTGACGTTATCTTCTCGCACTGGATTCCTGTTGCTGTGCATGGTCCGCATTCGTAACAGATGTTCTTTGAATTGGAGATCAGGTACAACTTCTTGTCTTGGGTGGAATAGCCACCTTCCCATCTGACCGAACACTGGGCCACCACTTGACCTAAAGACAACAACACAGGACAACATTCCATGCATTTCGTTCTGATCAGAATCTCAACAAAAGTTGTGTATTTAATTTTACGATGATTAGATTTGATAGAAAAGACATTTGCAGCATATAGGCATACTATACATTCAGACTTTCCTATCATCTTTATGTCAGAATGGCGGACACACATGAAGTGTGAATAAAGTGATAGTTATAACATAAGAAGTTAACTAAAGTGAGCTGATTACGTCCATCACTCAGACAGACAGAAAGACAGACAAGCAGACAGACACATAGCCTACTATAGACCAAGTATCTATTGGGGACTTGATTTTATATATTGACATAGCACCAGTCATTCAATAAGCTGGTCTCTCTGACGTGGTTTTCGTGTCGAATCGTGTGGCGCTGAGATTTTTCTAAGATTTACATTTACACTACATTATACACACACCCACAGGCACTCAGACACATACACAGACACAGGTAAGAAAACGGGCAGGCCAACATTAAGACAGACAGACAAACGTATAGACAGACCGACCGTGGCAATGGGATACTTAGCCCTAGTTAAACTACTCGTTAATTGTAGTGTCATCCGAATGACTTACCGTCGATCTTAGTGAAGAGCGCGGAACCAGATACAGAGTCTGCAGGCGTCTCTGCGACTGTTGTGGGCGCTGATGAGACCAGTCTGCAAGAGATGAGCAGGCAGAAGATGCCCACTACTGTTGCTGCTGCTGCTGCTGCAGGATTCATTGCCAAATCCGTTGACTACGACGCAAACACGCACACTCTGACACACAAACGCACGTTGAAGCGTCGATCTGGATGCCTTCAATGAAACGAACTCGCTCTAAAGTCTCGCAACACTTAAGTGACTCGAAGATTCTGAGTTCCTATTTATAAGCTCATCTACACCGGTTCCACGAACAATTACCTTTAATAGGGTCGAATTTGAAATCGTGGGTAGATGTGCTTGCTTATTGTTGGAGGGAGTTGATGTTCTCGAATCCGCTATAGGACGTAATCGACATTAATTTAGGTAGCCTATGTCTATTATAGTCCAACGTAATTGGTGATTGATGAGAGTGTGCGAAATATAGGTGGTGTAATTGTAGGCCTATACAAACTCTTAAAAACGCAGTTTTTAATTAGTTATTATTAATAATCGTGTAATTATGTTGGTCTTCACTGGAAGCAGTATGACTTATTCATCGAATCACTCGTGACTCTACTTCGCTACAATTATTGACCATCAGCATTAATTGACTCTTGCAGCGTCTAAATTATCGTCCTAATATGGTGCCTAAAATGACGATTATTAGAGCTATGACTATCATCATGTGCCTAAAATGACGATTATTAGACTATGACTATCATATCACAACACATAATAACTGTTGCTAATTATAGACATTTTTATATTCATATAAAACTTCAACGTTTTCAGTTCCGCAGAAAAATTTGTCTTTTTGCAGCAGCAATTTTTAGTTCTAAGGGCCAAATAGGCCTAATGCTAGGTGGTGGAGAGAAGGGTCTCTGCGTGCCAAATGTGCCAATACAGGTTCTCCCAATGATAGGGGCCCGATTATAGTCACAATTTTTCTATACTGACCAAAATTGACATAGGATTTCATTACATTATTATTATTTTTTTTTTAAATTATTATTATTATTATTATTATTATTATTATTATTATCGTCTACTTTTGTCATAAGAGCGAGTCACTGTGGTTTTCATTTAAAATAAGAATTCGTTAGGTCTACATCTGATAGAAATTAAAAGGTCAATCATACAACTTATTTCATTTCGACTATGACGTATCTTTACGCTGTCCCATCATCCAATTCGCAGTCCAACTGCACGGCTCCTCCGTGTACGCTCATTGTAATTGTGTATTCCAACTATCCAAAGTGATACTTTAATTTCTTTAAAGCTAGCCGCAGCTGGGGCACCAGCTTATTCACGAGCATCAAAGTGGCTGATCAGAGGTACCAAGTGAAGATCCCAAAGCGGTTGCCATAAAGAGAGACGAGAGACAGGAGGCACAGGGTGAGGAGTTTTCATAGGCTGAATTAGGTCTACTGGTGTGTAGTAGGCCTAACGGTGAAGTATAGTACAGTACTCGAATAGTTGTAGTGTTGGTGTGATGTAACGCTGTATTGTAGGAGGATGGTATACACGTAGTGTTTACATATGTCTGTCTGGGCCTGTGCATCGACCTAACCCTATTTGCATTACGACTTAAACGTAGGCCTATACGTATATCACTGACCTTTGAACTCAAATTAAGTCTACTATAACGTATAGCAGGGTCATGATTAAGTCTCTTTAATGGAGCTGTGGACTTTGCCGTTGTAGTAGTACATGTAAGAGTAGTAGCACAGCAGCAGTAGTAGTAGTAGTAGTAAGAGTAGTAGTAGTAGTAGTAGTAGTAGTAGTAGTAGTAGTAGTAGTAGTAGTAGTAGTAGCAGTAGCAGTAGCAGTAGCAGTAGCAGTAGTAGTAGCAGCAGCAGCAGCAGAAAGTCTTAGTTGTAGTAACAGTAGTAGTAACAGTAGTAGCAGTAACTAATTATAGTAGTAGCAGCAGCAGTAGTATAGGCCTACAGAAAAGTTGGCTAATGGAACAGCTGACGTTGATCTAACATTAAACTTTACCTTGCACCCATCTAGCATCAAGATATGGACACAAGCCAACATGCATATACATGCTACGAATTAATGATCTCTGGTCTGAAATGAAAATATCGTTAAGGGGTATTAACAAAATTAACGAGAAATGCTACTATAATTAATGCTCTTGCTGATGAGTTTATTACTATAGTATTAGTCATCGAAGCATCATGGCTTGCCAGAACCGTTGACGTCGACCTTTCCTTACATCAATATTTGTCTTATGACTTTTGCATAATTATTAGCAAAGAGTACTTAGTGCAATGGCGTGTAATTGCGTGTTTAATAGCAGCAGTGGTAGGAGTGACAGAGGAGTGGTAGTGTACGAAGGCCTATGTGTATGCGTGAGTGTATGTATCTATGTATCTATGCATGCTTAACATATTTTGTGTGTTTTCCCAACAGAGAATAGCGAGTATCGGTTATGGATTCGTCAGATAGGCTATATAGGCTTTCGATTTGCAAAATTTTACAGATCCGCCACCTCTGCATGGGTAAGCAATTTAGCCACTGCTTGGCGGACTCGACAACTGTCGAGGGGAAGATTAGGCGGCGAGGGAGCCACCAGGTCTGATAAACTTAAGCAAAATGAATTCACAGACTTTTCATGCCTATTGCTGCATCTCGGGGTTGGCTTACGGAACCCTTCTTCTTCTTCTTCTTAGGTCTCGGGTAAAAAACGTACGGTTATATATATATATATATATATGTGTGTGTGTGTGTGTGTGTGTGTGTGTGTGTGTGTGTGTGTGTGTGTGTGTGTGTGTGTGTGTGTGTGTGTGTGTGTGTGTGTGTGTGTGTGTGTGTGTGTGTGTGTGTGTGTGTGTGTGTGTGTGTGTGTGTGTGTGTGTGTGTGTGTGTGTGTGTGTCCTACTAATTAATAAAATTTGTATTTTCAATGCGAGCAGCAATTTCATGCAAAAAGACAAGGCACGTCTAACTTATCCATAGCGCACAACAAACTGGTTTTTCATCTCATCTAAATTCATTGATCCCTAACGAAAGGATGGACCATGAATCTATGTGCCCAGCTTTATATTCGCCTGAGGGCAACTCCTAACGACTAAAAGTCTTCATAGAGACAAGTACACAGCCTCACCTTCGCCAGAGGGCCAACTGCTAACGAGTAACGGTTATAATTATATATATATATTATATATATATATTATATATATATATATATATATATATATATATATATATAACAACAACAACAATAATAATAATAACAACAATGACAACAGCAGCAGCAACAACAAAAACGACCAGCCGCTTGCGTTTTTATAGTTGCAACAGTTTACTAAAAGATGATAAAGCGGTCAACCCTTGGCTACACGGCCTTCTTCTAAAAGGCTCTGGAAGACGAACGGCGAAGTTCAACTGTGTTCAGAATACTCAGATGCAAGGCCGTAGCCAGGAATTTTTTTCGGGGGGTGTTTACTAGTCCTTGAGCAAGCCGAAAAGCCACCGAGTCAACCGACTAAGGGGTTTGGAGGAGCATCGTGAACAATGGGCGCCCGCAGGATTTTTTGCAGGGGGGGTCAGTCACGGCCGAGAGAGTTAGTTGCGTTATAATATGTCATTAAACTAAACTCAAAAACGATCGCTAATAACAACAATAAGAGGAAGACAGAAGAACTGGGTGGGGCACGTATTAAGAGGAGACTCCCTCCTGAAAGAAATCATAGAAGGGAGAATGGTAGGGAAAAGAGGGAGGAGAAGACCGAGGCAGATGATGCTGGGATGGATGGCCGACGGATACAGCGAATTAAAGGAAAAGCACAGCACAGAGAAGAGTGGCGTCATTGGAAGTTGGAACCTGCCGAAGGGCAGAGAACTTAAAGAAGAAGAAGAAAGAAACTAAACTCATATAATTACACTGTCTTAACAATACGGTCAATACCTATTAAGTCTTAACAGTGCTTTTTTTCAGCCGGAGCGGTCCGGAATGGTGTTCCGGAACCTTTTTCAGCTATTACAAAATAAATAAATAAAATATTTCATTAAAATTTTTAATTAACAAATTATTTTAAATTATTTAGATACGTTAATTTCATTTAAGTGATTTCAATGTTTTATTGAGATTGACACATGTATATGAAACAGAAATATTAGCACATGTCTCTATATACTTGTTCTGAATTTGCTGAGTTCCATAACTTTTTTCTAGAAAAAAACCACTGAGTCTTACTAATTATAGCCTAGTCTTTTAAAATCAGACGCAACAATCATTCAGAAGTAAGTGAGTAAGTAAGGCCCACAGAATTTTGCTCATTGAAATCATGGCAAAGTAGAGGAACGACCACACTAGGCCGACGCCTTCAGAAAGCCGGCGGGTGCCGCCAATCATTCAGAAGTAAGTGAGTAAGTAAGCATACTCTTTATTTATCCAACTACATAACCGCACTTTGGTTTACATGAAATTAACTATTATAAACTTTCTAGTTAAAAACATTTTTCTCGTTAAGTTCTCAACCTGTGGGACAATTCGGTCATGCGGTCTTGGATGCAAGGAATATGGAATGTCTGTACAGGAGGGAGCAGTGGGTTCATCAGACCGTTCAGACGACTTCTTTTGTGACTTAGCAGGCTTCACGGTCCAAAGGGCACTTAGAGTTTGCTGCAGCTTACGATTATTCTTGTTATCCACTTCCAAAATGACGTCACGCACCTAGGGGGAGGGGGTCGGAAATTTGTGACGATGTGTGACATGGGGGTGGGGGTCTGAGAAGTGTGACGTCACACCAGGTCTATGTTATTAAATTTAACAATTAACAACAATTTAATTTTATTAATAACAGCACTAATTTTGAGGATTCAATTTTCATTATTTTTTTTAATTATATTAATGTATACGAGCGCCATTATTAATAATTTTCTAATTATTTCAATATTTGGTCACCGTTAGATTTTAAAATATTCATGCTTTCCCTATTTGTTCCATGAAAGAGCATTTTGCTTCGCCATTGAAATTTGGTTTTAGGGGTCAGAGCTTTGTGACGTCATTTTCAGAGGGTGGTGGTACTTTTTGTGACGAAGTGTGACGAATGGGGGAGGGGGGTTAAAAATCGGCCAAAATTGCGTGACGTCATTTATGGACGGCCCCTTATCCATATTAACATGCCACATGTGGCTAAAAAATGAAGTCGTTAACACTTCATACCCATGGCTGCTTCTGGGCTGGCTTCAGGGACTGCTCTTCGCTTCTTCAATAATCAGATAATCCAACAGTTGTTTACAGTTCTTCCAGAGACAATCCAACAGAATGGATGTAAACTACTGTAGAAACGCTATGTCTCTACAACAGTAAAGTAATGTACGGCATAGAAGTTACACAGGCGCTGCAGAAGTAGGGGCTGCTAAGATAGAGATGGCAGCTGGCAGCCGAGATGAGAAACAGCTTGCAAACCCTGGATTTGCCAGCAGACGTGGACCTGTTAGACCGGGATGGCAGATCAGCCAGGGACAGTATCGCACGGGAGGAGGAAAGGTAAAAGGAGGATAGGAAGTCGCATCGACCGCAGCCAATGGGAGAAGAGCACGGAGGGTAATGTGAGTTTTTGGCTATACATACAAAGGGCACGCCGTTTTCTTGGCAGTCTGAAGAAGTCGCCAACCGGGTGACTAGTCCTAAAGAATCCGTAGCATCGGTTGATTTACGAGACGCAAAACGCGCAAAGTAACGAACCGGGGATTTAGGACAGACGGAGTCGATTCGGATGTGCCGGAGTGGAAATACTGTCCACTCCTTAAACGGACGCCTGCGAAGGGAACGCAGGAATAGCGTCACGACGACGGAGGTTATTTGTCGAATGCAGCCAAAGATCACTAAGAGCCGAGGGCCTGGTGTATCGTTGTGATTCGATAGGTGATAAAGCAGAGTAACGGATTACGGATTCACAGAGTCTACGGATCGAATTTGGAAGGGCGGATCTCTTCTGAGAACTGTGGATTATTGGAGACAAAGGGTGACGCGAAGGCCTTGGCGAGGAGATGACGAAGGGAAAAGCCCTATGCCGCTGCAGAGCTTGAACGAGGTATAGTACTGTGCACTGCGAGTGAGCAATGGAAACTTGCAGCTAAAATTAGACACGCAGCTGTGGCAGAATGATAATAAATAACAGTAGAGTAAATATAACCGCATAGAGTACGCAGCCTTAAGCCACGCATGTCTGTGAATGAATGCTGTGAATGATTAATACTAAGATTGCATTATTGTACTAACTACAGTATTAATGAAGTAGCATCGTTCTGTAAACCTAAATTGTGCTTAGACATTGTATTATTAGTTGCTTGGAATATAATCTTAAAAATGGCTTCACCGTCTAATTCTCTCCCAGAAAGAAACGGAGAAGAGGAAGAAGATCTACGAAGCGAAGCTTCGCAGACCGAAATTAGGTCCGCCGAGACGTTAGACAGAATGATGGCCTTGCTGGCCACTCTGACTGGCGCGGTGACACAGGTACAGAGAGAGGCAGAAGAGAGACAGAGAGAGGCAGAGGAGAGACAGTTTGGTCTGATGAATCGTATGATGGATCGTTTGGAAGAGATGGAGAGAAATGAAGGGGGGCGGGTAGTAACTTTTACCAACCACCCTGCGTCAGAAGGACGTAGGACCGTCAGTCCGACGGTGGGCCTTGCCACTGGAAGTAGATGGGCCACCTCGTCAGTAGAAGAACCAGAAAGAAGACGGCCTGCTCCGCCGTTTTGCCCTTCGGTAGCGCCTAGGGAAGAGATAGCAAGAGCGGGAGCCAGTGTAGAAGAAGCGAGTACGTCGCGTGACCGAGCGAAGGCGCACGCAAACTCCCACCTACCCTACAATGACGTGCGAGGATGTGATGAATTCTTTAATGATGTTGCTCCTAATGAAAATAGATTTGTAGGAAGGGATTTTAATGTGAATGATGCAAATGTTGAAAATATGGTTGAAACAAATATTCGTGATGATCTGTATGATGATTTGTTGAGAAATGAAGTGAATGAAGCGAATGGAAGACTCGTTGTAGCCCAGAAAAGCGGCCAGAATGAGCTATATAAATTGAATGATGGAAGAATGCCATTACAGTTACAATACATTCAGGACAGGGATATCATTACGGTCGCCAACCGACCGTACCACATTATTGACCAGTGGCCCTCAACACATCATAACATACCCAGGGATCACACACAATATGGCCCAGTAGAGAACACAAGAGAAATGGCTAATGCACAAATAAGGCAGACCTCTGAATCTGGAGGTATGCCAAGAATGCAGAACAGTTACACGGTGTCTGTGCCAAGCGAATCTGGACTACGTACTGCTGTAATAAATGGAGTCGTCGGAGAAACGGTTACGCAAAATTCGATGCAACGCGTGGATCTGGATTATTCTAACGTCGTCAGTCAGCCGGAACAAAGGAATTCTGTCGAAAGACGCGACGAATTTCTCATGAGTCGCAGTTATGTGCCAACCAGTTCAATTTTGCCTTCACAAGGAAACCAATACAATCAAATACCAACCACCGCACCTATGCGCCATCTGACGAATGCATGGCCAACATTGAACCATGTTGCTGCTCAGACTTTCAACCCAATAAATAACAATTCCTATTCACTCGCCAGAGCAAAGGAACCGCAATCTAACTACGTTCACTTACCTATCGTAATAAATCAAAGTTCTGTCGCGACTCAAACCTATAACTCAGATACAGTTCTATCTCTAGAAAACGTTGCTGCTGTGTCTACAACTGTCAAAGACAGTCACGTAGATAAAAATAAAAGTAGCTTGCGTCTTGAATCGTACGGAGAGGCTTTGTCTGTCGATAAAGGTCGGATAGCAGAAATTGATTGTGATGTGAAGCATCAAGCCGAAAAGGTGCAATCGAACGCGTATGTTTTGTCGAGGAAGCCGCAGTCTGTGAGCGTAGTCGAGGGAACGTTGGCACCCTCTGCTGAACAATTGAATTTACCAGACGACGGAGGCAGTACGGTTATCGCAGCTGAGCAACGGACCGATAATGATCTGAGAAGGATCATACGGCGTGAAGGGAACTCTGTAGAAGCTTCTGCGTGTAACGGTTACGTCAACGAGCAAGGCAAGCAAATTCAGTCTACGTCGAAATGGCCAGAGAGACCGTGCAAAAGCAGGCAAGGTGACGTCAAACGACAGCCACCTCCGAATAATTGGAATTCTTTCTGTCGGCCGACGCAACCTGGGATGGTAACGAGGCAACAACAAGGGAGCTGCCATAACGGAGGAGATACTCGGCGCATCACACGTCACTGCCCGTACCGCGACAAGCCGCCTCTATGCGAGTACATCAGCGATTATCACGTCGGTTAGACTAGTGTTGTTCGCCAGATGACACCGCAAACTTGAAGACGACCCGGAACGATAAAGATAGTACGAATGGATGGTTTAGCAGTGGAATTCAATTATAAAGAACGAACGACGAATGGAGAAATGTGAACTCTGTGTTTAAGTAAGAGAATGGAATTGTAGTAAGAAAGCAGAGTAACGAGAATTAAATAAGTCGGACGCAAAACATAAAATAATATTAATTTAAATACGAATTCGGTAGAGATAATGAATCAGGTAATTCGCTGAACGATGTCCTGTATTCTGAACGAGCGATCTAACAGATCGGCGTAGGAGTGGCAGGTACAGGCGGGCGATTCGCACAGCAAAGAGGATAGTAGCCAAGGATCTGGAAGAACGACGACGGGAAGTGGGAAGAAGAACTCGATCGTGGAACTATGGAGTATATGAGACAATCGGTTGGAATCATGTCTGTGGGTGAGATGGAACTCACTCTTGTTAACGCGTAGGAGGAATCGTTTTTTTAGTGCAGCCAAAAAGGCTTTGTTTAATGAGAATATGTAGCCGGCAGAGGAACCATGCCTGACCGTGCGTTGTAGTAACGAAGTTGTTTAAGGGAAGTTATATACGGCAGAGGAATCAATGCCTGACCGTGAGATAACGTAAAGAAGGTTTTGTTAAACGAAAATCGACGGCAGAGGAATCAATGCCTGACCGTACGATGACGTAGAGAAGCGCTTGTGTGATGTACACGAAGTACACGTCTGGGTAAGTCATAGGTTGGAGATCTTGCAGCTAATACAAGCTTCCACGCCTCCCTGATTACCAGAACGTGTAACGAATGTGTTAAGTGTGTTACGTTTTACAAGTGGAATTCGGTTAAGTGTGGGCGATTACTGCGAGGCTACGCGTGACGACGCGTGGACCAGAGATAGAAGGATTCGTCGCCTGTCGGTATACTCCATGGAAACGGGAAAGATTCGGATTCCTACTTTGAATATCTTGTGCTACCTATCGATGATACCTGTACGCTGCGTGGAAATTCGTGTTACGAACGCGCATTTCAGCCGAGATGCGTGGAGACTAAAGAAGAAGACCAGCCAGAGGCGCACTCTAGCGACTGAAACGGAATTCTCTGTGCTGATCATAAAATTAAGAACTCTGCCGATTAAATGTAGGCCTTCGATGAAATCAGAATCGTCGATATTCTGTTTCTAATTCGGTAGCTATAAGCGCAAGTTAGAGAGACGATGCCACGAAGTTTAAGTGCGCATGACTGTAGGATGTAGTGAAAAGTAGAATTATCTGATGTTACATGAAAAAGTATTTGCATATTAATGAAGTCATGTTAGAGAGCAACGAAATGTTATTGCATCGTATGACTCGTGTTTTGACGCAAGGTGTTATGTTAGTTAAGAACATTACTGTTGATGAAGATTGATTGCGATGTGATTGCCGCCGATGAAATGAAGATGATTATGAATTGGATGACTTATGAAGCGCTATGTATGTGCCATGAAGTAGAATTAGTATTGTTGATTAAGAAATTACTGTGGTTGAAGTATGATGAAGATTACGATGATTAAGATTTGTGTACTAATGATGAATGGTCAAAAGGTTTTGCTATTGATGAGATTGAATATTGATTGCAAAGTATAGTAGAAATTATTGTAGAATTGTGCTAAGTACTGTTATTTGATGTAGAGATGAACTATACGATTAAGATGATTAAGGTGATGAAGTGAAAAAGGTATTATGTGCATAAATGATTGCATTTAGAGAAACTTGTGTTGAAGATGATGAAAGGATTCAATGATTTGTATGCAGTGCTTAACTATGATAAGACATTAAGTGTGATAATTGCATTGGTTATGTAGTGAAGTTGCATTGCGCCTGATGTTAGTGATAGTCTGAAACTGTAATGATTTTGCGGAATGGCAGATGTTGCATGATCGCATGAGTGAATATGATGTAAAATTATGGCTGCAGTAGGGTATAGAAGGCTTGACGTGTAGAACTGTTGTTAAAAAGGATTTTTAAGTCTGTGTTTCTCCCAATACGGTAGAAACCAAGAGCGGCAGTTGGGGAGAATGTAGAAACGCTATGTCTCTACAACAGTAAAGTAATGTACGGCATAGAAGTTACACAGGCGCTGCAGAAGTAGGGGCTGCTAAGATAGAGATGGCAGCTGGCAGCCGAGATGAGAAACAGCTTGCAAACCCTGGATTTGCCAGCAGACGTGGACCTGTTAGACCGGGATGGCAGATCAGCCAGGGACAGTATCGCACGGGAGGAGGAAAGGTAAAAGGAGGATAGGAAGTCGCATCGACCGCAGCCAATGGGAGAAGAGCACGGAGGGTAATGTGAGTTTTTGGCTATACATACAAAGGGCACGCCGTTTTCTTGGCAGTCTGAAGAAGTCGCCAACCGGGTGACTAGTCCTAAAGAATCCGTAGCATCGGTTGATTTACGAGACGCAAAACGCGCAAAGTAACGAACCGGGGATTTAGGACAGACGGAGTCGATTCGGATGTGCCGGAGTGGAAATACTGTCCACTCCTTAAACGGACGCCTGCGAAGGGAACGCAGGAATAGCGTCACGACGACGGAGGTTATTTGTCGAATGCAGCCAAAGATCACTAAGAGCCGAGGGCCTGGTGTATCGTTGTGATTCGATAGGTGATAAAGCAGAGTAACGGATTACGGATTCACAGAGTCTACGGATCGAATTTGGAAGGGCGGATCTCTTCTGAGAACTGTGGATTATTGGAGACAAAGGGTGACGCGAAGGCCTTGGCGAGGAGATGACGAAGGGAAAAGCCCTATGCCGCTGCAGAGCTTGAACGAGGTATAGTACTGTGCACTGCGAGTGAGCAATGGAAACTTGCAGCTAAAATTAGACACGCAGCTGTGGCAGAATGATAATAAATAACAGTAGAGTAAATATAACCGCATAGAGTACGCAGCCTTAAGCCACGCATGTCTGTGAATGAATGCTGTGAATGATTAATACTAAGATTGCATTATTGTACTAACTACAGTATTAATGAAGTAGCATCGTTCTGTAAACCTAAATTGTGCTTAGACATTGTATTATTAGTTGCTTGGAATATAATCTTAAAAATGGCTTCACCGTCTAATTCTCTCCCAGAAAGAAACGGAGAAGAGGAAGAAGATCTACGAAGCGAAGCTTCGCAGACCGAAATTAGGTCCGCCGAGACGTTAGACAGAATGATGGCCTTGCTGGCCACTCTGACTGGCGCGGTGACACAGGTACAGAGAGAGGCAGAAGAGAGACAGAGAGAGGCAGAGGAGAGACAGTTTGGTCTGATGAATCGTATGATGGATCGTTTGGAAGAGATGGAGAGAAATGAAGGGGGGCGGGTAGTAACTTTTACCAACCACCCTGCGTCAGAAGGACGTAGGACCGTCAGTCCGACGGTGGGCCTTGCCACTGGAAGTAGATGGGCCACCTCGTCAGTAGAAGAACCAGAAAGAAGACGGCCTGCTCCGCCGTTTTGCCCTTCGGTAGCGCCTAGGGAAGAGATAGCAAGAGCGGGAGCCAGTGTAGAAGAAGCGAGTACGTCGCGTGACCGAGCGAAGGCGCACGCAAACTCCCACCTACCCTACACTACACAGTAAAGTCTAACCTATTGTTCTACACAGCACCAGCGAAGAAAAAATTAAGGATAACCTTGACACAAAAATCTTCTTCCATAAGTAATCCAAAAGAAGAGAAACACGTTCAATTCTAACATACTTTTAACTGAATACAAAATCCTCAGATACAGACTCAGAATGCATGAGAGAAACGTAACTGATACAGTGCTTGAGGAATGCAGGGACCTGTTGGGGTAAGCTAATGCCGGTGTGGAGAAATCTTTGACTTCGGGCCGACCTCTTCATCCAGAGATTATCCAGAGGTCCCAGTCGGCTTGGCTTTGTCAATATGTGTGACCTGAAGTGATAAGGTCAACCTCTGAGTCGAAGTGTTCCACCACTGATGTCGGTACATTAGTCCGAGATAACATGTGTCTTTGATAACATACATGATATATAAATAATGGGAAGCCAGTTGAACGTAGACCTAGCGGACTGAATCGTGATGAGCATTGTTTATTGGGGCTAAGTAAAGAACAAAATTTCTGTTCTTCCCATAGGCGCCGATTTTTGCTTTTGTCTATGGGAGAATGGGTTTTACCCCGGGAAAAGTATTAATGGGCTCTATTCAACATTGCCGTATAGGTGAATAATAGGCCTATTTTAGACCAATTTTGGAGAAAGAATATAAAGTACTTCCTTGTCGAGGTTGATGTGGTTAGAAATAGGATGCTATATATGTGAAACTCACGTGACGGTGACTGACATAGTTCTGCAACCTTATATATGTTCCTAAATTTGTATATATATATATCCTGTCTTATATAGGACATTTGCAAATTTATTGTACACTATAGGCCCGAATTCTTGTGGGCGCGACGCACCCACTGGTTTCTCTCTGGGTGCATTCGCACCCAAGGCTCCGAGAGAGTCGACGCCTACATGGTTCTTCCACCCTTCCGTCCGTCCTTCCCTTCATCCTTCGTTTCTTCCATCCTTCCGTCAGTCCGTCCGTCCGTCAGTCCACTGTCCATCCTTCCAGTGCTTCCACCTTCCTTCCGTCCGTCCATGCATCCTTTCATTCCTTCCATCCGTCCACATATGACATGACCTGATCTTGCCTGTCCTGACTTGACCTGAACATGTCGTGGCATGAACTTCTCGTGATGTCACAAATTCTGCCTATGAAACAGTTCATGTTGCCTGCTGGGGTAGAACCGGCGATCTGTTTCGTAGTTATAGGGCCTACCAGAGGCGAAAATCTGGCGGGGGCAGAATTTTTCGTGGGCCCGATTTTTTGCATTTGTTGGGGGGACAGAAGGGCCAAAGTCAAAACTTTGGGGGCAGTATACGGGTCGTCTTCATCCGTCCAACTTACCAAGCATTGCACCTTCATTTTCACTTCAGAACAGTAGATTGATATAACTTATAATTGCTTCACTTCCTAACTTTAAACGTATGTTTTTTTACTGAACTTTAGAGTTCAGACCTGCATAGAAACTCTTTCTATAGGTGTCTGCATGTTCGTCTTCTCCATGAAATGTTTTGGAGACAAAGCCTTCGCGGACTTCTCTGGGGCTTCCTGTTTTAAGTTTAAGACGACATGCTGAAGCTTTTACTATACCAAGAATGCCATCAGCTTCCTTCGTTGCTTCTTGTGGGACTGGTTTTATTGTGACGACAATCTAAGTTAAAGTAAAAGTATAGGATCACATGCTTTTAGCAATTTAGCTGCTCAAATTCGCTCCTCGTTCCTTGAAACCATGTATAATGTATACCACAAAAATTGGCAGGCAAAACTGCAAAATATGGCAAACGACGAGACAAAAGAAATTAAATTATCCAAGCACCCCAGCCGACAAGCAGGGAGGTCAGCGTATATATATAGCGAGCAACAGTGGCGTAACAACCATATAACGAGGGTGGACAAAGTCCAGGGGCCCCCGAGGTCCAAAGGGCCCCCAAGCTTTTTAAAACTGAAAACTTTCATGCACTTTTTGTCCGTTTTTCTGTGAGAATAATTATTAGGGAAAATCTCACATTATGTCAATAATGCTTTTACATGATGTAAAAAACGACAACTAGCTAATTTCATAATTTAAATATCGATGACTTAACACAACAAGAGTTTTAAATGTTTTAGAAGACGTTTAGTCTGTTTTAAAACCACTGAAATTTAACTTTGAACATACTTAATTTTCCATTTTAGCCCAATTTCCTAGCTTTCTTTTAAAAGCAAACCATTCCACAACTCCTACAGCTCTTGACGAATTTCAGTTCTAATGCTCCGTTCAGCTTCTTAAATGACGAAATGGACTTGATAGACACATTTGCGAACAGAAAGCTAGAATAGCCAAATTCGTGAGGAACTAGGACTACAGACTATGCAGTCTACAATCTACATGTTCGCTACATTACTGTGTAGGCAGTGCCACAGTAGCGTCACTGGTGACTCTTTCAGCTTACTGTGCACTTTTTGGGGACTAACTGATGTAGAAAGGTATAGGGGGGGCCAAATGGTCGTCCGAAGGACGATCGTTGAGCGCGCAGCGCCGAGCAGGGGGAGGGGTATGGGGAGGGGGATGTGCCCCCTCCCCACTTAAAATTTTTTTTTTTCCACACTGCAATGGTTGCATTTTAGGCTGTCATGTGAACAAATTGCTCTATTATTTCAAAACTGTCAGGAAGCAGATGTTACTCGTAGCTAAGATGTTGCTTGAGTCGTCTTTGAGTTTGTCTGCAGACAGTAGTAGGAAACCAGACATTTATTGAAATTAATATAAAACCTATTTTCAAGATCGCCATAAGCAACAAAGAGAAAGCACAGAACAGGGCAGCAAAATCTAAAGCCTGTGACGTCAGCCATTGAGATTGCCCCATAGACAACAGGTTCTGTTGTAATGCACAACAAGATTCAAAGTGCCCGTCGATCAGTAGAATTAGTATTTGTTCAGGGTACTCACGTGGCCGATAGAAAAAATCAGCCAGCTACTGTTGTGATGGTATGCAAATGAAGCCCTGCATTCCATCTAAAGAATGGTATAATTGTTTCTCTTCTAGGAAGAATAGTCAATAAGCTATAGTCGAAAAACTAAGGGGGTGGTATCCACCCCCCTGGTGCCTCGGGTATATCAGGTATAACTTTTGAATGGCGTGGGCTACCACCATGATGTTTACCTCAAAATGTGCGCCAATGAATCTGCTACAGCTACCTAAAATGCAAAAATTATATTCCATATGGAAAAAAAATTGTGCATAAAAACGTAGGGGGGGTGGTAACCACCCCACCCTTGGTAGCCCGAGGGTTAACAGATTACCATTGATGCATGTTAAATATCTTTCTGTGTACATTAGGCCTATTTTCAACACACATTCAACTGAAAAATCCAAAATAGACATCACATAATATACATTTATTATTTATATACTGTAGGGAGGCTCAGGCTAGGCTTCAATGGATCGGAACTAAAAGTTATATTTTTCCATAAGGGGTAAGGATGAAGTTTCTGTAAAATCTCATTGAATCTGAGCAATATCGGTGGTTCCAAGTTCAGAGGGTACGGACGCGAAGTCCAGACCCCACGAATCCCTCTCCTGGCCAGCTATAGTATACAACGCTGTCGTCGAGCTTTATTGGAACTGATATAGGGACTATATTGTGATACGTAGTTACATACCCGGTTTTTCTTTTTGCTGGAACTGAAGCTCAACAATGACTGTCTGAGACGTTTGATTGAAGATGCATTAGAAGTAGAACCCATGACTCGTCAATAATGGGGTCTCAATACAGTGAACAGTGGCTTGGCCTTGCTCTCGATTTTAGCCTGTGGTCCGAGACCAAATTTAATATGAAGAACAATATTACAACGATATTAAACCGTTGATCGTATGTGCGTGGCTGCCGACATGCAGTGCTATACTAAATAAAGAGAAGGACACAAAGACAGAAATGCGGAGAGACACACACAGGCAGAGACAGACAGAGACAGAGGAGGCATATGATGCTACAGGCCGGCTAGCTCGAGAGCAGATGACTAAGTTCCCGAGGCACGAGGAATTTTGTGGCCAAACAACTTGCTACACAAGATCATGTTTCAAGCGACAACCGAGCTTTGGAGATGATGGATGTAATCTGTACAACCCTAGATGATGGATGAGCGCGATGCTAGTCTTCTTTGGAATACACAGAGGCCTTCCGAGCCACATTACAGACGAGAGTTTCTTTGAGAATTGTTAGAAAAAATGTTTAACTTTGAGGGGGACAGTCAACACTGCTGTCCCCCTCAGTCAAAACTTTGGGGGGACACCCCCTCTGTCCCCCCCATGATTTACGCCACTGAAAACAGGAAGGAAACAATAATATGAAGACCTGTGTGCCTTTCAGGCCGTTAATAGGAGCACAATCACCAGTCAAACGCGTATCCTGTTCGATTATACATAATTACTTTTGATGTATACACGATTGGTAACTGATATGGGCGTGTTGTTTTGCGTTGTATATTGAACAGCACATCACTCCGTCAGTCCGTCATCCGTACAACATGTCCTATAGGTTCACCATACCATTCTGGCTTTGGCTTATATATACGCCCAGTGTTTAATCTAGACGTCTCCTGGGGGGGGGGAAGTTCCCCCCAGGATCGAGTTCCCCCAGAAAAATGAAAGAGATGTAATTTTGTACAGAAAGTGTGAAATTTAGGAATAATTCCCCCCCCAGGATATAGGATATAGGAAATCTAGATATCTGGCAACCGGACTCGCACCGCCACTGGACGTCAGTAGTGGAGGGATTGAAAACCACGACTTCTGAAATTTTAAATTAACAAGCAAGAAGTTCTTAAATTAAAATTTTGAAAACCACCAAGTCTGAAATCTAAAAGATTGAAAACCAGAGTGTCTGAAATTTTAAAGTTGGAAAGCCCGACGTCTGAAATCTAAAAGATTGAGAACCACAACTTCTGAAATTTTAAAGTTGCAAATGGCTAAATGGTGAGAGCTGTACTCGCATGCAAGCGCAAACACTGCCTGTATTGGCTTCCACACTAAGCGTAAAAGGAGTAAGGCTAAAAGAATATTCATTGAGATTTGATCAACCTTGTAAAACAATACGTGTGCAGCTACACGAGCAAAGTCTAGCTGCACTGGCGTGCAAGCTTAAAGTTGGTCTAAGTGTGAGTGTCTAAAACATTGACAGCTTGGCTGTACAATGAAACAGTGTAAAATGAGCTTTGCAAATGACGAGCTCCAAATTCAAAAACCATGCAATTTGTGCCTAATGCCTAATAAATTAGCCTTAGTGCGCATTGAAGGAGATTGCTAGCACAACGCTGCGCACCTATGTGTAAAAGAGCAAATACCCTCGGTTATAGCATCTTGCCTATAGAGTAAAAGATTGCAATTTGTATTTAATGAATAATAAATTGAGCTTAGTCAGCCATGTAAAACCATGCAAGTCCACCTACAAGAGTTAAAAACCCAAGTTGCTGACTTTAAATTTAAGACACTTGATAATTCTAGATATATAGTTTGAGGCATACCTAAATGTAAAAGCACGTTACGCAAAAGTGCTTAGTGAGCATAATACATGCTGAGAAGTGAAAAACGGCTTGATCGCTCTATTTCCACCCTTTTTCTATAATTCAAGCTAAATACAAGGGCTTTTCAGTGAGTGTGAACTCACTAAACACATGCTTATGTGAACCCTATTGAAAACTATGTAACTCTATTTAACTCTAGATAAGTCCCTTATTCTATAATTCCAGCTAAATGCATGGTCTTGTTGTATAAGAGTAAAATCTAGTAAGCCTCAAAAACACAATGCAAGAGCTAAATAATCAATGCTAGAGAGCATATAGAGTGTGTGTGTCGTGCTAGCTACTAGAGCTTGTCACTGTGTGTGACGTCAAACCCTACTTACCCCTAATGAGCCCCTTATTCTATAATTCTATAATTCACAGGCTTGTACTCTCATTGGTTGCATGTACAAATGGCAAATTGGAACCATTGTGGAAAACTTGCCGTGTTTCAGTGCCCTTGCGAAAAGCTATAGCGCTATGGAACCCTTGCTAAACTATACAGTGGTTCGATGCGCATGCGCGGTCAATGTTGTAAAAGCTGATGCAATGATTGGAGTGGGGGTGGTAGGCGCTGGCGAGGCACTAAGAAGAACGACCCTTGAAATGAACCTCCCACAGCTTTTAATTAGTGGGTGTCTGTTTCAGGCTGATGTAATCGTTTGACCTTTGAATTGGCTCCAGAAAATACAGTCGTTTCTAGCTGATGACGTCATTGTGACCTTTGAACTGTACTTTGGGCTGGATTGGCTGTTAAAGTCATAGTCGTTCCTGGCGGATTGGCTCTCAAAGTCATAGTCGTTCCTGGCGGATTGGCTCTCAAAGTCATATAGTCGTTCCTGGCGGATTGGCTCTCAAAGTCATAGTCGTTCCTGGCGGATTGGCTCTCAAAGTCATATAGTCGTTCCTGGCGGATTGGCTCTCAAAGTCATAAAGTCATAGTCGTTCCTGGCGGATTGGCTCTCAAAGTCATAGTCGTTCCTGGCGGATTGGCTCTCAAAGTCATAGTCGTTCCTGGCGGATTGGCTCTCAAAGTCATACTCCCTCCACTACTGACGTCGATCTGTGATCGACGCAGCGCGCGTTTATAAGCCTCGGAGCTCTGCGCTATATGCTTCAGGTTGGCGTTTTGTAAATTTCGATTTTATACGAGTACAATTACGACTTGTATTTGTGCCCATAAGCGAGTCGTCTACTGGTCTGCTGAATTTCTGCATAAATACGTAAGTAGACTAATGATTGGCTTACCGGTGACAATCTGTGCTTAGTGCAAAGCATTGAATGGATAAATTGTTACAGACGCTATCCAGTTTATCGTTGAGTCTCAAGACTTAACGATAAACTGAATAGCGTCTGTAAAAGTTTGGGCGTTTTGGAACGTATTAAAACTATCACGATGTAAATGCCCCCTCATAAACCGTCTGGATCCATCACTATAGATGTCTGTATCCGGTACGTGCATGTATGTATACGCACGTGTACGTATTGTGTATGTGTTTCAAGTTTATGTAGCACCTTTATTCTTGTCTCAGCAATCGCTGACGTTTTAGATATACACAATCCAGACTGAGTAAGAAGACGAAGAGCAATCTCTTAAGCTAACCCCGCAGGCGGCAGCAATGGCTGTGAAGTGTAATCGACTTCAGTTACTTAGCCTCGTCATTTAATTAAGGGAGGTTGGCCATTACTCTCTCGCTGTCTCATCTGGCCACTGACAGTGTTCGGTGAGTGTATACTTGTGGCCCAGTTGACTTTATAGGGTGCAGGTGAAGCAGAAATTTCGAAGCAAATTTGTGACCTGGTGGGGATTTGAATCTTAGACCTCTCGGTTGATAGTTCGGCACGCTAACCACTAGACTATAATTGCGCATTCTCTGAGCATACTGCAGTGCAAAGTATAGCGTCGTGGTTCTTACGCCTCACATGTAAACAAGAATCGTGAATATATATATACGTGCACCTGCATGCCTATGCTGGCTGGATCTCCTGTTATTAGACGCTACAACCTTCGGCCCAGACGGCACCCGTTTGAGCTGCCCCTCAAAGACAATAAAAACTTCATACCTAGAGTCCTCTATGCTTGTGTTCAATGACTATGTCCATTCCTCATTTGAACATTAAGGTCAACTACGCCCAGTGGCGTAAATCATGGGGGGGACAGAGGGGACAGTCCCCCAAAGTTTTGACTTAAGCCCTGCTGTCCCCCCAAAATCCGGCCCTCGTAGGTACTCTGTCCCCCCCCAAAGTTATGTATAGATTTTCGCCTCTGCCTGTTTTGCAATCGGATTATGTTCGACCCAATTAAGGCCGTAGCCAGGATTTTGTTTGGGGGGGTGTTTACTCGTTCTTGAACAAGCAGACAAGCAACCAAGTCAACCGTCTATAAGGGGTTTGGAGGAGCGCTGTGAGCTCTCAAAGCACTGTAGAGCTGCAACATCTAAGTTCACATGAGTGCTCTTAGTTCTTACACCGTAGGATATATATATATGTTAGTAAATGCAATATTTTTATTATACACTATTTAACTTCGGGGGGTGTTTAAAGACCCAAAACACCCCCCTAAATACGGCCTTGGTTCGACCAATCGTTCTCCGGCTGGAATCTGGCCTAATTCGCTAGAGTTAATGACTGTTATACATGCATGTAGCAGTTGACTGAGACACGTCAAACTTATCACATGAACCTCTTATAGGCCTATATTAGGTTCACGGTTACAGAGAGCCTTCCTGGGATAGCCAAGTAAAGGTCCGTATCCGGTTGCCAGAAAGACTGCAGAGAAGGAGGCATGCATGGGGTTTGAGGCCCTGTATAGTGCTTACATTATAATTATGTTGTAGAGCTGGTACAGTGGGGTAGGATGGCATATAAATGCATGTATGTATGCACATATACACGCATGTATGTATATATGCAAGCATAATATATGTACATAAATGAGCATGCACGCATGTATGTATGTATGCATGTGTGCATGTATGTATTTCAGTGTGCATGCACGTATGTATTTATGTATGTACATGTATATGTGTTTATGAATGTATGTATGCTTGTATGCATGCATGCATGTATGTATGCATGTAGGTGTGTGTATATGTGTATGTGCCTGTGTGTGTGTGCGTATGTATTTATGTGTGTGTATGTGTGTATCAATCAATCAATCAATCCTTTTATTGTTTCCGGAGAATAGTTTACAAGTAGTGATCCAGAATAATCATAATCACCGATCAAGAGTTTGGAAATTTAAAACAGAAAACAGACAGATCACATGATTATCTTATTAACGTTTGAGGGAAACAATCGGGATGAATGCATACGTATGCATGCATGTATGTGTGTATGTATCTATGCATCTACATATGTTTGCATGTATATGTATGTATATCAGTTGTGTTTATGTGTGTATGTATTTATATTTTTGTGCATGTATTTACGTATTTGTATATCTATGCATGTGTGTATGTATGTACCTACGCATGTAGGTGTGTAAGTTATGTATGCATGCGTGTATTCGTATATGTTAGGTTGGTCCTGATTGGACACAAATTTTTCCTCTGAGAGAGAGAGAGAGAGAGAGAGAGAGAGAGAGAGAGAGAGAGAGAGAGAGAGAGAGAGAGAGAGACAGAGACAGAGACAGAGACAGAGACAGAGACAGAGAGAGACAGAGACAGAGAGAGAGAGAGAGATGAACAGAGAGAGAGAGACACAGAGAGACTCTCTCTCTCTCTCTCTCTCTCTCTCTCTCTCTCTCTCTCTCTCTCTCTCTCTCTCTCTCTCTGTCTCTCTGTCTCTGTCTGTCTTTCTGTGTGTCTCTCTGTCTCCCTCTATCTCCCTCCGTCTCTCTTTCTCTGTTTCTTTGCCAAAGTCCTATCAACACTACAGTTGACGCCACTTAAGTGCATAAAGGATATGTGCATAATTCGTTTATTGTGTTTTATAAAATAAATGGACACGAATCTGTTGTGATTCGTTTATCGTCATCACATCCTAGAACAATGCTTTCCAAACTTTGTGAACTCCGGGTATGTGCATATGGCATATGTGCATAATTCGGTTATGTACATAACCGACTACAGGCTCGTTATGCATTGCTCTGTGTATATCAACGCCGCTTAAATGCATAGGCAGCCTATAGAACATTCAGGTCGCCTCTATAGGCAGTTCGTCAGTAGACAGCAAACGACTCCGGCGGTGAAGCAGTCTCTCTCAGCTGAACCGTGTTCCGTATCAGCAAGTGACGTAATATTGTTACTGGTTGACATTCCACTTAGATTTACTATAGCTAAATGGCTTTATAGAATGTAGGCTGCATCTCTGTTATTAAATACCAATACATTTAGCCAATTTTGCACCGTACACATGAACTTCTCTTATGTGCATAAGTCGGTAAAATGCATAGGTTCAAGGCAGTTCCCGGTCTCTGCACGTCTTACCTCCTCAGCTGTTATACTCAAAGAAACTGTCGATCCTCCTCAATGCTGGTCAATCGCATGGTTTATGCATGTGCACTGCAATGTCAATCAGATCCTCTAAACCTGCTTTCCATTCTTCCTCTTTATTCTTTAGCATGGTTGGTCCCTCTCAAGGGTAGGCTATATGCATGTGTCGCAACATTACAAAGAGATGTTAAGGAAAATGTATTGTAATGTAGCTGGGGAGCGAAGAAATGGTATCTAACTGTTAGACTCTTTCATATCGATCCAGTGTAATGTGATCTCACCCAATAAAATTCAATGCAGTCCAATATAATCTGAAATAAAAAAATTAAAATCTAGTATAAAATCTGACATAAAATCTCTTGCAATCTACTATAATCAAGTTAAAATCCAGTCCAATTAAATTCAATCTAATCCTGTC
Organism: Aporrectodea caliginosa; assembly: GCA_020284085.1. Taxonomy (NCBI): domain Eukaryota; kingdom Metazoa; phylum Annelida; class Clitellata; order Crassiclitellata; family Lumbricidae; genus Aporrectodea; species Aporrectodea caliginosa. Next base: position 325,848 of record JACEVL010000409.1, on the reverse strand, counting down.
TCTCAAGATTGGTCTTTTGTCATCAATCCGTAACAACGAGTTCTCTCACAAGGTGGTCTCTTCGAACTGTAATCGCAGTCCTAATCTACAGGTCATTAGACAGGTCACAAATACTGCAGTTCACACAACCTGAATAACCAGAAGGATATTGAGAACGATTGTTACACGGTTCTCATTTCAACATGCAGGCTCCATTGTAGTTCACTTAACAGCAAAGATAAATAAAGTAAATGTGTTCTTTTACTTTTATGCTATTCGATCGGACCCTAAGTTAAAAAAGATTGTTACGTGCATGCTTTGTAGGCGATAGGTTTTCAATTGAACTGTTCGTCTCATGTATTATTATTAAGTTAATATAAGCTGACATCTAATATTAATTTTAGTAGCAGTTGCGTCTAAGTGCTAAGAAGCATGCAATATCTCCTCTCCACAGTCCTTCCGAAGTAAGGTTCATTCTCGATGGCTGAGAAGATACCGAGGAGTTTGTATTTTGCGGACCAGACATCAGGCGACGACGTCATTGGACGGACAGGTTCTAAAGTAATTAAGTTTTACCCTTTTTTAATTTTGATATACTATTATGACCATTTGAAAATAAAACGATTGAGTGACTGACTTATTGTCTGACTGACTGACTGACTGACTGACTGATTGATTGACTGACTGACTGACTGATTGACTGACTGACTGACTGACTGACTGATGACTGACTGATTGACTGGCTGACTGTTTGACTGCTTGACTGATTGACTGACTGACTGACTGACTGACTGGCTGACTGACTTGGAATGCCTGTCTCTGTCTGTCTGTTAAATTGTCTAATCTAAACTACTTACTAATTAGAATGATTAGCGTCTGAGTGATTGAACGCCAGATTCATTGGACTATGGAACGCTCGTATGAATAGTTTATTTGGCTATAGTTAATTTTAATTCGTTCGTAAATACGAATTCCATCAGTCAATCCTTCCTTCCGTCCTTCATTCTTTCCCTCCGTCCATCATTCCTCTCTACCTTCTTACAATTCGTCCTTCCTTCAGTCTATCCGTCCATCTCTTCTTCCTGCCTTCCTTCAGTCCATCCTTCCATCCGTCCGTCCGCCTTCCTTCCTTCAGTCCTTTCCACCCTTCCTTCTTTCCTTCCTCCGGTCCTTCCATTCGTCCTTCCTTCCTTCCTTCATTCCATCCATCCGTTCCTTCGTTCCTTTCGTCCTCTCGTCCGTCCACTTGACCTGACCTGAACAGCTGCCTGCACTCCATCCCTGATTCACTGCATGGCCCACATTCGAAGCAGTCCTTGTTGCGGGCTGTGGGCAGGAAGAGGGTCTGGCCTATGTCGATCGTCTGCGTGTGTCCTCTCTTCCACTCGATCGAACACTGGATCACCACTCGACCTTCAACACAGGAAACGGATTCAATTCATCTAATTACTTCGTTGTCTAATATTCAATAAATCAATCAATCAATCAATGAAACTTGATATAGCGCCCCTTCAAGATATCTACTCAGAGGCGCTCCCGGCCCAACCACGGCTGAAAAGAATAGTTTTCAGAGAGGTATAAAATGCAGGTGAAGAGTTCCTAGGTAGGAGATGGAGCTCAAGAGCTCAATATTAGACCCATATAATTAATAGCTTCAACCTATTTCGTTGTAAATGGCTGATCCGAACTGTTGAAACTTGCTGCCAAGTTCTTTGAAAGTTTGAGTTTGAGTCTTGTCAGTTCCTTAATATCCTTCAAGGCCAGATTTAACTCGTCTGCTCAACCCTGAATATCCTGCCGATATATGGTTTCCCTGAGCTATATAGGCCTACTTGAATTCTATCAGGCTTAACAAACGGATTGTGATTTCTTTAGTTATTTCACTTTTAGCGTCAATTGATTGATGCCTTGTAAATATTGATAAAATGTCGCCAAAGAAGTCATAAGATTACATATGTTAGACTAGATAAGGTGTATACGCTCGTAAAGAGCTGCAGCATCTATACTATTAACGCTTGTAGACAGAAGCCATGCAGAACCCTGCAGGGCAGTTTTCCTAACAAACGCCAGCCTCACAAACATCCTAGATCTCTTGCAAGAATTATAATATCACGTGCATAAACATGATTATTAACATAACGAGGCGTAAAAGAAGAGTGACAACATTCTCGCATGTTTCGAGCTATATGCGAGAAACGCTGCATTGGGTTCCATGCAGTCGAGGATAGGATAACCTTTAAAATTCTACTTCGACAGTCGGTGCAGCACCTGACTAGATCAGAGAACTCTGTATTCCTATTCCCAGCCATTTAGTCGAGGTCGTTGCGTTCAGAGCCCCGTGGAGACCTGATGGTCCCGCACTTCCGTTTCGGAGGGGGTTTCAAGTTTTCGGAGGTTTCCATTGGAAATTGTCGCATTTTTCTACATTTTTGTTTTTAACAACAGTAATGCATTTGTTTGGGGGGGGGGCTTCGAACCCGTAAAACAACACCTAAACACACCCATTATTACAGCGTTATTAAAGTCATTTTTAGATCAAACGATTATTATATTATAATTATGCTGTTGTCTGTAGATTCTTAATTTACCATCGACAACTTTGCCTTTTGGGAGAACGAAGAAAACGGCACCGTTCACGACCGCCGTCATCACGAAGCCGAAGATCAGAGCAGCAGCGACTCTCATTGTGTAATCTTTTCACTCACTATACAAAACAGCACGCCTAAAACACATCGGCCACACGAATGAGTGCATGAATGAATGAACGATCGAACAAATGAAAGGATGAACGTGCGAACGAACGAATGAATATATGAATAAACACTTTTTCCGGGTCCAGTACCTTGATTTAACTTGAGGGATCTGCGACAGAGAGCTCCTGAGGCTCGGAACCTCTCAAGACTACAGAGTTTCCGGGATGCCAATGCATTCTCAAGCATTCGATATGAAATTAAGCGCATTTCGGCTACATGCATGCTGGTGGTATTTTCTTATGAGAAATGCCTATACATATATAGAGAAATAACAAATCAGTCTTGATAATGCTCTCGATTGTATACTACACTCATATCCATCGACACAAGAACGTAAAGAGTCACCGATCGCAGTATACGTACAGGGTGCACCAAAAACACTCCTGGCGATCTTATAGGAATCCGAAGAATAATTATCTTGGTCTCAGAGGATCTGGATTTCAGAACACGCCACTCAATGAATAAACTAACAAACTAAAAAATATAATGAATTAACCAATCGATCGATCAATCAATCAGACAATCAATATCGGTAGGTTATTGCCTAGTCAATGAATTACTAAAGTAACTAATAGCTACAGCTAGCTAATAAATGACTACATTCCTAATTTCCTATACCTCATACAATCCGACTATATATATAGTTTGTATGGGTTGCGCCACCGTTTTGCGAAGAGATTGTTTAGACGTGTTCATATATATAGAGGATTAATCCTTCATCACCAAATACCTTTCACAAGCTAACTGTCTACTTTTTCCCAATCTCTTCAATATTCATTCATTTGAAAAACTTACCCGATTACTCTGGACTTCGTGAAATCAGTGAATGCGCATAGGCCTCGGTAAACCAGTCACTAAACATTAAAAGACTTGGCAAGTAGAACATAATAATTATGATACATAGCACTGAGGTTAATGGAATTCTATAAAACCTTCAGTCACCCACATACGCATACCGGATACATGCATACATACATGTACACATATACATACATGCATGATACGTGCACACGAGCGTATACATGCATTCAGACATGGAGCTGCATGCTAATTAGGTATCTATCTTGGCATCCTTTGGGGGCGAAATTAGAATAACAAGATCCACAAATTGTTTGCATTTCCCCATTGAAACTTAGTAACAGGTTCAGAAAAGGCAAATCAATGAAAGTCAAGGACGATTACGCACAGATGCAGAGGTGGCAAAGTGAGAAATTGTGTGTATATGGCTAAAGAATCTATTTCCATGGGCGTCCGAAGGGGGCGCATGTGCGCCCTCTGGATATTTTGCATATTTGCAGAGAAATTTGATTATTTGGTTATTATGACTATTTACAACACGATTTTCAACGTCATTATCGCAAAAACACAAAATTCTTTAGGTAATTATTTAAAATTAACCCAAGTTGGACCTACATGTATATATCTTTGCTTAACCTTTTTTGAAAATTTGAAGTATATAGTTCTCTCTTGGCAATATGTAAAGTCATATTGTCAACTCACAGATAGCGAAATGCTTTCAGTCGTGTCGGCTAATTGGTATCGTATTCCATTTACCAGTGGATGTTTTGTTGTTTTTTGCCGATTGCTGAGAGATAACAGGTCCGGCCAGTAAATCGTGTAGGCAGAAGCCACAGGACGTTGTATATATATATATATATATATATATATATATATATATATATATATATATATATAAATGACACTGGCTCGAGCGACAGTCTCTGACTAAATAATCAGCTTCTTCCTTTAGATGCCAGCTAACACACATTCTGTCAGACTTTTAAACATACCCCGCTAACTTCGGAACCAGTCCCAAGCCTGGATGAAGGAGGAATGCGAACCTATTGTCTATTGATCTTTGTTGTCGCACGGGTCGTTAAACTGAAACTTCTACTACTACGCTTTGTGAGTCAGTCGGGCAGTATCACAGGAGCGGAGATGAACACTTTCAGACAACAAAGTCGAATTTACAGATAGGCCTAGCCTAGAGTGATAAATCAGTTTGGACAAGAGTCAAGAACCCAGAGTCTGGGTCCCAGACGATTGCAATTGTTATTTCAATAATAAGGTCAGATTTCAGTCATATAAAATTTAATAATCATAATAGTTTTTTACAGTTAATGTCTATGAACTTATCGCATGTTGGGATCCGCACTAGAGGATCGAGAGGTATATCCAGCGCCGATGGGTGCGAGCGTCGACGGTGGAGTGATCGGTTGCTTTCGACGCCCTATTGAGTTCCTGTGACAACTATTTAAAAGTTTACGCCCCCCTAGAAAAAATTCCTGCGGACGCCCATGTCTATTTCCTTAACTTCTGCATATATTACCCAACCATGTAAACTGCGCTTTAGATGCGCTACAAGAAGCAAACGATTGGAAGGCATTTATAAGTTCCAAGCGCCACCAAAGAACGCCGCATTTTGACCACTCCAGTAAGGGCATCGTAATCGTATAATCTCGAAATTTCTACTGCACACAAAAAACAAAGTCGCGGGAACCAGCTTATTCACAGGCGCTTATGCAAAACATAATTGATAGGCGGGGTGAAATCGGTTCCAAGTCAAGATCCAAAGGATCCATGTGGTGCAAATACGTCTGGGTGTCATCAGCATAAAGTTATAACTTAGAACAAGCTAGAAGAACAGAATCAACCTCAGCTATAATTGACCGATATCGTAATCGTACTCGTTAACTCCAAACTTCTAAAGCGCCATTCGAAAGCCAAGCGAAGGGCATCAGCTTATTGACGAGCGATGCGTCGAGCCAGAGGGTAGTCAGATGGAGGGCTTAGTGTGGTTGCCAAAGGGTCAGAGGGAGCAGTGCTAATAAACTGGCTTTGAAATTCTGAGAACCAACACTATTCAACTATTCAAATGTGTATACTTAATCAAAGATGGCCACACCCACTATTGGCCACTAATGCGCATAAGCGCAAGCACGCTGCACACACACACATTACCATATATGTCCATATATTTACATGCATACATAAATACATTTAGACGCATAATGGATGCATATACATATATATACAGATGCAATTATTTATGAGCATTATATATATATATATATATATATATAGGCCAATACACGGCAGAGATATGTATATATAGGTCTATATATAAGTATACGCGATGCAGATGTGCGCATGACAAAAATTGAAGCTGCAGTCTGCACGGCTGTTGAATAGGCCTACTCACATATAATACACCTACACACACTCTCATTATATATATATATATATATATATATATATATATACGCCGTTCGCTGTGCCCGGATCTCAGTGAAGCCCGCCTATAGTGCGATCTGTCTGTTCCATGGCATTGTACATTATAATTATGTCTATTATAATCAGCATTATTAGGCCGATATGCAGCAGAAAACAATTGACGTTTTTATGGTCAACCATGATAGCGGAACTTACGCCATCCACTTATCATCGCATTGCAGAAATTGTGCTGTTTTCCTAACCATGATGATGACGATGACGAGTTCCAGTACACGTTTCTGCCTCGTGACTCTTCTGATTTATAATGGGCAAATAATAACAGCTGCTGTTTACTTATAATTTAAACTGTATTAAAATGAAACATCACGGATGTATTTTCCGACTGTGTTCTGCTGGCAGACCTATCATACCAAAATATCTCCGCCAGTTCGATCCTCCTCCTCCTCTTCCTCTTCCTCCTCTTCCTCCTCCTCTCTCGTCTGTCAATTTCACCTCTCTTCCGCACTCTGTCCTGCAGCTTTCCACTCACGACTGAAAGCCGAGTGCTTCCAGCTATAGGCGTTCTAGGATGCCCCTCTAAGAAATTTTTTATCCACAAGAAATTGAATTAAAAGAGATTTATATTGAATACATCAACATAATTGGAAAGTAAAGTACTACACGTGGCCAAACTGAATTTGCCAAGCAAGCCTACACATGAAGATATTTATCTTGAAAACATATTAATTCAAAGGGGCATCTTACCCAACTTACTCCTGGAGTATATAAGTTGCACGTCTTGCACCATTTTATCAAATAGGCAGCCTTACATTAGTTTATCCACGCAATCAAGTCCCATTGAAGGCCTGCAAATAATTGTTCATAATAATTATCTTGTATGTTTTTATCTGGTTAACTGCATTATTGTTTTTGTGGAATGGTAGTCCAAGTTTCATCAAGTTTGATGTAACTAATTCTTTGCTTAAATAGGAGTTGGATTGATGAAAATAATTCTTTGCATAAATAGAAGTTGAATTGATGAAAATAATTCTTTGCATAAATGGAAGTTGGATTGATGAAAATAAATCTTTGCGTAAATCGACGTTGGATTGATAAGTTAGCTTTAGCAGGATCTTTCAATCCAACTTCTATGAATACAAAATACGTCCTTTAGGTTGGTAAATTATGTGATTGATTTAAAACGCGTGTATGTGGTATCCATTGGATTAATAGACATCACTAGAGGTATTATAAATTACCTTTATCAGAATCTTTCTCTATGCATTTCATGTAAGTAATTTAATTGTCGTTAGCTCTAATGTATCGGCGCTCTGAAGTCGGCGCTCGTTTGTCGATCGCTCTTTTGACGGGTCACCATTGTTCTTGACTAGTTGCGAATGTAGGCCTACTATCGCCACCTGCTGAACGCAGACAAAGATTCTTCATCTGAATTCTGTGGAAATGCTAATGTTCTGATTTATTGCCACCTGGCGAATGTACTCTAAAATAATTTGTGCGTCTTCATTTAGGTAGTTATGAACATTGACATTGACTCTTAAATTAACTTGTTTATTAAGCACATGTACATAGAGGTTATACTTCTTCCAGTAGAAGAGGTATTATGTGTCGCGTGTTTAAATGTCGGCAGACACTGTCAGACCACTGTCACAGTGGTAGTAGAAAATGTTTCGGGACAAAATTTTCGGGACAGTTTAAGGCTCCTCAGTGAACTGTCGATGGGAAGCTCAGGAGGCGAGGGAGATGACTAGCCACCCGGTTTCTTATGAAATGCCTAAGCAAAATGAATTCACAAAAACACTTCATACCTATGGCTGCCTCTATCAGTTGACTTATTCTTAGGCACTCTTCTTCTTCTTTTTAGGTCTCGTGTAAAACACTTCAAAATATATAATAGGCCTAAAATAAGAAATAAATTTGTTGATAATAATAATAATAATAATAATAATAATAATAATAATAATAATAATAATAATAATAATAATAATAATAATAATAATAATAACAATAATAATAATAATAATAATAATAACAATAATAATAATAATAATAATAATAATAATAATAATAATAATAATAATAATAATAATAATAATAATAATACAGTTACTTTTAATCAATCTGTACATAAGTTTGTTGGGTTTATGAAGAAATAAATTTGTTTTTATAATAATAATAATAATAATAATAATAATAATAATAATAATAATAATAATAATAATAATAATAATAATAATAATAATAATAATAATAATAACTAGTTACCTTTTCCAACGCTTGTCAGTCTGCATCCAGCGATTTAACGCCGTTGCCTTCAGGGGCACCTTTGAGCAGAAGAACTTGTTGAGTGAGCGGCCGTTCCAGACCCCACGTCTTCGGACATAGTTTTCATAGCCTGAGGGAATAGAACTACCTCGGGCACACACACAAAAAAAAAAAAAATAATAATAATAATAATAATAATAATAATAATAATAATAATAATAATAATAATAATAATAATAATAATAATAATAATAATAATAATAATAATAATAATAATAATAATAATAATAATAAATAAATAATACAAGTCATAGAGTATGAACGGTTATTTCAGGAGTCGAATTTAACTGCATAGTAGCCATGCAAGGTGATCATCTGTCCTACTGCACATTTTACCAACGCCATCTTGCGAATGAAAGGCTGATTCCACCTTTGGGAGGGTAGCGAAAATCGATCCTGCCTCTATGCTGATCTTCTGCTCTTCGTGCCGGAGTGTTAACCATTCACCTAAACTGCCTCCCCAGTATTACTGCAGTAGGCGATAGGTTTCAGTTGATTTGATCGTCTCATGTATTATAACTGAAATTAGAAATATTTAGTAGCAGTTGCGTCTAATTGCTAAGAAGCAATATCTCCTCTCCAGGGCCGGCGCCAGAGTATTTGCCACCCTAGGCGAACCTGTCGCGCTGCGCCCCCGGTAACTGCGATAACTAATTAATATTAAATTAACTAAGTTAATTTAAAAGTTATCCATAATAAAAGTAACAGTCTAGAAACTGCATTAGCTATGCAGCCTATGCAGTAGGCTATACGATGTAACACATTTAATGGGAATTTCAAATGCAAATACATGCAGGCCTATTAGACTAAATAATGAGATAGTGCACATTTTTCGTTTGAACACTTTATAAGAAATCCTACGGCCTACGTGTACTAAGTCATAATCCTACCTACGTACGAACTTTCTACGAAGACTGTAGAAATAATTCTAATGTAATTTCAAAATTTTATTTTTCGCGCTTTCACTTTAGCAAAATGTAGAAGAGTTCTATCAGTTCAATGTCTCCAGCAAGAGCCCTATCATGTTAAATTGACAATGTAGCTATAGGCCCAGTCCAACAAATCTTTCTAAATTGCAGCATGGACGTAGGCCTACGCAAATATATTTCTTTTGAGCTTCAAGAAGCTTCTCTCATTATTAGCCACAAAACTGGAAGTGTCAAGAAGACGTCAGATCGAATAAATATGCGGCGTCTTGTAACTATTTAAAACTATATTTTAAATCTAGTATATCAATGCTTGCACACATAGTGCGCCATTTATTGACCTCGATCACCCAGACAGTTATCTTTAGTGTCTGGTTTTGTACTAGCACTGGATTTTTCTGTGACATGAATTATGTTTTTAACAAAAATCGATTAAACTTTTAATGAAAACAGGGTTTCAGTAAAACAAGAAAAACCCAAGTGAAAGCACAAGGTCTCCAGAAAACCCCATTTTAGAAGTTCGGATTAAAAACCAAGATCTTGGGAAAAACCGAAGGAGTGGTAACATTTGCTGGTATCAGTTTCATTTCAAATTTGTCGCTAGTAAGCAACTTCAAACTTGCGATAGTTAAGGGCATAAGCGTGACGTGCCACATGACTGATGTTAAGATTTAGAAATGTCTGTGGTCTGTTTGAAGCTGCTTCTTATTTTCATATTCATTTATTAATGAATGGTGGCAAAACGCCGGCAATGTTTAAAAAAATATTTTTTATTTAGCTTTTCTGCCGCCCCCAGAAGCGTGCCGCCCTAGGCGGCCGCCTAGTTCGCCTAGCGGTTAAACCGGCCCTGCTCCTCTCCACCTTCCGAAGAAAGGACCATTGACGATGGCTGAGCAGACACCGAGAAGTTCGTATTCTGCGGACCAGACATCAGTTGAAGAAATCGCCGGACGGACAGGTTCTAAAGCAATTAGGCTAAGTTTCGTTAATGAACAGTTTCGTAATTTAAAAAAATCAAAACGGAAACCATTGATGATCTGTCTAATTGCCTGACTAGTTGACTTACTGACTTTCAATCAGTGAGTTAGATAGTCAGTCAGTCAGTCAGTCAGTCAGTCAGTCAGTCAGTCAGTTTGCTCTAATCAAATGGATGATTATAAGGATTAACGATTGATTTATTCGCTTGATGTAATGAATTATGGAGCAACAGCATAAACAGTTCGATTGGTTTTCTATTTTTAATTCGTCTGTAAATAACAATTCCGCTAGTCCTTCGATCCTTCCTTCGTTCCCTTCGTTCGTCCTTTTTTCCTTCTTCCGTTCCTTCTCCTTCTATTCCTTTCTTCCTACCTCTCTTTGCTTCGTCCTTGCTTGCATGCTTTCTTCCTTCCTTCCTTCCTCTCATCCCCTCCTTTCTTTATTCGTTCCTTCTGTCCGCAATTTCTTCCTTTCCTCCATATTTCTTTCGTTCCTTCTTTCCGTCCTTTTCCATCCATCCACCTTTCATTCTTTCCGCCCTTCCTTCCGTCCATCCTTCTTTCAAATCCTTCCTTCCGTCCGTCTTTCCGTCACTCCGTCCATCCGCCTTCCTTCCATCTGTCCATCCATCCTTTCATCCCTTTAATCTGCCACTCCTTCCTTGTGACCTCAACTGACCTGAACAGCTGCCTGCATTCCATTCCATCCTCAGCGCACGGTCCACATTCGAAACAGTCCTTGTTGCGGGCTGTGGACAGGAAGAGGGTCTGGCCTATGTCGATCGTCTGCGTGTATTCTCTCTCCCACTCGATCGAACACTGAATCACCATTCGACCTTCAACACAGGAAACGGATTCAATTCACCCAAGCGATTCGTTGTCTAAGGTTAAACCAATAAGCTTAAAACCTGGTTGAAAACTCTCGGTTGGAAATTACCTTCGTGGACGTCTCTGGCTTCCTGTTGAATGGCGCATTAAAGTCTAAGAAGACATATGAAATTAATCAGTCAACTAATAAATTCAGAAACTGAATGCAGTCAGACTGTGCATAACCACAAAAATAACATGGTCTTGTGCCTGACAAAGACCAGTTGTGTCTATCCAAAGTAAAACCTCTATGTCCAAAAGTATACTAGCTTCATTTACACTACTTCTGTGTTTAGTAACAGAAAATAAAAATAAAAATAAAATGTTATAATCCAATGCACCTTTAAGGTGCTTCTGTCATACCTTGACTGCAAATTGCCCAATAGAAAATGTTACTTCTTTTTGGGGCTGGTTTTTTCAAATCCAAGACAATTAAGAATCGTTTTTTAACTTGCTTATTCAATATATCCTCACTGCCTATTGCTTCCCTGACCTACTGGAGTTCGACCGGGCTTATTCAATGGATTTGGATTTCTTTACTATGATTTTTCCTTTAAGCGACTATCAATAATTGTTGTCTTGTGCATACTGAAGTCATTAGTATAGATTTCAGATAAGGCAGCCAGCAGTGTCTAGTATGTATCTAGCACTTTTTTTACATGCCAGCCACATTCACTGAGCCTTTAGTGTACCACTGATAGCAGCAACCTGTGGCCAGCTACAAAGCCCATGCAGGTAATTTGGACCAACACAATTGCCTGTCAGCGTTAAGTTCAATTTATACATTCATACAGTCATCTCCGCATTGTATAATAATAATTATATTCGTTTTTTGAGAAAGACAACTCTAATTGGCACACCGCAATCAGTTACAATGGGGACGTCGACTGGTCTGCCGGCTTGCATCGTAGTCCATACACAAAAACTTAATGCTACAAAAATAAGCACACTAAATTAGGGCCTACCCTTCGCAACTGTAGCATAGGGTTGCAAATTTTGCCAGCGGCAGAAACGACCATCATCGTTAATGAGGATATCCGTAAATTGCATCCTTATACAACCATTTAAGAGCCTTTGGAAAACGAATGGCGCAGGCCAATGCAGTGTTGTTCAGAATACTCCGACATAAACTATCAGCGCTCGTGAATAAGCTGGTGCCCTGCGCTTGGCTTTCGAGTGTCGCGTTAGAAGTTTGGAATTTCGATTACCATTGCGATTGCACTTGGCACACTCACTGTCCTAGGACATGTGCTTATCAGGTGACTGGGAAACACCTCCATGCAGTGCCGTATGTATGATCTGTGCCGGAGAGGACTTTTATCTCTCGCCGATCTATGCAGCAGACACTGCTGATATAGATTAAAGGCTTTGTGCTTTATGACAATGGCGCTATAGAAGTCATTAGACTAGATCAGATGGAATGGAACCTATCTGTAAGATTCTTTACCGTCGACTTCATTGATGACTGGGGGAATTCTGAAAACAGCACCGTTCACGACCGCGGTCATGACGAGGCAGAATATACCAGCAGCTGCAACCTTCATGGTTTTATCTTTTCACCAACTTCACAAAGTCGCACGTCTGAAACACACAGGCCGCAGGAATGAGTGAATGAACGAAAGAGCGAATTAATTAATTAATTAATGAATTAATCAGCGAACGAAAGACAGCGAATGATGTGAATGACTGGATCAGTAAATAAATGAACGAGTGAAACCACTGAATGCAGACCTCTTACAGAGAATCCAGCATCAGGATGAAAATAGTTGGGTCTGGGACAGAAAGCGCCAAAAGCTCAAAGCCCCTCAAGAATAGGCCTATAGAGATCCCCAGAAACGAACTATTTCCCAAGCATTCAGTATAAAATTGAGAGCATTTAAGTTAGGCCTACAGGCTTGCTGGTGGTGTTTCCTTATAACAAATAGGCCTAATCCTGTCCAAATGTTCGCCAATCGCAGAATTGACGATCTTGGTCACATACGATCCGATCAGGATCTCGAGATCCCAGGAGAGACACATTCGCCATTGGATGATGGAACCAATAAACCATAACCATTTACGATTGAATGAACGAACTAAAGAAAGAACAAAATAAACATTAAATCGCGCCAATCATTCTGAGGTTAATTTTGTACCTAATTGATAATATGGTTAAGTAGCCAGGTATAGTTACCTAGCCAATACGCTAACTACATACATGTAGGCTAACTCTGAAACTCAATCAATCTGGAGAGTTTGATAGCAGAGGGATACGCCATGTTTGGGAAGGGATTGCTTAGACTAGTGAGCAGAGAACTTACATATCCCAGACTCCCAATACCGCTTTATACGAGCTATTGTTTTCCAACCCTTAAAATCTTTTAACCATTTCAAAAACTTACCCGGATATTCTCGACTTCACGAAAGCAATGAACACGCACAAGCCTGGGTGAACCAGCCACTGAACAAAAACCGAATTGGCGAGTAGAACATTATAACCCCTTGCACTAAAACTAATTCACCGACTACATAAGCCCTGAAGCATACAAACGATGTGTAGATATATAATTATATAGGTTTAATAGGCACGTGTGCATGCTAGGAGTTAGAACCACGGCACAGGAAATCACTATGATTAAAAAACGCCAATTTCGTCGTATGATTGGTGATAAGTGGTAATAATTGACGGAAGCCAAAACAATTTTACTTAAGAGACCGTATTACAGGAATTTAGGACAACGTTTGATCATCTGATAGTCAGCGATGCGAATAATACTTTAACGAGCTACAGTGGTGTGCAAAGTCTGGCATCACCTTCGAATTTCGCGTTTTTTACTTTCTGAACGTTTACTTCAATTTTTTCACTGATTCAATAAATTTTCCTCTGCTATAAGGAGGAAAAGTGTGATTTTCCTTACAGATTTTATTTTAGTTACAGTTATAGTTAATGGTTTTTTTAATTGAGAATTTGTGCTAGTCAGCCTGGGTCGCAATAGCTATTGAAACTTTTACAAATATTAAACTAAATTTAATAAAATGCGCCACTACTACTGGGTTAATTAACAAATTCAAAATCCGGGGCGAACATAGGCTATTAGTTGCAAAACATTCTCATGTTCTCGTGTTTGTCGATATTGCACTTCTTATTTTTATTCCTTTAACGAAGTTATAACGAGGAATTTTCGTTAGTGTTATTTTCTTTATAGTTACAGTTATAGTTTATTTTTTAGTTACAGTTATAGTTATCGTTAACGAAATCATTTTATTGTCGTTAACGAACATTTTCGGTACCGCTATCGTTAACGAGAATCACACTGGGAGAACCAGAACGGCCAGGACTCCCCCGACAACGATCAGCAAGAACTGGTTGGCGAGGAGCACCCGGAACCCTCCAGGCTCCTGGAATTCGCCGCCTGGGGTTCTGATCGACACCCTCAACGTTGCGTAGCTCGTTCGCGGAGGAGTTCCGGCATCATGGACAATGATCTGCAGATCGATCGACTCTCGATCATGATCAAAAAGATTGGAGTTGACGACTACGTTGCCCAATTTACAGTCTATCGAAAACAGTTCTTTCGTTGAACGCTGGACGTCAGGAGCATCCAGTACATAGGACAGTCGGGCATTTTCTCCAAGGTCAGCGTCCCTGGCAACGACCTTGGCAACCAAGTGACCAACGGGTGCGGTTTTCGGAACGAACGCGGTGTTGTTGTCTTCAGAAGGGAAGACAATTACTGGAGAATTGTCGTTGACGTCATCAACGTTAACCTTGACCTTTGCAGTGTCTTCAAACTTCGGTTCTCCAACGTCCTTGACGGTAACAGTCAGTAGATAGTCGTGCTTCATTTCCCGATCCAGAGCTCGCTTCAGAAAGACGGCCCCGGAGAGCTCATCCACTCGGAAAGTATCATCTGGATCCAGATAGTGGAAGGAATGTCGGTTGTTTGGGTAAAGGTCGAGGTCCTCGGCAACCAGTTGGCCAATGGCAGATCCGGGTGGAATGTCCTCGGACACGTTGAAGGCGTACTCCGGTTGGAGGAAGCGGGGAGGTTCGTCGTTCTCGTCGAGGACATAGATGACGACACGACCTGTTCCGTTGTGGATTTCGGTGTCACGGTCGGACGCAGTAACGCGGAACTGGTAGATGTCACCACGCTCTCTATCGAACGACACCAGCGTCAAAATCTCGCCTCTAAAGCAGTCAAATCTGACTAGTGATGTAACGTAATAAATTATTTTAAAAGGTCAATGTAAGGTAAGATAAAGACGGTAAGATGAATTTGAGGTAAGGTAAGATGTGAGATTGGTAACTTCGGGTAAGGTTAAGAAAGAAAATAAGGCCAGATTGAGATCAGTCAATCAATCAGTCAATATTTGTTTGTTTATATTAATAAAGTTGGTACTGACGCAACTCTTGATAAAGATAAATGTTGGTGAGTGATTTTGGGATAGCCAACCTCAGTTTAGTCCAGGTTTGTATAATTGCTGGAATATCTAGACTAAGATATTGTAAAAGTGATGACAGATATGATAGGGTAGAGGTAGAATAATAATAATGTGACTATGGTCAAAGTATGAGCCATAAGATAAGTTATAAGATAACTTTAGTAAGATTAGGTGAGCGATATGGTAAACATATGGGTCTGTTCTCAGTTTAACCAACTGCTAAAGATTGCTTTTTTCCGCATGGCCTGGGTCGGGAGTGCCCCTGAGTAGGGATGTTGAAGGGGCGCTATATAAATTTTGATTGATCGATTGATTGAATGAAAATAAGGCAGCTGCAGGTAAAGCAAGACGAGTGATAAGATACGTTGAGATAAATGCAATTTTGAGTGATGAGGTTAGGTAATAAGAGGAGGAAATGTGAAGTAAGACGAGAGATTAGGTTAGTTAATCAGAGGAGATAAGAAGATGTAAGACGAAAGATAAGGTAAGGTAATTTAATGTATGGTAAGTTGAATATTTCGATGAGGGGTGAGGTAGTGTAGCGAAGGGAGCGTACGTTTGTCGGTCGATCGTGAACCTGGGGTCCGTTCCGTGGTCCAGTGTATACAGGACGTATGAATTGCTTCCACTGTCTGTATCCGTTGCAGTCACTCTAAGGATTGTCTAGAACAAGAACGAATATTTATTATAATTATGGTCAATTATTAATTAAGTGTGTGCTCGTAATAGCATCGTCATCATAATCTTATTATCATCCAGATGTCATCGTATTTCTCACCGTCATCTTCATCATTACCATAATCATAATAATAATAATAATCATCATCATTATTATCAACAACAACAACGACATCATTATCATCATCCTATTAGATGTCATGTCTGTCATCAAACTCGTTGTAATTATTGTCGTTATCATCATCGTTGTCGTCATCGTCATCATCGTCATCATCAACATCATCAACAGCAACAACAACACATAATTATTATCATCCAAATGTCATCGTATTTTTCACCGTCATCATCATAATTACCATAATCATCATCATCATATTAAATGTCATATCAGTCATTAAGCTTCTTTTAATTATTGTCGTTATCTTCGTCGTCGTCGTCGCCAACACCATCACCTTCTTCTTCATCATCATCATCATCATCATAATAATAATAATAATCCTCATCATCATTATCAACAACAACGACAACGACAACATAATGCAATGCTAGTGGCCATCCATTTCTCGTTATCATCATCTATCATATTCATCATAATTATTCCCGATCACTGTCATCGTCGACCTAGTCATGACAGGCGATGACAGTTCATAGTGTGGGGCGCGGTGGTGTAGGGAATGTTCGGTGCCTTGCAGCCGAAGGGTTGCGGGTTCGAATCCACCTCAAGCCGCCGCGTAGGGACCCTGGGCAAGTCCTTCACTCGCAATTGCTCATGCGCTTCGGCGTGAAACTCCGATTCAGTGTCCGCGCTGTAGTCGGGAGCGCCTCTGTGTAGAAATCTTGGAGGGGCGCTATAACAAGTGACCTTAATAAATAAATAAATAAATAAAAATAGCATCAATTAGCTCAATGGTAAGCAAATACATCACACCGTGTTCGCAAGTGGTTATACCTCTCTTGGTATATTGTTCTCTCTGACACTGATGTTGTAGAGATCCAGGTCGAAGCGTGGCGTTTTGTCGTTCTCGTCCTTTACAATGACCTCGATCAGAGCGGAACCAGACCTCGATGGGACACCCCCATCGCGGGCCACCAACGTCATGCGATGCAGATCCCGTACATCACGATCCAGCGTACCTATGAGTACAAGACTCACGTCAAAGCTACCCTCGTGATTCCTCTCTACCTCAAGGCGGAACTTGGAGTCACCGCCATGAGGTTGGAGGTCATATCCGGTCACGCCGTTCGGAGGACCGTCCGGATCTATTGCGGCCGGGATTGGAATGATCGCCCCCGGCTGGAGACTCTCGGAGACAGGCACCCGGACGGGAGACTCAGAGAATCGAGGTTGATTGTCGTTGATGTCAATGATGTTGACCGTCAGTTTGATGATGCGAAAGTACTTGGCCGGCAGAACGACCACGTCCGCTTTAAACAGACAGGCGACGGCGTTTGGACACAGCCGATCGCGGTCCAGGGAACTGACAGTTCGAATGATCCCTGTTGGTGAATCGATTGACAGGTGCTTAGTGGGGAACAAAAAGACGAACGATAGGCCATCGATCGCCGATTGATTGAAAAGCTTAAACAGATCGATGTCGCTTTGGATGTTGGCAACAATCGTTCCAGGACTAGATTCTTCCATCACGGACACTTGGAGGCTTTGTCCATTCACGCCTGACACCGACGTCATCGTGGTGTATAACCACCAGTAAAGAACGAATCTTTTGATCATGGCGAGCTCGTTCTGTTCTGTAAGCAAATACTAAAATGTTGGGTAAGCCGTTAAATGCATTTTCAAAACGCATTACTAAGGGGCGATTAATTTCCTAAATAGCACTAATAATAATAATAACAATAATAATAATAATAATAATAATAATAATAATAATAATAATAATAATAATAATAATAATAATAATAATAATAATAATAATAATAATAATAATATTAGGGCTGCAACTCAACCAGAGAAAATGCGAAATCATCTACCACCCTGACAAGCGGAGCTCCGACCAGGTCTTTCAGCATTTCACCGTCGTTTCATCAGAGAGAGCCTGTTTGCTGGGCGCACCATTGTCCACCAAGGAGGCCTTGACGACATGCCTGGAGGGCAGATGCACAGAACTGGCGTTGGCAATAAACAGACTAGAGACCATCGCCAAACACGACGCCCTGATCCTCCTCAGATGCTCACTCAGCTCCCAAAAGCTGATGCACACCTTAAGATGCAGCCCATGCACAGGACACGCCCTGCTGGACAGATTCGACACACTCCTTCGTAACGGCTTGGACGCAATCCTCAACATCGCCTTGTCGAACGACCAATGGCTACAGGCATCATTACCGGTGAAGATGGGAGGATTGGGCATTCGTCGGGTGGCCTCGCTTGCGCTTCCCGCCTTTTTGGCTTCCGCTGCGAGCACCCGAGACCTTCAGTCCTCCTTACTGGGCAACACCTGCCCTGACGCCGACGAGTGGGTGGAGAAGATGGATCATCTATGGTGCAACGAGAGTAGAACGGCGCACCCAGACGACGGAGCATCACACAAACAATCCAGTTGGGACAGGCCGCTCATGCTGAAGGCAGCAGCCGAACTGAGCAGTGTCCATGCCGATCCATACCACCAGGCGCGACTCAGGGCAACCGCAGCACCGCATGCAGGGAACTGGCTGTTCGCCCTCCCGGTGACGACATGTGGACTGCGGCTGGACGATGAGGCGGTCAGAATTGCGGTGGGATTTCGCCTGGGAACAGGCATATGCGAGCCGCACGCATGCCCATGCGGGGCTCGAGTGACGGCAGATGGAGCACACGGGCTTTCCTGTGGATTGGGACCGGGACGGATCGCCAGACACGCCGCATTGAACGATCTAATCAGTCGCAGCCTCACACGCGCGGGATTCCCTAATATCAAGGAACCACCCGGATTATCTAGATCGGATGGCAGACGCCCGTATGGTCTCACGTTGATTCCATGGCGCAGAGGACGGAGTCTTATCTGGGACTCAACGGTGATCGACACCGTGGCTCCGTCATACCTCCAGGCGACATCTGCGTCGGCGGGCGCGGCGGCGGAGGTGGCGGCCACCAGGAAGAACGCTAAATACATCCAGCTGGCAGGCACCTATTTCTTTGTTCCTCTGGCCTTCGAGGCCATGGGCCCCATTAACAACAATGGAATGGATTTGATTAAGGACTTGGGACGCCTCGTAACCCAAACCACCGGGGACCCTAAAGAAACTAGTTACCTTTTCCAACGCTTGTCAGTCTGCATCCAACGATTTAACGCCGTTGCCTTCAGAGGCACCTTTGAGCCATAGAACGAGAATTCGTGACATCAGGCTTTAATATTCGTAAATATTCGTGAATATTAGGACATTTGTAATATTCGTAAATATTTGTAAATATTCGTTGATGATGTTACTGTTTCCGATTTTTTACGAACTAATTTAAGAATAAAATTATGTGCACTGGTTTTGCGGCGCTGTACTTACGCTTAGGAACTCTGTAAAAAAACCGACCATGACTCTCTCTCTCTCTGTATCTGTCTGTCTGTCTGTCTGTCTGTCTGTCTGTCTGTCTCTCTCTCTGCGGTGAAACTCACCCGCTCGGCCTAATTCTATATAATTTAAGCTATGTTTGGGTTTGGATGACTGATGTTCCGGTACCGAGTTCCAACGATGCCGGCAACTTTGATTAATTATATGCCAGGTTCGTCTGAGGCCAAAATCCTCCCACTCAGTGGATGAATGGATAGGGAATTATATAGAGATATATCTGGGTCATACAATCGGTGTTTGTTTCATGGTGTCGTTCGTTTGGGCGCCAAAAACTTGAATACTGCATGAACGGCCCACATGTGGCCTATTGAGACTTCAAACAATAAACTAAGCTTAAGTGAAGTTACTGATATAAGATGAGTAACTGTAACATGTAACTGTTCTTGTTCTAGCTCTAATACCTAGTTTTTGGCACTGAATTTTTTACTACTATTTCCGGATTTTGAAGAATTAAACAAACAAAAATTGAATATTCGTTGACCAGTTTAATATTCGTCAATATTCGTAAATTTCTAAAAATCTTAATATTCGTAATATGCGCATACTCGTTCTATGCTTTGAGCAGCAAGAACTTGTTGAGTGAGCGGTCGTTCCAGACCCCACGTCTTCGGACATAGTTTTCATAGCCTGAGGGAATAGAACTACCTCGGGCAAAAAAAATAATAATAATAGACTAATAGTAATAGTAATAAACGTTTATTAATTCAAACTGACAAGCACACAGTAAGATTACGTGATATAGTAGTAACAGATCATAGCAAGTTTAACAGGAGTCGAATTTAACTGTGTGGCAGCCTGCAAGACGCCCATCTCTCCTCCTGCTCATTTTATAGTCGCCCCTAGGTAATTGAAGACTGAGTCAACCTTATGGGGCTAGTGGGTATACAACCCGAGTCCTTCTAATAATTATGTGTACCAGCGTATTTCCATTCAACCATCTGCCTGCCCCAAATAACTTAACTGACCTAGTGAAGCCTTGCCTAGCCTTATCCACTCCTAACCCATCCTATCATTATCATATCCTAGTATGATGCTTTGTTATCTTAAGTTAATTGTCTTGTAGTGATGACTGTCAATGTTCTTCATCTCGGACACTTAACAATATTTATGCTCAGACTATAGATATAGATAGACATAACTGTTGTTATAGATAGGGATAGACGGTGTTACAAACGGACATAGATGATGTTACAGATAGACATGAATCGATATGTGAACCATATTCTCTTCGTACTAATGGGGCAAAATTTAATGTCCAAGATCACAGCATGCAATATATATTCAACGATAGCAGTCACCAAGACAGTTACATTGCTAGAAAATGAAAATGAGAATAAAAATGAGTACTTTATACTCACTTCTGGACAGTCAATTTCGGTAAGTTATTGCCTAGCCAATAGATTACTCAAGTAACCATAGCTACAGCTAGGTAATACGCTACATCATTCCTATACCTCAATCCGACTAGTTTGGTAGCAATGGGCTGCCTCGGTAAACCAGTCACTAAACATTAAACGACTTGGCGAGTAGACCATATAACGCCTTGCATTGAGGATACTGGAAATCGAAAACTGTGGGAAATTGGGTGATTTAATTGGACCCAGGTTGGCCAACTATAATCGACGCCTAATTCGCTAGAGTTAAAAAAGTACGCAGCAGCATTTGATTCGAGCCAAACGTCTAAATGTCCTATAGGCCGTTCAGGCGCACGCTTAGGGTAACAGAGGTGTTACCCATGGATAGCAAGTGAAATTTCGAATCCGGTTGCCAGAGAGACTAAAGAAGGAGGCATGACGTTTGAGGCCTGAGTAGTTTGCATGGGCCCACAGGCTGAAGTATATGTCTACTGTAGCGAAGTATCAGTGAAGTATGGTACTTGAATAACTGTAGTTGCCTACTGGTAGAGGTAAATCCCATTAAATACGATTAGGACCGCATATATTATATATAGGCCTATTGTATGTACCTATATGCGCATATATGTATATATGCATTCATGTGTGCATCATGCATGGGGTCATGCAACAGGGGTCAAGATGCTCGTTATAAACACGGTTTATTACCTAACACCTTTACTGACTATTTTAAAACCGGCTCCGCCACTCATTCTTACAGAACAGCCTCCAATTATAGACCGATTTTTGCTCACACCAACACTCGCAAATTCTCTATTAAGATAACTGGTCCTATATGTATACTGTTTGGAACAATCTTCCTGCCGACATCCTTAGCGCGTCTCATCTCCTCCTATTTAAAAAACTTCTGCGTGTCCACCTACTAACTTTAAATATATAACTGTTTTTAATCTTTTGTTTGTTTATTAAAGAACTTTTCAGCATTAGACAATGCTAATTATGTTATAATTTCAGTTGTTGCTTAATTCACTTCCAATCCTGAACATTATAATCGCAAGGAATGGCG
Source organism: Aporrectodea caliginosa (assembly GCA_020284085.1). Lineage (NCBI taxonomy): Eukaryota > Metazoa > Annelida > Clitellata > Crassiclitellata > Lumbricidae > Aporrectodea > Aporrectodea caliginosa. The sequence continues at coordinate 303,705 of JACEVL010000409.1, read as the reverse complement.
ACCGAATGAAGGCGCTATGCAGGTCGCCATTCCTTGCGATTTACTGCTGTAACCCATTTACTCAGCTTCTCCTCTCGCTTTCGTCCAAGAGGAAACCGTTAAAATTTAATTTCTTCATCGTTTCTATGTCTTTTCGTACAATCTTTCACACAAGTCGACGGCATTTTAAAACTTGTTTTGACTTGCGTAAACATTGTCACGTGATCCAGAGTAAATGCTCCTATACAGTCATGATTTAAAGTGTCTCTGTGGAGCGGTGGGACTTTCCTTTTGTGCAGCATTAAGCTATCATTCGTAGGCCAACAGAAAAGTTGGCTACAAGTAGAGTAGTTAACGTTGACCTAACACTTACTCTTCATTACCTTACATCTATTTCGCATCAATATCTCTGGACAAGGCCTTGAGATCCACCTACATAGACGTAGCTATAGCAACGAGTTGCAGAAACAGCAATATTTAGACAGAGGAATGCTACAGATAATGATTATAATATTACGATAATGCATGTATGTATGTACGAATACACGAATGTGACGGCCAAGATGGCCGCATGTTTTTTTTAATCTGCGTGTTAATTTTGACCAATTGGGTGGTCGAACTCGTTTTTGCTCGACTAGTCTTGTTATTCGATTTTCAAAATTGCTTAGTATGAGTCCGTGGACACACTTCTCTGTTTCTCTGTTTCGTCGCTGTTTCTGGTGTGTTTCGGACGATTTTCGGACACTTACCATCGAAGCCGTTGGCTTGCCACTGAGGGGGTTTCAGGTTGTTACCTGTACAACAAAGTCTTCGGTTATGGCGTCCACCGTTCTACATCGGTGACACTATTCGTTCATTTGCCGGCTACTAGGAAAGTCGTCCTCTGCAGATCCAGTGCCAGAGGGATGCCCGGACGCTACGTTTTCTACCGTCTAAGAGGAACTGCAGTGGTGTCGAGGTGCGTGTGTTCAGACCCTCGTCGCCTGTCGTCATTCCTCTTCTTCGACGCTACCGCGACCAGGAACTTCGAATAACGTGCCAACAACCATCAGCTCTGGATTTCGACTGACTGTCTGGCCATATTGACTCTGATATCATTTAGAATAGCACACTAGGAATCTCGCAAGGGAGCTATTTAAATTTTTGGAATGAATGAATGACTATGCTTGTCTGTCTGTATGTCTGTGTGCATGTATCTACGTATATAATAAGTACATCCTGTGTGTGTATGTGCGTGCGTGCGTCTATACGAAGCCGCTCAAAATGCTTGTCTTTTATGCAGGATAGCTATCGAAACGAACAATAGGTCCACGTACACTAGTAGTAGAAATTATAATAAAAAATGTCAAGACTTTTGAGGTTCCATTAAGAACTCGGCTGTAAAACGAGTGCATTGACCATACACTGTCGATGGGAATATCAGGCTGCGAGGAAGAGGACTGGCTACCCTGCCATACAGGCCGAGGCTGAGCAAAATAAATTCTCTTACATTTCATACATGTATAATTGTATATGGCTGACGCTCGAGATTGACGTAAGGACTGGTTTTCTTCGCAGGTCCAAGGAAGGAAACTTTAAAGATATAATGACAGCGACAATTAGCCGCCATAATTGTTTAAATCAAGCGAAGCATTTTATTAGAAATTAAATAGGTCCTACAATTTGTATTGTCTGCATACAATCTGCGATGCACTCCAAGTCGTATTTGAAGAAAAATGGATGAACATTGCATATATATAGGCAATCGGTTAGAGATGCACTCTTTCGAAATGACTTTCCAAGGTCAATAATTTTATGCTCAGTTGGTATCTATTAGGGGCACAATCACGTGGCGCATCAAAAACAAATAGATGTGAGATGCAAATGTAATTTAATATAATTGTGAAGTAAAGAGATGGAATCTAACTCTCGAAATTTTCAATTCAATACAGCGTAATGTGACATGACCCAATTAAATCAAATGCAGTCCAATTAAATTTAATCAAGCATCTACTGCAAATTCCAATCCAAGTCATACCTGCATCCAATTCATTTAACTGTAATTTAATCTAGTCTAAAAGTACCAGTGTTGTAATCAATTCGTAACAACGTGCTGTCGCTTCGAAGTGTAATCGCAGTCCACGCTAAAAATTCATTGGACAGGCCAAAACACAGCTCACTATACCTATGAGACCACAGGGACATAAATGATTGTCATTTAAATATAGGTTCTATGGTAAACGTCACTTATCAATCAAGATAAGAGGATACAATTCTCACTAACCAAAGTAAATGTGAGTCTTCCACTTTAACACTAGAAGCACCGAGAAATCGAACTTCCTAGAAGCACCAAGGGGGTCATTTTGACCCCACATAATTTATAATGCAAAGTCAATTGCAAATTCAATGAAATTGACTATCAACTTTATTAACATAAATTACCTAAGCATAAACAAGTGTAATAAGTAAGTTGGAATGGAATAATAGGAGATCCTCTCCTCTCACCAGATCTCCTATCCTCTCGCCAGATTTCCTATCCTCTCACCAGATCTCACCCTATCTTCTCACCAAATCTCTTATCCTCTCACCAGATATCTTGTCCTCTCACCAGATCTCACTCTATCTTCTCGTCAGATCTCATATCCTCTCACCAGATTTCTTATCCTCTCACCAGACCTCACCCTATCTTCTCACCAAATCTCCTATCCTCTCACCAGATATCTCCTCTCACCAGATTTTCTCTCCTCTATCCAGATTTCCTCTACTCTCACCAGATTTCCTATCCTCTCACCAGATTTCCTATCCTCTCACCAGATATCACCCTATCTTCTCACCAAATCTCTTATCCTCTCACCAGATCTCTCCTCTCACCAGATCTTCTCTCCTCTCGCCAGGTTTCCTATCCTCTCACCAGATCTCCTCTCCTCTGACCAGATATTCTTTCCTCTGACCAGATCTTCTCTCCTCTCACCAAATATCATCTTCTCTAACCAGATCTCTCTCCTCTCACCAGATCTTCTATCCTCTCATCTGATCTTCTCTCCTCTCACCAAATCTTCTTTTCTTTCACCAGATCGTCTCTCCTCTCACCAGATCTCCTCTTCTCTCACCAGATCTCCTATCCTCTCACTTGATCTCCTCTCCTCTCGCCAAATCCACTATCCTCTGACCAGATCTCTCCTCTGACCAGATCTACTTTCCTCTCACCAGATCTCCTATCCTCTCACCAGATCTCTTCTTCTCTCTTCAAATTTTCTTTCCCATCGCCAAATGTCCTCTCCTCTAGCCAAATCTCTAATTCTCTCGCCACGTCTCCTATCCTCTCACTTGATCTCCTCTTCTCTCACCAGATCTCATCTCCTCTCGTCAGATCTCCTATCCTCTCACCAGATCTCCTATCCTCCCATCTGATCTTCTCTGCTCTGACAAGATCTCCTCCTCCTCTCACCAGATCTCCTATCCTCTAACCTGATCTCCTCTTCTCACCAGATCTCATCTCCTCTCGTCAGATCTCCTATCCTCTCACCAGATCTCCTATCCTCTCATCTGATCTTCTCTCCTCTGACCAGATCTCCTCTCCTCTCACCAGATCTCCTATCCTTTCACCAGATCTCCTATCCTCCCATCTGATCTTCTCTGCTCTGACAAGATCTCCTCTCCTCTCACCAGATCTCCTATCCTCTAACCTGATCTCCTCTTCTCTCACCAGATCTCATCTCCTCCCGTCAGATCTCCTATTCTCTCACCAGATCTTCTATCCTTTCACCAGATCGTCTCTCCTCTCACCAGATCTCCTCTTCTCTCACCAGATCTACTATCCTCTCACCAGATCTCCTCTCCTCTCACCAGATCTCCTATCTTCTCACATTTGATTACGTAATTAGCTTTGATCTATAATATTATTAAATAGAAAAAAAGAAATGCGTAGCCTTACATGCGAGTACTAATATAGGGGTCAAATTGACCCCTTGGTGCTTAAAGGTAGAACAGCAAAAATCTCAGAAATTATGAATCCCCCCGAGTTCAAATTTTGGCAGAGGGTATACCCTACGAAGTTAGGAGAAGTCATGAAATTACAGGACCCGGGCTATATCTGGGGCCGAGGTGCGTTACGCTAAAAACCAAAAGGGGTCAGATTGACCCCTTCGGTGCTTCTAGTGTTAAGGCTGTTACATCGATTTGATTTTAAAGTTTGGTTTAGCAAAATTGGAATGTGACCTCATTATGCGAAGGTTTTTCAAAAGATTTGATAATGGAATATATTATAACTGAAGCAGAAAAACAGATGCAGTTGCTATTGTAACTACGATTGCCAAGAAGCAATTTCTTCACGGCCTTCAGAAAAAAGATTTCTCGACGATGGCTGAAGATGCTGAGAAGTTCGTCTTGTACGGACCGTAATCAGCCGAAGTTTTAGGAATCGAAGTAGGATCGACAGTCTCCTCCAGAAGTACCCCTAAAGTTGAGAAGTATCGTACAATTCAACTGTTACGTAATTATTGACTAAAATCTGAATGTTAAAATAAAGGCATTCAAAAAAGAAAACCTCATACGAACCGGAAAATTGACTGACTAATTGACTGACTGACTTTTTGTCTGCGCCTTTCAGTACTTCATTAAGTCAGTCAGTCAATTAGTTTAATGGAATCGAGCGACTGATTAGACTAATAAAGGATTGACTTATTGAGCGACTCATAGAATGCACTATGGAAGGAAAGCACAAACAGTTCAAATAGTCAGTTCATTCATTCATTCATTCATTCATTCATTTCATATATTTATATAGCGCCCCTTCACGATTGCTACTCAGAGGCGCTCCAGAATACAGCGCGGACACTGAATCGGAGTTTCACGCCGAAGCGCATGAGCAATTGCAGTGAAGGACTTGCCCAGGGTCCCTACGCGGCGGCTTGAGGTGGATTCGAACCCGCAACCCTCCGGCTGCAAGGCACCGAACATACCTCTACACCAACGCGCCCCAGTTATGTTTAATTCATTCGCAAATAATAGTTCTGTACGTCGTTTCTTCCTTTCTTCCTTCCTTTCTTCCTTCCTTTCTTCCTTCCTTTCTTCCTTCTTTCTTCCTTCCTTCCTTCCTTCATTCATTCCTTCCTTCCTTCATCCCTTCCTTCCTTCCTTTCTTCCTTCCTTCCTTCCTTTCTTCCTTCCTTCCTTTCTTCCTTCCTTCCTTCCTTCCTCCCTTCCTTCCTTCCTTCCTTCCTTCCTTCCTTCCTTCCTTCCTTCCTTCCTTCCTTCCTTCCTTCCTTCCTTCCTTCCTTCCTTCCTTCCTTCCTTCCTTTCATACGTCTATCTTTCCTGTTTATTTCCGGCCGTCTTCCTTCCTTCCCTCCATGATTTGATTTTAGGTCCGACAGTGCAACCTTACATGTAATCTTGCGCGCATCCCATTCCGTCCTGATTGCATTCTCCGCAGTTGAAGCAATATCCGCCGTTGACTGAGGGCAGATGGAGTTTTTGTCCGTCGCCTACGGTGGAAGTGTACCTTGATCCACCCCAATCGACCGAACACTGAGTCACCCATTCACCTTCAGAACAGGAAATTCATTGACATCACCCAATCGCTTGAGGTTAAGGTTAACTTATTTGTTATTTGCCTAAGGTTAGCTTATTTGAAACCTTATCTTGCTAGGTTTATAATATGTTTCTCTTCATCAGATGCATTTAGGGTCGCTTTCGATAACTTCTCTGGCGTCCTCTTGAATTGGGTACATAGGTTAAGGTGGTATTGCCTTACCTTTAAGAATACGACCCTTCCATAATCTCTTAACTCATTGATAACTTCATATTACCCGATAAATTGTTACTTCTTTTGGTACTGGCTTGTAGCTGTCACCTAAGTTTAAGACAAAAAAACTCGTTTCTCTACTTGCTTGCTCAGTATGTCCTTATATGATACTTGGTTTCTCTGACGTACTGGAATTATATTGTATTTTATTGTATATATGCTTTGTAAAGCCCCTCTGGTAGGGTGAAAATTCTACCGGGTTCATCCAACAGTTTGTTATTTACTACTATAATTCTTTTTACTTTAAGTAATCATCGATTGACGTCTTTTGCATAATGATAATGGCGCCATAGAAGTCATTAGATTATGTTTTAGATTAGATAACGAACGTTCGTGAAAGGTTGTGTCAACCAATAATTTGATAGATAATTATGCGCAGACACATTTCGTGGCCTATTGCACCACTAGTGGCCGCCGTGAGGTGGCCAGCTACAAGCCATGGCAATTTAGCCGAGAAACGTTGCTGTTAGAGCGCTGTGCACACTTACCCTGCAGCGTCTTTCACGTTAATCAGACTCTAACCGGTCTTACAAATCTGTGAGATCTCTTAGAATAATAATAATATTATATATATATATATATATATATATATATATATATATATATGGTCCACGACTACATGGTAAAATATAAAGTTTCAATTTTTAATTATTAGAAGGTGCCAATGGAGTCCACTATATAAAAAAATAATTCAGGTGCAATTTCATCAAAATTTGAGAATATTTAGAGGTTGCGCAAGTGATTAGAAGTTTCACTCACCTTGTGTCATTTTGCTCTTCGATGGGCGCTCAAAGTCTCTTCAAGATTCCAGAAGACTGGGCTTTCCAATAAGCTCAGAGAGAAGGTCAAAGGGGTTATAAGGCAGGAGAGGATAGAGTCTTGATTCATAAAATGGAAAAGAAATTTATTAAAGTATTAAAAGTAAAGACCTACATAAGAGCAGCGTGAGAGATCAAAGAATGATATGGAAGTTTTAACAAGCACAGTAAGATCTGGAGTCGAGCAGCAGTGATAAGGACACACCTGAAGAAGGCAGTTACACATGTTGTGGTAGTCTTTATAAAAGAGGATGAAAAAACAACAATCATCATCTGCACAGCTCAGCAAGAGAGCCTCTGTGACTAAGCAGGAAGCTGCGGTTTGGATCAAACAAAAGTCACTAGCATGGCAGCAACACATCCACATCTATTGGCTGCAATTGTTCAATCTCTAGGTCATGAAGTTCGGGACTTGCATATGAGTCGCAGTTCTATTCGCCGACCTTGAAGATTTTATCAAGAAGAGCGTGTTTCTATGAACAAAAATGAATTCTCTCCAGATTGTGCAATGGTTGTTCATTGACAAGGTATGCTGTTGCCCGACATCACTGGCTGCGAGAAGGTATAGATCGGCTGCTTATGATTGGGCCCGGCATTGGAACAGATCAACTTCTTCGTTTACCGAAGATTAACTCAGGCACTGGAGAAGCTCAGGCAAGCTCCGTGATCATCTACACAGATGATTGGTACCTGAGAAGGAAGATTAAGGGGATGTGCTTTGACACCACAACGAGCATTACTGGACAGAATGCTGGGACGTGAACTCTGATAGAAAAAGGGACTTGGTCGGAACTTACTTCGTCTAGCAGGTCGTCACTACGTGATGTAAATTGCTGCTGAAAAGGCATTCAGTGTCACGAAAATTGTTTCCTCAACTGGTCAAGATATTCTAATACTTCACCGTTTTCTTGACCATTCGCGTCGAAATGACTCGATTAGCAGTGGATTACTAATTTCGGGGAGCGAGTTATTGCTTTTGCTGAAACAAAGCTGGTGGCCAATCATCAAAGAGATGATTATAACGAGCTTCTTGAATTAGTAGTAATTTTTGGTGGAGCCCAACTCAAAGAATTCACTTTATAGAGCCTGGAGTTTTATTCATTCAAGATGTGGATGTTTCGATCAGTAAAATGTTTCGATCTCTTTCAAACTGAAGCCAGTTGATGACAGGGGTATACTTTCAATTTTCTTTTATTTGTCTGTGATGTGTAATTCCAAGTATGGTTTCAAACTTCCTGTCCTGTCTCGGCTTCTGCAAGTGACTGAATACAGAGACCAAGAAATTCGTCAGGTCACCACTACAGCATTCCACCGGAAAGCTGGAATGAAAATGAAGATTATCTTGAATCACAGGCAGTCGTCATGGCACTCAAAGTAGTCAACGACACCGCAGAGGGAAGTGTAAAGTTAATCCATGAGTACAACTCAATCCTGACAAATGACGAAGATCAGAAACAGTATTGGCTTCAAGTTGTTGATGCGCATCGCAATCAATTTTCTGACTCAAGCAAGAACACATTGCTGGCAAGTTTGGATAGTGCCGCTGTCACTGCTGAAACGACCACTCAGTGAAGACAATTTTAAATATTTCTTAAGTTTTCCCTTTAAAACTAGCATTTTGCCTACCCAAAATGCTAAATTTAATCACAGACGTTAAACGCTGAAACGGTGAATACATTGTCATGCCTTTGTACTGATGTTTGTTCGCCATCAAGGCGCAGTGTTGAATTCAAGTAGCCTATACTTAACAAAACTTTGGGTGGCTTGCGCAACCCCTAAATATGGTTCAATTTTGCTCAAATTTTCAGTATGTTAGTGTTTTAATAGATGGACTGCGATGGTGGTTCTAATCTTGAATTTCTTGAACTTTCGACCACACTAATATATATATATATATATATATATATATATATATATATATATATATATATATATATATATATATATATATATATATATTTAATTGAGCATCGATTTAGTAAACTCCGCGATGGCTTCTAATGAGTCCAGGTTAAAACGTGGAAATTTCCACCGGACTCGCAACGTAGCCTGGGTCTGTAGATAGGTAGGCCTAGAGACACATCAGACAAATTAGAGACACCTTAAGACTTTCCTGTTCTCTGACGCGGGCACTGATGCAGATTTTGAGCGGCGCTATATAATTGTTCGATTACAATTACAATTACAATCATCCAGATAAGAATCACTCTCGGTTAATGGCAAAAGGTAAAGCCCTTAAACGAGAGCTAATGAAGTGACTGCGAAAACTCCCCATGCAGTTCGGGGTAGGGAACCCATAGGCGCCCGCAGATATGTTTGCAGGAGGGGCAAACACAATGGTCACGGTTAAATTTTTAGTGAGAGCTTGAAAAATGCAATACAGGAAATTAAGAACATGAGTATTTTTCATAGAGGGTTTTTAAATGTAAAATTTCAAACAATATCCAAACTAAATAACTAAATTTTTTGGGATATTGTTTTAAATTGATACTTCAGTGCGAAGAAATTTTCAAAACACCAAAAAGGAGTAGTTAAAAATAGGTATCAATTCTCCAGTGGTTGGGGGCAAGACAGTGCCTTCTCTTGCCCCAGTGTGCGGGCGCCCATATCTGAACCAGTAAGACTAATTTCTCTTCCTCCCATTTCTGTAGATGACACTACAGATGTAGATTAAATGGTTTGTGGATTATTTTAGAGGCGCTATAGAAATCATGCATCTATTTGATTAGATCACACGGTATACGCTTTAGAATGTAGACTGAACTGTTCACCGTCAACGTAGTTGGCTTTTGAGGGAACGCGGAACGTGGAACCGTTCACGACGGTCATGATGAGGCAGAAGATACCAGCAGCAGCTGCAACCTTCATTGTTCTGTCTTATCACTCAGTTTACACAGTTGCACGTCTAAAACACAAAGCCACATGAATGGACGAATGTAAAATATCCTTGAAGTTGCTTTACTTACATTATATATATGTGTGTGTGTGTGTGCGTGAGTGTGTGCGTGCGTGTGCGTGTGTGTGTACGCGTGCGTGTGTGTGTTGTGTGACAACAACGGTTTGCAGGAAATTTTTTCACTTTATTGGCAACAAGATGCTATTCACTTATAGGTTATATGTCCATAACTTTACATGATTACATCTACATAAGTAGATCTTTTCTTTAATTAATAACCACGTGACAAAATCATTGCGCCATGTCCATTTTTCTTGTTATGCTTCAATTGTTTTGATCGTGTAAATTTCCCAATGAAAACAACTGTTACTGGTTCAGACGTCTCAATTTCATGACATTTAACGTTAGCATATCCGCCCAACTTGGGCTCTGAACTGCGTGTACCTGCTCGGTCTCTGATGCCAGATGTTATCCAATGCGCCACGGGCCCCCATGAACAGTGGGTACAAGTTGTGAATACAATTATAACATATCACAATTTTGTTAATAACCACGATTCGTAATCATTCATCCAGGTCCCAATTTTCGTGTTTTGCTTCAACGGCGAAGATTGTTTTGATCGTGTAAATTGCCCAATGAAAACAACTGTAATTGGTTCAGCCGTCTCAATTGCGTCACATTTAACGTTGCATTAACTTTTCTCCTACCTCAACTTGTCTTCTGATGCTGTGTGTGGTTGCTCAGAAGGGTCTACGATGAAATTTACATTGACTTTTAGTTGAACATTCGGTTTATATAAATTTTTGTTCTGTGCAATTTTCTTTCGCAATGATACACGTAATTATTATGAGCTAACAAATCTACATTTCCCCGACTGTAAGAATTCTAAAGGCATTTCACATGGCGGAAAGATATAATAGTAGGCCTATAAGACAGCTGCATTACTTACCTTCCAACGTCTAAGCGTCACTACAAGAAAAAACCGAACTGATGTATTCATTATCAGAAAGGTAACACATAGGTCGGAAACACTGTGTAGACAGATATTTAACCTGCTGAAGAAGTACCTGTAATTAATTGTAAGTTGCATGCCTGCAGTGCTGCAATAGTGACCACAAATATAACAATTCCTGTAGCTTGTTGTTGACAAGGCCATCATCAAGCTGGGTAGAACCTTATGCAATTTGCCGACGCCAAGAATTGTATTGCGCCGAATTGTCCGCGTCAACTTGTCGGCCCCGAATTGTCATTGAACCATGAAAATTGGAGTGGTGTCTTGGATAGGGAACGCCAAAGGCTCGAAGCCCCTCACGACAAGGAAGCGAACGCATTCGTGGTTCATGGTAATGTCGTTGTCTTGTAAAAAAATAGGACTATATATGTATACGGTAATAAATCAATCTCGGAAATATTCTTGATTGTTTGATACTCGATTCCACGGAGAAAGCGAAGTCAAGAGTCACTGATCGGAGTTTTGTGGACTATATCCAAAACATCTCAATCGATCAACACGAAACCCAAGAATATGGATCTTGGTCTCAGAGGATCCGAACTTTAGGACCAGTGGCTATATAAGAAGGACCTCCGACTACAGAAACACCCCACTCAAGGAATGAAAGAAATAATGATATCAGTGGATCAATCAATCAGCCAATCAATCTGAGTATTTTCGTGTCTAGCTAAAAAAAATTGGTTAAGTAACTATATAGCCTAGCTAGTTGCCAATCTTGCTAACTGTTTAGCTCAATTGTTCTGGATACTAATTTGGTACCAATGCTTTGTGAAGGGATTGCTTAGACTTTAGACTGTTGAGCAGAGGTGATGAACTCTTATATATATCTAGATATCTCTTATAAGCTACCATTTCCCAAATCTCTCCGATATTCAACTATTTCAAAACTTACCCGAATACTCTGGACTTTTCTGCCAAAAGCAATGAACGCACGACGACGTAAGTGAACCAGTAACTAAACATCAAATGACATGGCAAGTAGAATATAGGCCTATATAGCCCTTTCCGCGAAAGTTAATTCACCACCTATGTAAGCCCTGGTGCAGGCGATCAATAAGCAGACGTGTTAGCCCGTTTGAATCGATATCTTTCGATGGTAGCAAGGCAACAGCTGAACAGATTCGATAAACGTATTTCACGCTTCATTTGGTACGAATAGGTTAAGGGTAAACGGATTTGTGAACATATTTTACGCTTCATTGCAGAGAGTTCACCTCCATCAACCAAATGAAGCGTAAAATACGTTGATCGAATCCGTTCAGCTGTTGCCTTGCTACCATCGACTACGGTCGTCAGCTGTTGTCATCGAATGAGTCAGCGAAGCATAGACGTGTAACTGTGAATGTAAACGTTCTCCCATGGCCATCGTATGACCTCGACCCTGTTCATTTTTGCATTGAATTTATCTGGTGAGATTCTTAACCACCTCGTTGCCCGTTTAAATGGATGTCACGCTATTTAAGGTTCCCACTACCGGAACTGGATTGAGCGACCATTTGTATGGTCTCCACTGCCCTCTATCCCGCTCACTTTTCACTTAACCTTAGGGCTACCAAGATTTTTTTGTAACACGGACTACCAAGAACGAGAGGTTACCACCCCCTATTTCCGTGTTTGGTTTTATATCATAACTTGCAATGCATTGGACAGCATTCATTTCTGCAAATGGTGTATTTAGTTGTACTTATGTGAATGCACCTCGAAATTACATCACTTTTAAATTTGGCACCCATTAATTAGCAATATTGTATATTATTGCTACATTTTGTACTTTTTCCGGATAAACAAATATAAGATTATGTGTGTTTTCGAAACTAATCTATGTATAAAAGATACACAAAATCATCCCTACACATGTTTATATAGTATAAATGTACATCCATACATATATATCCATACATATATATCTGTTTACGTTATAACGCTGTATTCAGCCATTTTCACACAGATTACGCGTATTATTATTTATTTTGATCACTTCCGGTATTCAAAGACAAAGATGTAGGTATGCAAATGAAATGAAGCCCTTCATTCCCTCTAAAGAATGGTGTCAATGTTTCTCTTCCAGGAAGACAAATGAATACGCTACAGACAAAAAACTAAGGGGGGAGTCCTTATTCAGCCATTTTTCACGCATGTTGCGTATTATAATTTATTTTGAGCACTTCCGGTTGTCTCAGGTCAACTCAGTGACCATAGAAATGTAGCCCCACATCCCTCTATAGAATGGTATAATTTGTGTCTCTTAATATTAAATGCAATAAGATATAGTCGAAAATCTAGGGGGGGTGGTATCCACCCCCCTGGTACATTATATTGTATAACTTTTGAACGGTGTGAGATATCATCTCACATTTTACCTCAAAACGTGTGCAAATGAACCCCCTACAGCTACCTAAAAGGTCAAATTTTTTATTCCATACGGAAAAAGTTTGAGATGAAAATAGGGGGGGTGGCAACCACCCCCCTTGATAGCCCGAGGGTTAATATAATATCGAGTGAGATCCTTCGCCACCGCTGCTCATTTGAACGAGAGGAGGCAGCGTGATGTTGAGGTTAGAAGCGTTAGTGATGGCAATGGTGGTCGAAAAATGGTTCAGCGCCAGTTTCGGAAAATTAAGAATATGAGGCTCAGCTCCAAAACAGGCCGGATGTTTGTTTTATAAAATAATTGGCATCAAAACACAGCAGCGCCTGGTCCTTGGTCCGAACAATAATCAATTCAGGACGATGAGTCGAGGAGCGGCCGGACATCCGACTGCCTGGCTGTAGGTCTTCGTCGGCGGAAGACTGTCGATTGTTGATGCGCCATTTCGAAGGCGGAAGGAGGCAGTCGACTAAGGCAGGGCAGACGACGGACCGAATGAGGCTGAGATTCCTAGTTGGCCTAATGCACTTATATATGCAAACTCATGGGTTCTATTCAACGGCATAGGCTATTATGTGCTTATAAATACTATGTAGCGGTATTTGGCATCATTTACAGTGTAGATGGATCTGATGTTTGAACACACATCCCTCAACCTCTGCGCCCGAAAAAATCTTTATAAGGGCAACCGACAAAAAAGTATGAGCGTCTGTACATAGCCTAGCATGGACATTTTTAGGAAGGAACCAGGACAGTGTCGTATTTTATAATGATGATGATGATGGTGATGGTGGTGGTGACGACGACGACGATTACGATAATAATAATCAGACCCATTTAGTTTAAGATCCTTATACTGATTCATATCTTCCTGGCCCATTTATTTAAATAATAAATTGTGCTCTGTCCTGTCTTAGAGAGCTATGTATTCCAATGTCAACATTATCTGGTCACAGATGTCTTCGTGCTCAAACGCAGAGTAATCTTGTCTTTCTCCCGTTTCCGAACTTCCACAAAGCAACATGGAAGCATTGCAGTGATTGGCCCCTCATTCCGAAACATGCTTCCATACGCTATCTGAGACATGGGCTTCTACTACTTTCTATGCTTCTATTTCGGATGCGATTGAAGACCAGTCTGTTCAAACGTGGTCTTGCGCACTGCGCAGTTAGGTTGGCGGTAGCACCTCCGACATATATTTTCTTGAAAAGACGCGCTATAAAAAACAACAGCTACAATTTATTATAATCAATTATCATATGAATATGAACCGTCTATTGTGTGACGTCACAATATATAGTTTCATATTTCAAAATTTCCTTCATGACTTGTTAAAGCTTCAATTCCTTCTTTTATTTAATATATAATTTTAAATAATGTATTTCCTGGGATTCGTTTAAAACTTTTGTCTTAAGTAGCTTAAGTTAACATTTAACAATCGCATTTGAGATTATTCTGGTTCGATTTGCTCAGCAGTTGCCGACAATCGATTGGTGTTTCTTACAATTATTGTTATTGATGTAAATCGTTGCAAGAGGCGGCGACGTCTGTTCTTCTTCCTTAAGACATGTCGAAGAAACGAACATCAGCTGAATCCAGTGATGACCAGCCAACGAATAAAGACTCAGTCTGTAAGTTAATGCTAATTGAAGTTTTAATAATATTTCAACGGTATTTAGTCGTTGCTTCAATGACCAGTGATAGACGAGAAGCTACGCCTATACAGTTGAACGAAGGAAGCTTCGGCGTTGGACACCCAGAGTAGAACAGCAGGTTTCCCGCAGGTATAGGGGAGCTGATCCCTCGATGCAACGCCCTGCCAATGCAGAAACCCGGTAGGTGATCTGCTGTGAGAAGGGGAGCCAATGCATGATGTCCCGTATGTATTCAGAAACATGGTCGAGCCTTGGGATACGACCAATATGACGTGCCACCGTGCGCAGAACCCGATCCGGCATGCAGGGAGCCTGTCATAGAGGGCGCTGCAGTTGTAAAGGGGAGAGGCGACGAAGAAGTGTTGGTGGTCTCCCGAGGTTTGCCCATATATCTGCTTTCATTCGGGACTCTCTCCACTGGCTTCCTGTGCCCCAGCGCATCCAGTTCAAAATCTTAACTCTTATGAGCAACTATTTGGTCGAGGTATCTCCTTCATACCGCAAGACCTTCTGTCACTCCCAGAACCCCTTCTTCTCATTTTGTTCAGGCGCCTTTGCCACCCTGGCTAGCCACTTTCTGGAAAATATTGCCACTGGCCCGTCATTAAACAGCTCTGAAACCTCTAGTTTAGAATGTCTCGTTAAGCACTGTTACACGAATAAAACTTTAATATCCTTCTTGGTTAAACTTACTCTTGTTTTCCTTTGCTTTTGTTTAATTTCGACAGACGAAGTAGAGCCTACTGAATGTTTGTTTAGTCTACTTGTTCAGATAAGTCATATAAAACTATAGATCACTGTCAAGTACACTAATGCAATGTAAAATAATGTACAATGTATCAAGTAGCGATAAAAGTAGGCCTACAAAATGATTTCTCAAGAGTATTTTGAAAAACTACTTTCAAAAGTATTTTCAAAAAGCTGTTTTGAAAATTGTTTTCAAAATACTTTTGAAAAGTATTTTGTAAAAGTATTTTCACAATACTTTTGAAAAGTATAATTTATTTTGTATTTTCAAACTACTATTGAAAAGTATCGTGCCTATCGCTGTCAATGACTCAGCCAGTTTTTATGAGGAATACTTAGCCTACCAATGATAGTCAGAACTATGTAGCCAATCCCTTTCTCAGTTTGGAATTGTTTACGGTATTCAGCAACCACACGAGTCGATCAGCTCTTTACGCAGTTGTAGTAGGCCTATAACCTTACAATAGAAACACAAAAATACAATTAAATGATTCAATTGTAGTCTAAAATTCTATACAAGTATAAGAACTTATTTACAGATAATTGCATTTATTTCTCTTGTAGCTGTATTCCAACAAGATAAGAATGCTAAACGTGCAAAACGCATCTCATTGAGTGACACGACGGTAAGCTACATTGCATTCAAATGCAAGTCAGAAATCTTCTTTTAATCCAAACCTTGTTAATTGCTTCATGAGTGTGGCTTATAGACCGACATTTGCTATGCTTTTTAGTCAACTAGTTTATTTTAGTTTATAAGTCTTCCTTCTAATAGTAACATCACAGTGTCAGCTGTGGTGTTCGAAGGAAGACTTGTGATTCTGCGTCCATTTTGTGTTCTAAATGGCTTACAAGGTCCTTCCATTTCGTATAAACTAGGCCACTTAGACGATTTAGAAAGTGCGATAAACAGATGATATATGTTTTTACTTTACCTGTAGTTGCAAGATCTACCGATCGAGCTAATTGAGTGCATCCTCGTTAAAGCCGTAGTTATGGAAGTGAAGGGTATGAAGGTGGCCAAAAGTGTGTGGAAAGAAAAGGCTGACTTTGTGATAAGCCGACTTGGAACTGTCTGTTCGCAATGGAGAAGCGTCCTTGCGACCGACTTCTTTCATCCTAACGACCGACTTCTTTCGAAATGAACTCCACAGGACTTTAGACGGTACGGATTTCTTCATTAATGATAGAAAGTGGCGTCATTTCATGCATGCGGTAAAAGGGATCTGAGATTAGAATTGCGGTCAATGCGTTATTCTTATGCTAACATGAAATGTCAACGATTTAGTTTTCTCAGTTTAGACATACATGTAGGCCTACTATTTGTCGGGTGGCTAGTCCACTGCCTCACCGTCTGATTTTCTCACTGCCAGTGTAGAGTAATTGTTCTCTCTGATGCTTAATTTGCTAGTAGTTTTAGCGCCCCTTCAAAACACTCAGCTTAATTTGCTAGTAAGTAAAACAACTAATATTTTTTAAATATGTTTCTGCTCTGTTGGAGGTTTGAACTCCGACCAATCAATTCGCAAGCCAGCGCAGTAACCACAAGACTATCACACGTCTCCATATGAACAGTATAATTTTTTATTATGTGCATGAACAAATAAAATTATTTTGTTTAGCTCAAAAGACGATTCGTTTGGAAATTGTGCATCAGTCTCGGGTCCGATTGTCCGTATCCATTTTGACTACAATGAAGGATGAAATATTTGTGCTCTACGGACCAAATCGACTGGTATGGAACTATGTTATCGATGTTTACGACCGCAACAATATGGCAGTGGTGAAAGATGTCATCACGCTGCCAAGAATATGTCCGGAAAGCATGGAATCTTGCAGCGTGTCAAACTGCGTGTATATAGCACACAGAATATCATCTATGTACATTAGAATCCTACGCATTACGAAAGATGCTCAACAACAGTTTAATATTGCAACATTTATCAGTGACGTATGGATGCCAAATCCTCAGGCTAATCTCTCAGTAGCTGCCGATGGTAGTTTAATCTTTTCAAGACAGCAGACGGATCAACTTCCATTATTAAGCATTTTTAACGCGAATGGATCCGTACGGCATGAAATGAGAATGCACTCAGATATTCCGAAGTTCTCCCGCACGATTCCAAGACCAAATGGAAACCTTGTCCTGGTTTCAACAGACTACGAAATACAAACAACATTAACGGAGATCGACATGGAAGGCACGATTCTACGCCAGTATCACACTTCATCACTTGGCGCAGTGAATGTTTGTAATGCACGCATAAACGGAAGCATGATGCTTATCGATCGGTTCAACAGAATCGAGTTCTTAGGTTCTGAGTTGAATTTCCTGTATGTTACTGGTCCGCGAGTATCCGAGAACAGGTACAACGAATACTACATTATAACATCGCACTTCAATATCAACAGGAATGAGTTAGTGGCTATTGTACATGCCGCTACGAGCCATTATTTAACTATATTTCGTTTCACAGAAGAATAAACCATTCGAAAGAATGTCAAAGAATTATGACAATTTGTATTAAATAGTTTCATTATTTCGTGTAATTGTCATTATACCCTAGCTTCTACTACCTGTAGTTTCGAAGAACTCAGTTGAAACACGTAAATACGTTGAGAAATTATTGTTTACACAATTTACTTCATTTAAAAATAAAAATAATTTCGTTCTGCTTTGCTTCGTGCGTTTTATTTTAATAAGTTCTGCTCTTACCTTTACTGATATTTTGCAGGATAGAATGCACAAGTAGTCTATGGTGCGTTATGCTCGAATACGATGTTTTCTACGCAATCAGTTAATGCGCAATATTTATTTAAGCATTTTAATTATCTACTCAAAGTAAAAAATGTTGCAAATTTATAGAGTACGATAGTAACTCTACCTAAATGTAGACCTACACAGCATTCTTATTCCTTAACCTGTCGATTAGCGCTGTTGTGGGTCCAAAAACGTGAACCCAGTTACAGTATTTAATGTCATTCAGGTGATTTAACTTGTCAGCTGATCTAATCTGATTTCTAGTTTTTTTCACATTATTGGATTCGACCTGACTTTCACTCAAGCCGACTATCGACGAAGAACCTTGTAACTAGCTGCGTTATGACAGCCAGAGTTGATCAATAAACGAAAATACAATACAATACAATCAATCGATCATAATCTTCGACCACAATATCACTAGAAGCGATCATGGATTGATGATATAGAAGTCATCGGAGAGTAGAATGGATGAAATTATATTATGTTTTTTCCATCATGGGGTGCTCGACGGCCTATTGGCTAGTGTGCTGGACTATCAACCGAGAGGGTCGGAGTTCAAATCTCCGCCACGGCAGAAATTTGCTTCGAGATTTTGCGGAGTCCAGCGTGTATAGTCTAACAATCGTAATAAGAACTCTACATCTTCAAAGCGTTACCTTAAAACTAAACGCAGGGCACCAGCTTATTTACGAGCGCTGTGTCGTATCAGAGGAGCTGTCCAGCGATATCAGGTGAGCTCATCCGAGTCCTTATGCCAGAGAGACCAGCGCGATGAGGCATAGGGTATGAGGCCTGAGTAGTCTGCCTGGGGCCCACGGGCTGAAGTGGTTCTACTGCAGTGAAGTACCAAAGAAGTATTGTACTTGAATAGCTGTAGTACTGGTGAGGTGTAATGCTGGTATTGCGTTGTAGAGAGATAGAGACGTGGCTTTATGTCATTGACGTCGACCTAACCTTATATCAGTATTTGCATTGTGACTAATACGTACACGTATTATCACTGAAGGTTGAACTCGAATGAAGTCTGTCAAAGCATCATAGGGTCGTGTTCGAGTCTCTTTAATGGAGCTGTGAACTTCGCGATTCTATTTGTACTGTATTATCCGTAGACCAACAGAAAAGTTGTCTGTTGAGTAGTTAACGTTGGTCTAACATTGTACTTTACTTTACCTTACCTTACAACTATTTCGCATCAATATCTAAGCACAAGGCATGGAGATCCGCCTACATAGATGTATCTAGCAACGAGTTTTAGCAACGGCAACCCTTTAGAAAGGGGACAGCTAGAGATAATGATTATATGTGATAATAATGTATGTTCGTATGCATGCGTGTATGTATGTATGCTTGTGTCCGTCTGTCTGTATGTAAGTATGCATGCATCTGAGTATATTATAATAAATATATCATGCGCGTATCGGCGTATGTATATTAATTATAAGTGTGTGTGTGTTGTCCATGTGTGTGTAGGCGTGTGTGTCTATACGAAGACCTCAACATGCTCGACTTTATGCAAGATAGCTCTCGACAGGGAGAGTAGTTCTACGTACAGTAGAAGTAGAACGTTACATGACTGTTGAGGTTCCTTTACGAACTCGGCAGTAAGTGCATCAATGAGTGCATTGACCGTTCACTATCAGGCTGCGAGGAAGTGGACTGGCCACCCTGCCACACATGCCGAGGCTGAGCAAAATAAATTTTCTTATAATATCTCATACGTATAGATGCCGCGTATGGCTGCCCCTCGAGAATGACTTAAGGGACTGGTTTTCTACTCAGGTCTAAGGAAAGCAACTTTAATATACAAGGGGACATATAATGACAGCGATATAATGACAGCAATATAATATAATATAATATATTATAATATATAAGCAATATAATGACATTGTATAATGACAGCGACAACTAAATAAAACGCAGTTCTATCGAATTTAATCTAACACATAATCAAAGTTATGCCTTCATCCACTCAAAACAGCTATAATTTAATCTAGTCTAACAGTATACCAGTGTTGTTATCAATTCGTAACAGCGTGCTGTCACTTCTAAGTGTAATCGCAGTCCACGCCTACAATTCACTGGACAGGTCAAAACACAGTTAACTAAACTCGAGAGACCAGAGGGTCATGCATGTACAGTGTAGGTCTCATGACTGCTAGACGATTGTTATTTCAATTGGCTCTATGGTAAACGTCACTTATCAATCAGGATAAACAATTTTCTCTAATTAAAGTAAATGTGTGTCTTCCACTTTAGGGCTGTTCGATCGATTGTAAAATCCGTCGTTTAGCAAAATTGTCAAATGCCCACATAAGCGAGTGTTTTAAAAGGATTTGATATTGGCAATAAGGCATAATTATATTATGACTGAAGCAGAAATAAACAGTAGCATTTGCTATGGTAACTACGATTGACAAAAAGCAATATCTTCACGGCCTTCAGAAAAAAGATTTCTTGACGATGGCTGAAGATGCTGAGAAGTTCGTCTTGTACGGACCGTAATCACTCGAAGTTTTAGGACTCGAATGAGGATGGACAGCCAGAACCAGAACTACCCCTAAAGTTACGAAGTATCGTAATTCAACTGTTAAGTAATTATTGACTAAAATCTGAATAAAGGCATTCAAAAAAGTAAACCTCATATGAACAGGAAAATTGACTGACTAATTGACTGACTGACTTTCTGTCTGCGCCTTTCAGCACTTCATTAAGTCAGTCAGTCAATTAGTTTAATGGAATCGAGCGACTGATTAGACTAATAAAGGATTGAGTTATTGAGCGACTCATAGAATGCACAATGGAAGGAAAGCACAAACAGTTCAAATAGTCAGTTATGTTTAATTCATTCGCAAATAATAGTTCTGTACGTCGTTTCTTCCTTCCTTCCTTCCTTCCTTCCTTTCTTCCTTCCTTCCTTCCTTTCCTTCCCTCCTTCCTTCCTTCCTTCCTTCCTTCCTTCCTTTCTTCCTTCCTTCCTTCCTTCCTTCCTTCCTTCCTTCCTTCCTTACTTCCTTTCTTATTCCTTTCTTCCTACATCGCTACCTTTCTTCGTCCTTGCTTACCTCTTACCTGCATTCCGTCCGTCCGTCCGTCCGTCCCTCCGTCCATCCTTCCTTCCTCCGTCCTTCCTCCTTCCTTCCTTCCTTCTTTCCTTCCTACCTTCCTTCCTTCCTTCCTTCCTTCCTTCCTTCCTTCCTTCCTTCCCTTCCTTCCTTCCTTCCTTCTTCTTCTTTCCTTCCTTCCTTCCTTCCTTCCTTCCTTCCTTCCTTTTCCTTCCTTCCTTCCTTTCCTACGTCTATCTTTCCTGTTTATTTGCGGCTGTCTTCCTTCCTTCCATCCATCATTTGATGTGAGGTCCGTAAGTGCAACCTTACATGTAATCTTGCGCACATCCCATTCCGTCCGGATTGCATTCTCCGCAGTTGAAGCAATATCCGCCGTTGACTGAGGGCAGGTGGAGTTTTTGTCCGTCGCCTACGGTGCAAATGTACCTTGATCCACCCCAATCGACCGAACACTGAGTCACCCATTCACCTTCAGAACAGGAAAGTCATTGACATCACCCAATCGCTTATGGTTAAGGTTAACTTATTTGTTATTTGC
This sequence comes from Aporrectodea caliginosa, assembly GCA_020284085.1. Lineage (NCBI taxonomy): Eukaryota > Metazoa > Annelida > Clitellata > Crassiclitellata > Lumbricidae > Aporrectodea > Aporrectodea caliginosa. The sequence continues at coordinate 282,075 of JACEVL010000409.1, read as the reverse complement.
CTAAGGTTAACTTATTTGAAACCTTATATCTTTAGAGGTTTATAATAATGTTTCTCTTCATCAAATGCATTTGGGGTCGCTTTCGATAACTTCTCTGGCGTCCTGTTGAATGCCACCTTAACCTATATTATAGGTTAAGGTGGCATTGCCTTACCTTTAAGACCCGGAATACAACCCTTCCACCATCTCATAACTCATTGCTAACTTCATATTGCCCGATAAATTGTTACTTGTTTTGGCTTGTAGCTGTCACCTAAGTTCAAGACAATTAAAACTCGTTTCTCTACTTGCTTGCTCACTATATCCTTGTATGATACTTGGTTTCTCTGACCCACTGGAATTCTATTGTATTGTATTGTATCTATGCTTTGTAAAGCGCCTGTGGTAGGGTAAAAATTCTACCGGGTTCATCCAACAGTTTGTTATTTACTACTATAATTCTTTTTACTTTAAGTAATCATCGATTGACGTCTTTTGCATAATGATAATGGCGCCATAGAAGTCATTAGATTATGTTTTAGATTAGATAACGAACGTTCGTGAAAGGTTGTGTCAACCAATAATTTGATAGATAATTATGCGCAGACACATTTCGTGGCCTATTGCACCACTAGTGGCCGCCGTGAGGTGGCCAGCTACAAGCCATGGCAATTTAGCCGAGAAACGTTGCTGTTAGAGCGCTGTGCACACTTACCCTGCAGCGTCTTTCACGTTAATCAGACTCTAACCGGTCTTACAAATCTGTGAGATCTCTTAGAATAATAATAATAATATTATATATATATATATATATATATATATATATATATATATTTTTTTTAATTGAGCATCGATTAAGTAAACTCCGCGATGGCTTCTACTGAGTCCAGGTTAAAACGTGGAAATTTCCACCGGACTCGCAACGTAGTCTGGGTCTGTACTCTGTAGATAGGTAGGCCTAGAGACACATCAGACAAATTAGAGACGCCTTAGGACTTTCCTGTTCCCTGACGCAGGCACTGATGCAGATTTTGAGCGGCGCTATATAAATGTTCGATTACAATATTATTACAATTACAATCATCCAGATAAGAATCACTCTTGGTTAATGGCAAAAGGGGAAAGCCCTTAAACGAGAGCCAATGAAGTGACTGCGAAACGTCCCCATGCAGTTCGGGGTAGGGTCTGAACCCATAGACGCCCGCAGATATTTTTGCCGGAAGGGCAAAACACAATGGTCACGGTTAAATTTTTAGCGAGAGCTTGAAAAATGCAAAACCGGAAATTAAGAACATTAGTATTTTTCATAGAGGTATTTTAAATGTAAAATTTCAAACAATATCCAAACTAATTTTTTTTAGATATTGTTTTAAATTGATGCTTCAGTGCGAAGAAAATTTCAAAACACCAAAAGGAGTAGTTAAAAAAATAGGTATCAATTCTCCAGGGGTTGGGGGCAAGTGCCTCCTCTTGTCCCAGTGTGCGGGCGCCCATGTCTTAACCAGTAAGACTAATGACTACTGTCTCTTCCTCCCATTTCTGTAGATGACACTACAGATGTAGATTAAATGCTTTGTGGATCATGGTGAGGGCGCTATGGAAGTCATGTATCTACTTGATTAGATCACACGGTATACGCTTTAGAATGTAGACTGAATTGTTCACCGTCGACTTCGTTGACCTCTGAGGGAACGAAGAAAGTGGAACCGTTCACGACTGTCATGATGAGGCAGAAGATGCCAGCAGCTGCTGCAACCTTCATTGTTCTGTCTTATCACTCAATTGACACAGTTGCACGTCTAAAACACATAAGCCACACGAATGAACGGATGCAAGATATCGTTGAAGTTGCTTTGCCTATAATAATTATTATTGAAAACATGTAGTGCTGCCATAGAGACCACAATAAAGCAATAATTCCTGTAGAATGTAAAAGACAAGACCATTATCAAGCTGGGTAGATCCTTATGCAATTTGCCGACGCCAAGAACAGTTACTGTCTTGCACCGTCATTTTCCGGCCCAGAATTGTCATGGAACCATTAAAATTGGAGTGGTGTCTGGGATAGGGAACGCCAAAGGCACGCAGCCCCTCACGATATGGACACCTAGGAACCGAACGCATTCGGAAGCATTTAGAAATGAGCACATTTCGGCTTCATGCTGATGTTGTTGTCTTGTTACAAATAGGACTCTATATAGGTAATAAATCAATGTCGAAAATATTCTTGATTGTATGATATTAGTATCCGTGGACAAAGCGAAGTCAGAAGTCACTAATCGGAGGTTGGTAAACTACATCCAAAACACTTCAACCGATCAACACGAATCCCACCAATATGGATCTTGGTCTCCGAGGATCCGGACTTTATTAGGACCAGTGGCTAGATAAGAAGGACCTCTGACCAGATAAACACCCCATTCAAGGAATGAACTAATAAAATCATTTGATCAATCAATCAATCAGCCAATAAATCTCGGTATTTTAGTGTCTAGCTACAAAACTTTGGTTTAGTAACTAGCTAGTTGCCAATCTTGCTAAAGATATAGCTCAATTGTTCTGCATACTAATTGCCACCACCAATGCTTTCCCCAATCTCTCCGTTATTCAACTATATCAAAACCTTACCCGAATACTCTGGATGTTCTGCCAAAAGCAGTGAACGCACGACGACGTAGGTGAACCAGCTTACTAAACATCAAACGACATGGTAAGTAGAATATAGGCCTATATAGCCGCTTGCGCGAAGATTAATTCACCCCCTACAATCCTACATGTATGTAAGCCCTGGTGCAGGCAATCAATATGCAAACGTGTTAGCATGTTCGAATAGGTATTGGTCCTTGGTAGCAAGGTAGCAGCTGAACGGATTCGATTAACGCATTTCGCGATTACCTGCACACACATTCACAATCACTCTTTAATATAATATATATATATATATATATATATATATATATATATATATAGGCCTACACATGCGATACATATTTAAAATAAAATAATATATATAGGGCCTATACAGTATACACACAAGGACACATTATGTGGACCGTGTTCTAATGATAATCTCTAAATAATTAGCATTTCCGTATAAATCGGTCGTTGATAGCAAAACAACAGCTTAACGGATTCGAAGAAAGAGTTGATGCATCAGTTGGCAGGAAGAGGTGGGGTGAGGGAGAAATGAGGTTAGGGGTTAATATGCTGTTTCTATCGAATGAGTCTGACAGAGACATTTAAATGCAAATGTGACCTTTAGCATGTCTTCGTTAGGCCTATGGCCTTCGACTCTGCTCGTTTTTCATTGAATTAATCTGGTGAAGTTCTTAACTACCACGCCACGTTTGAATGGATGCCACGTCCTTTGTGGTCCACTTGTGCGGGCCGTGCTAAATGGACCGTGTGGTCTTGGCCCTGTTCACTTAACGACGAATTCATTCGTGGGAGATTAGGGAGAGAACCAGCGATTAGGCCATTTGAATAGATGCCACGCAGTTAAGGTCCCCGTGAACGAATCAGGATAGAGCGACCGAGAATCATGGAATCATGAAAGGGGAGAAAGAGAGAGAGAGAGAGAGAGAGAGAGAGAGAGAGAGAGAGAGAGAGAGAGAGAGAGAGAGAGAGAGAGAGAGAGAGAGAGAGAGAGAGAGAGAGAGAGAGAGAGAGAGAGAGAGAGAGAGAGAGAGAGAGAGAGAGAGAGAGACAGAGACAGAGACAGAGAGAGACAGAGACAGAGAGAGAGACAGAGAGAGAGAGAGAGAGAGAGAGAGAGAGAAAGAGACAGAAACAGACACAGAGAGACAGAGAATTGTCGGTGTGGGGGGGTACTCGTCTCTCTGACGTTGTTGGAGCTACTACCATCGCACGGCTAGGGGAACGTAAACGCATTAACGGTATTCTGAGAAAATTGACCTGGTTTTGACAAACTCTGTTCTAAAGCTGATTCTACTCTTTTCCATTAAATTCTCTTAAACCCTTGTCACGTCCTTCACGACCTCCTCCCTCCCGTAAGGTCACTCCATACAATACGCCCAGGCCACATGATCTCACCCTACCTAGAATTGATGCCTTTGCGAAAAGAAATTTTATTATGAGAATGTTATATGACTTTGCATAAATGTTTGCATTTTTTATTTCTTCTGTATGCTACTGTGCGTTTGTTAGTAGTCAAATAAAGAATCTTCTTACTTACTTACTTACTTACTTAACGGGAATCTTAGCTACGTGGCATCATTACACAATGCTTATTAACATAGCCTACATAACATAACATAACATAACATAACATAACATAACATAACAAGGGTTTTAAGTGGTTCAGAAGACTTGTAGTCTATTAATCTCAGTCTCTTGTCGGAGTTTGAAGGTTTCAGGCTCTGCTCAGCGCACAGTTTAGACTTTTAATCGAGCGCCTATTTGCGTATGCGAAGGGCCTAACCGCTTATTCAGGGCCCAACCACAGTGTATTACAAGCGCAATTCGTCACAAGACTGCCCTCTTTTAAAGAGTGAAATATGAAGACAAGATATCTCACATTTAAAATCAAGACGAACAGCGAATGGTCTACATAGCACACCAGTTTAGACGAATAGTCTAAATAAGGCTATACAATAAATGCTCTAAAGAAGGCCAATCTCATGTCAATTCTGGCAAAACTTAGGCGTTAGTTCCATAACAGGCTGGATGTCAATTTCAATGTCTTCAAAGGATATTCTCTGGCAAAACGCATTATTCTCCAGTTGATTTGATTACTGCAACTCGCATCGCGTAGGTATCAATAAGTCAAACATGCTGAAACTCCAAAGAGTTCAGAACACTTGAGCAGAACTGATGCGCAGAAATTTCAACATATAACTCTTACGTTAAAATTGAGCATTGGCCTCCTGTTCAGCAAAGGATCTGTTTCAAATCGGGGCTTATAGATGAATGAATGAATAATTGAATAATATCAGATTAGCGTGGCACACGTCACTACTTAAAAAAGGCACGGTCAGTCGATATGGGAGGGGAGATGGAGGGTCGTGGTTTAAAGCGAAGTACGCGAAGGATTCACGAAAGTTTTTAGTTTCCGATTCAATGATAATTATTGTAATCTGACATTTACATAGCGCCACTTCAAGACTAAAGTCATCAGAGGCATTCCTGAAACGAACCGGTAAAATAACTGTCGAATAATACATAATACAGACTTCAGGCGCTTGCGAACTGTGGAGGGGACAAACTATGAAACTCGAGCTGCAGCCCTCGAGAAAGACATGTACCGGTATGCATGCTTGTCTGTCTGTCCGTATGTAGGTGTGTATGTATGTATGTATGTATGTATGTATGTATGTATGTATGTATGTATGTAGGTGTGTATGTATGTATGTATGTATGTATGTATGTATGTATGTATGTATGTATGTATGTATGTATGTATGTATGTATGTATGTATGTATGTATGTATGTATGTATGTATGTATGTATGTATGTATGTATGTATGTATGTATGTATGTATGTATGTGTGTATGTATGCATGTATCTTTCGCATATAATAAATACATTATGCGCGTATGTATTTTTATGTGTGTATGTAAATGTCTATATATGCTATAGACTGGCTCTAAATTACAGGACTGTAGGGGCTCATGCTTCAGGACTTTGAACTTGCTCGTCCACAGCACAAACTTACACTTTTATCACACACAATGATGAATAACAATTATTTGCATGAACTTTGTTATAGGCGCCATTCGTCTCGACGAGTGCTAACCGCTTATCGGGGCCCAAAATATTTACAAGTTAAATTCCGGATAATTCAAGGTCATTTCAAGGTCAGAAAAAGATATCTCACTTAAATCTAGCAAAAATCAGAGAGAAATGACCAGATCTCAGTCAATAACTTTTGAAATCAGGCTATATTCTTTCTCTAACGTATTTCTCTCCTAGACAAGGCTACCTTAGGCGATGAGAAACAGGCTATTAAATCTAAGGCGATCAAAGGTTATTTTAAGGTCAAAAAGCATCAATTACAAAGGATTTGATCAGAGGAAATAGCCATAGGCTCAGACAAATATTGTTACATCTTAATTGTTCTTTTACCAATTTGCTCGTTCCAATAATGGCTACATTCGAGAAGACAGTACCTAACGGTTAAAATAATCCAAGGTCATTTCAAGGTCAAAAGGTCAAAATCAACAGAAAATGACCATATCTCAGCCAAATGTTGTTTTATTTGGGCCATTCTGTGTAATGGTCATTGTTCCTTGATTTTGACCTTTGATATTCAAATGACCTTAAAGTAACCCAAGGTCGTTTCAAGGTCAAAAGGTCAAAATAAATGAAAAAATGCCATAACACAGAATCACCCAAATAAAACAATATTCCGTGTAATGGTCATTTCCCTTGATTTTGACCTTTGACCTTCAAATGACCTTGAGTTTACCCAAGGTAATATCAAGGTCAAAAGGTCAAAATCAAGGAACAATGACAATTACACAGAATCACCCAAATAAAACAACATTTGGCTGAGATATGGTCATTTTCTTTTGATTTTGACCTTGAAATGACCTTGGATTATTTTAACCTTTAGGAACTGTCTTCTCGAATGTAGCCCTTATCGGCTACATGAGCAAATTATTAAAAGAATAATTAAAATGTCACAATATGTGTGTAGCTATGGCTATTTCCTCTGGTTTACCTTTGACTGTTGACCTTTTCACCTTAAAATGACATTGGATTGCTTTATATTTGATAGCCCTGTTTCTTATTCCAGGTAGCCCTTATCTAGAAGAGAAATGCAAGAAAGAATTAGCTGATTTCAAGAATTATTGACTGAGATCTGGCCATTTTACTCTAATTGTGCTAGATTTCATTTTGTTTGACTTTGAAATGACCTTGGATTATCCGGAATTGACGAAAAATATTTTCCCCACATATAGCTCTCGTCGAGACGAATAGAACAAAAAAAGTTCATGCAAATCGGACTATTCGTTAATTTTTTGTGATAAAAAGTGTAAATTGAGAATGGACCCAAGTTCTAAGTCCCGAGGCTGAGCGCCTACAGTCCTGTAATTTAAGGGTCTATGATATATACGAAGACGCTCAATGCAGGATAGCTATCGAAAGGGAGATAGGTCTACGTACACTATAGTAGAAGAAATTACAATAAAAAATGTTTTCTGACATTTTAAGTTCCTTTACAAACTCGGTTATAAGATGAGTGCATTGACCGTACACTGTCGATGGGAAGATCAGTCGGCGAGGGAGAGGACTGGTCAGTGGTCACCCTGCCACACATGTAAAGTAATGTAATGTAAGTGCTCGAAAATTTCTCTCTTCACCAAAAGCCACGTCACGGAGACCATATTATTCACGAAATCAAGTCCGCAATAGCTAAACCGAGGCTGAGCAAAATATATAAAATAAATTCGATAACATTTCAATTTGCTAACATGTCCTTAGACCTGAAGCCGCAATATTGGCTTAAGGTCCAGGAAAGAGAAATTTTAGAATATAATGACAATGACAATCAGCCGCATTGCATAGTTGTAATCAAGCGAAGCATTTTATTTAGAAATTAATTAGGGTCCACAATTTCTATTGTCTGCATGCAATCAGGATACAAACAGGATTAAACTCTAAGAAACATTTGCATCCGGTCCAATCAAATAGAATATAATTTAGTCTAAACATTTCAGTGCAATTATCAATTCTCTTCGAAGCGCAATCGCAGTCCACGCCTGCAATTCATTGGACAAATCAGTTCGCTAAACCTGAATCCAGAGGAACATATGCCTAATGACTGTTGGACGATTGTCATTTCAATAGGCTCTGTGGTAAACGCCATTTATAAATTTAGATAAATGGATACAATTTTCTCTAACTATAAAGTAAATGTATCTTCCACTTTAAGAATGTCAGATCGATTTTTAAGAAAAATTGTCAAATGCCCTCATAAGCGAGAGCTTTTCAAAAGATTTGATAGTCGCATATATTATAACTGAAGTCAGAAAAAAGTAGAAGTTGCTATGGTAACTATGATTGCCAAGAGACGATTTCTTCGGGGCCGTCAGGACAAAATTTCTTGACGATGGCTGAAGCTGCTGAGACGTTCTTCTTGTATGGACCAGAACTCAGTACACGTCAAAGGTTGGACAGCTACGAAAATTACGAAGAAGAGAGAGAGAGAGAGAGACAGACAGACAGACAGACAGACAGACAGACAGACAGACAGACAGACAGACAGACAGACAGACAGACAGATAGACAGAGACAGACAGACAGAGACAGACAGACAGAGACAGAGACAGAGACAGAGCCACAGACAGACAGACAGAGACAGAGACAGAGACAGAGACAGAGACAGACAGAGACAGACAGACAGAGACAGACAGACAGAGACAGAGACAGAGACAGAGACAATATATGTTCGTTCATCCCTCAACCTCCCCCTGCCAAATGAAGCGTAAAATACGTTCATCGAATCCGTTCAGCTGTCGCCTTGCTACCATCGACCGATATGGAGGTAACCACAGCTGCTTTCATCGAATGAGGTATAGATATGTAACTGTGAATGTAAACGTTCTCCCATAGCCACCGTATAAGCTCATTTTTGCATTGAATTTATTTATCTGGTGAGATTCTGAACGATCTCATTGCCCGTCTAAATGGAATCTACGCCATTTGAGGTTCCCGTGAACGGATCGGGATAGAGCGACCGTATGCATGGCCCCCACTGCCCTCTATCCCGCTCAATTTTCACTGAATATATCGGGTGAGATCCTTCGCCACCGCTGCTTATTTGAACGAGAGGAGACAGCGTGATGTAGAGGTTAGAAGCGTTAGCGATGGCAATGGTGGTCGAAAAATGGTTCAGCGCCAGTTTCGGAAAATTAAGAATCTGAGGTTCTGCTCCAAAACAGGCTGGATGTTTGTTTTATAAATAATATTGGCATCAAAACACAGCAGCGCCTGGGTCCGTCCGCCTGTTGGTCCGTCCGGCCAGTAATCAATTCACGACGAGCAATCTATCGGACGACGGACGAGTCAAGGAGCGAAGAAGAGAAACACAAGAAAGAATTAGCTGATTTCAAGAATTATTCGCTGAGATATGGCCTTGCAATTTGCTCTGATTTTTGCTAGATTAAATTTTTCTTACCTTGAAATGACCTTGAATTATCCAGAATTTGGAGTCAATATTTTCCTCCGATATAGCTTTCGTCGAGACAAACAGAACAAAGAAAAGTTCATGCAAATCGGATGTTCGTTCATTTTCTGTGATAAAAAAGTTAGTGAAAATTCAGAATGGACCCAAGTTCCAAGACCTGAGCATTAGCGCCTACTAACAGTCCTGCAATTTAAGTGGTCTATGGTCTATACAAAGACGCTCAATAGTCAATATGCTCGTCTTTTATGCAGGGTAGCTCTCCCAACGGAAAGTAGGTTCCCTTACGAATTCGACTGTAAATTGTGTGCATTGGCCGTACACTGTCAATGGGAAGAGCAGTGGGCGATGGAGAGGACTAGTCACCCTGCCACACGTATAGCCTACCGAAGATGAACTAAAAAATTCTCTTACATTTCACATGTATGGCTGCCGCTCGAGATTGACTTAAGGTACCGGTTTCTTCTCAGAAACAAGGATAGAAACTTTAAAAATATAATGACAGCGATAATTAGCCGCATTCATAGCTGAAATCAAGCGAAGCATTTTATTTAGAAATTAAATAGGTCCTACAATTTCTATTGGCTGCATACTGCACTGCATGTAACATTTGAAAAAAATTGATGAACATTGCACATAGGCAAACGGTTAGAGATTAACTCTTACGCAATGATTTTCTAAGGTTTATAATTTTATGCTCGGTTGGTTCCTATTAGGGGTAGGCCCTACAATCGTGTGGCGCATCCTAAACAAATAGATGTAAATATAATGTGATAATACTATTCTGGATTAAAGATATGGGATCAAACTGTGCTTAATATTATTCAATATAACATAATGTGATATAACCAACTTAAATCCAATGCAGTTCAATCAAATTTAATCTATCATCTAACCAAAGCAATGCCTGATTCCAGTCAAATCAACTATAACTTAATCTGGTCTAACAGTATCAATGTTGCTATCAATTCGTAGCTGCGTGCTGACGCTTCGAAGTGTAATCGCAGTCCACGCCTGCAATTCACTGGGCAGGTCAAAACAAAGTTAACTAAAGTTGAGAGACCAGCAGAGGGTCATGCATGTAGTCCTATAATTATTGTTAGAAGATTGTCATTTCAATTGGCTCTATGGTAAACGTCACTAATCAATCAAGATAAACGGATACAATTTTCTCTATCTAAAGTAAATGTGTGTCTTCCACTTTAAAGCTGTTGGATCGATTCTAAAGTTTAGTTTAGCAAAATTGTCAAATGCCCTCATTAGTGAGAGCTCTTAGAAAGGTTTTATAGTGGCATATATTATGACTGAAGCAGAAAAAGTAGTAGCAGTTGCTATGGTAACTACGATTGCCAAGTAGCAATTTCTTCACGGTCTTCAGAAAAAAGATTTCTTGACGATGGCTGAAGATGTTGAGAGGTTCTTCTTGCACGGACCGTAATCAGCCGAAGTTGTAGGCTGGACAGCCAGGACGCGCCCTAAAGTTAAGAAGTATCGTAATTCAGATGTTACTTAGTTGACATAAAGACATTCAAAAAAGAAAACCACCGATTAACAGGCAAATTGACTGAATAATTGGCTGACTAATTGACTGATGACTTTCTGTTTGCGCTTCTCAATACTTCATCAGTCAGTCAGCCAATTAGTTTAATCAAATAGAATTTAAAATTTGTCCGTACGTGTCATCCCTTCCTTTCTCTCGACCGTCCGTCCTTTCCTTTGTTCCGTTCTTTCTTCCTTTCTTCCTTTCTTCCAACCTCCCTACCTTCCTTCATTCATGTTGTTCACCTCTTTCCTGCATTCTTTCCGTCTGTCAGTCCATCCCTCACTCCCTTCCATCCGTTCATCCATCATTTGATTTTTTCCGTCCGACAATGCAACTTACATGAACACTTGTCCGCAACTCATTTCGTCTTGAGTGCATTCTCCGCAGTCGAAGCAAGATCCGCCGTTGACTGAGGGCAGCTGAAGTTTTTTCCGTCGCCTACGGTGGAAGTGTACCTTTCTCCATCATCCCAATCGACCGAACACTGGGTCACCCATTTACCTTCAGAACAGGAAATTCATTCACATCAAGCAATCGCCTAGCTGCCTAAGGTTAATTTATTTGAAACCTGGTTTAGGATTATCTGGTGAGGTTTTAAAATATGTTTTTCTGCATCAAAAGCATTCGATAGCTTCTCTGGCTTCCCCTTGAATGGGGTAGCCTATTAGGATTAAGGTGGCATTGCCTTACATTTCAGATCCAGAATAGAATACCACCCGTTCATCATATCATAATACGTTGCTAACTCCATATTGTCCTAAACTTTATTGCTCCTTTGGCACTGGCTTGTAGATGTTACCTATAGGTTCAAGACAATTCAAACTCGTTTTTCAACATGCTTGCTCAGTATATCCTTACGATACTTGGTTTCTCTGACCTACTGGAATTATATTGTATTGTATCTATGCTTTGTAAAGCGCCTCTTGTTGGGTGAAAATTCTACCGGGTTCGTCCAACGGTCTGTTATTTACTACTATAATTTTTACCTTATGTGATCATCGATTGACGTCTTCTGCATAATGATAATGGCGCCATAGAAGTCAGTTTTATATTAGATAACGTAAGCTTGTAAAAAATAGTGTCTACTAACAACAGAAATTTGTAGATATGCGCAGACACATTTATTTTAGTGACCCATTGTATCACTAATGGCCACCCGTAAGGTGGCCAGCTACAGGTCCGTGTCAATTTGGCCCAAGACAAATTGCTGTTAACGTGTGCACATATTATATGAAGCGCCTTTCACGTTAATCAGACTCTAACCGGTCTTACAAACCAGTCAGATCTCTTAGAAGAATAATAATATCATATACATTTAATTGAGCATCGATTAAGTAAACTCCGCGATGGCTGTTACGGAGTCCAGGTTAAAACGCGGAAAATTCCACCGGACTCGCAACGTATAGTCTAGGTCTGTACTATAGATAGGAAGGCCTAGAGATACATCACACAAATTAGATACTCATCCAGATAGGAATCACTTTCGGTTAATGGCAAAAGTTGAAAGTTCTTTAACGAGAGCTAATGAAGTGACTGCGAAAAGTCCCCATGCAGTTCGGGGTAGGGTCTGAACCAGTGAGACTAATTTCTCTTCCTCCCATTTCTGTAGATGACTCTACAGATAAAGTAAGTAAGTAAGTACGTGCTTTATTGAACCGCCTGCAAACGCACTGCGGGAACATCACATAGAGTATTAAATCACAAATCACAAAATTCACAAATGTCAAAAATATCATAAAATACAATAAAACAGACAATGTCAGACATCTATGGATATATGAGAGTAAGGTTATAGTAAAAAAAGAAAGATCAGCAATAAAATCAATTAAATAACATACGCGTAATAAAACCACATCGGGTTAATGCGTCAGCATGTGGGATCTCACGGTTATGTGAACGAGGACGGAGAGAGTACTTAACATTCTTTATAGGAGGCAGTAGACAATTTAAGAACATGGCTGGGGTTGTGAAGCACAGATGAGAAAAGAGAAGAGTCAGCACGGCAACAGAGGTCATCGAACATTATCTGGTCGGCAGGCAAAAACTTTAGCCGTACCATTTTCCGTATTATTGCATTAATACGCGTGCGCTGACCAGCATTGGCAAAGCCGTACCATGCAGGGGAAGCATACAGGAGGCGAGCCAGCGAGGTTGCCCGAACTACATCAAAAAGGCGCATCCCCGAGAGACCATGAGCAATAAGGATGCGTATCGCATAGAGCGATTGGCTAGCCTTAATACAGATTCGGTCAATATGGGGGTCAAAACTAAGTCTATCCGAAATGGTTACCCCTAAAATAACAGACTCAGACACCCTACCAATACCTGGTATAGGGGGAGGGAGATCAAGTAACTTAGACCGCGGGCGTCTAAATACCATCTCTTTGGATTTATTGTTATTCAATTTAAGATTACAAGTATAAGTGCCCAATTTGCAACATTTTGAAGTTCAGATGCAGGATGCAGGAATGAGAATATAACTATCATCAGCATATTTAAGCAACCTATTGCTGCGGTGCACAGGTTTCAGGCCTGAAATAGCCACCACAAAGTCAGAAGGTCCGAGACCAGAGCCCTGTATAATGCTAGCATTTATCCGACAAAAGGCCGAGACTTGGCCGTGAAATTTAGTACAATGCTGACGGTTTTGCAATAGGGATAAGATCCAATTGTACAGAAAGTCAGGTAATGGCAATAGAGCAAGTTGTTCAGATAGGTAAGAGTGCCTAACCGTATCAAAGGCACGGGAAAAGTCTAGCGAGATAAGACGTACATAGGGTTCATCGTGTAACATCTCAAGAATTCCGTGGGTGAGAGCAATGATGGCAGATGTAGTGGAGCCAGAGGGCCGAAAGGCGTATTGGTCATTAAGGGTAGAATTTATTTCGGGATCAGTGAAGATTGGGTAAAAGTAACTCCTCACAACTATTTTCTCCAGCATGCGGCATAGCACCGGAGTAATAGAAATGGGCCTAAAGTCAGCCTCATTTTGAGGGCGCAGGTTTTTAGGGACTGGTGTGATGCAGCTAGAGCGCCACTGGGGCGGCGTGTAAGAGGAAGCCAGGGAGCAGTTAAAAAGATACGTAACCGGGGCAGAGAGAAGATGAGCCATGGTGGATAGGAACCAAGAAGGGATGCCATCAGGGCCAACTGAGGACCCACGGACCGATTCCAATCCTCTGAACACAGAACAACGCGGTGGCGCGTTGGATAAGAGCTGGCGAAGAGGAAGCAGAGAGGTAGTGAGTTCGAGCCCCGTAGGGCGGATGTGCTTTGTAGGCTGCTATTAGCGCCGTTGTATTGCAGGCTGTCTGTTCTGTTAGTAGTTAACTAGTTAAGAATTGCATAATTGTACACTGTAATCATTAGTTGTGTCAGTTTGAAATTAAACGAAGATTATTATTATTATTATAATATTCATCAATATTAACAGGTTGCTCAATATTAGCAGTTAGCTTAAGCAATGGCACAATATAATCAAGATCAGTCGAAACAACTTGATAATGTCGGTTTAACGACTCACACGTTACACCTCCAATCACCGCTGGACTAACTACATCATCACCCCGAAGCCTCCTAACTTCAGCCCAGAGAAACCGAGAGCCACGTTCAAGACCCTGGAGGGAAGCAGCATTAGTTTTAACAATACAGTCGTTGATCCGAGTGGCAAGAGCATCCGCAACCTCAACTCTTCCACGACGAAGAAGCGTATTTCTACGGCGAAGTAAGTATTTCAATTTTGGGGTCATGTAAGGCGGATCCTTTATCTTGATCGATATCTTTCTGAGGGGGAAGAAGCGGTTTAGCGAGTCGTCTATGAAAGCATAGAAGTCCTCAAAAGCTTGTTCAATAGAGATGTCCTCGGTGAAGAAACTCCACGTATGATTCAAGATGAAGGCATGGAGTGCTGAAAGACTGGCGGGCGTCCGCAGCCGGAAGCTTCGGACTTCACGGTCGTCAATCAAAGACCGCTGCGTTACGGTCTCAGAGTTCGCAAGAACTGCAGAATGTTTGGTCTTGATTGACGATTTGACTGCCGAGCATTGTCCGTACATTGGTCCCGAGGCATAGATACGATCCAAAGGATGTCCAAGATGGGTAGGACCAGCGAACTCCACATGGAGACCCAAACCAAGGATATCTTCGGAAGGGAGCTGGTTAAAGATGTAGATTAAATGGTTTGTAGATTATGGTAGAGGCGCTATAGAAGTCATGTATCTATTTGATTAGATCACACGGTATACGCTTTAGAATGTAGACTGAACTGTTCACCGTCAACGTAGTTGCGTTTTGAGGGAACGCGGAACATGGAACCGTTCACGACGGTCAAGATGAGGCAGAAGATACCAGCAGCAACTGCAACCTTCATTGTTTTATCTTTTCACTCACTTTACACAGTTGCACGCCTAAAACACATGAGCCACACGAATGAACGAATGCAAGATATCCTTGAAGTTGCTTTAGTTATATAATATGTGTGCGTGTGCGTGTGCGTGTGCGTGTTCGTGTGTGTGTGATATAACAACAGTTTGCAGGAACATTTTTCACTTTAATCGGCAACAAGATGCTATTTACTTAGAGGCCAGTTATAATTCCATAACTTTACATGACTACATCGACAAAGGTATGAGATAATATCACAGTTTTGTTAATTACCACAGTTCGCAATCATTCATCGAGATCCCATTTTTCTTCTTTTGCATTGGAGGTGCTTCACCGGTGAGGATTGTTTGGATCGTGTAAATTTCCAAGTGAAAACAACTGTAATTGGTTCAGCCGTCTCAGTTGCATGACATGTAACGTTAGCATTAACTTTCCTTACCTCAAGTTGTCTTCTAATGCTGCGTGGAAATGTTCATAAGGGTCTTTGGTGAAATCTACATTGACCTTGTATCACTGACTTTTAGTTGAACATTCGGTTTATATATATTTTGTTGTGCAATTTTTCTCTAGCAATTATTAAGTATAGGCCTACACGTAATCATTATGAACTAACAAATCTTTACATTTCCCCGACTGTAATGACTCTAAAGTCATTTCACATGGCGGAAATAAGACAGCTGCATTACTTACCTTCCAACGTTTTGTGTCACTACAAGAAAAACCGAACTGATGTATTCATTATCAGAAAAGAAATAGGTCGGAAACACTGTGTACACAGATTTTTAACCAATTGAATTACCTGTAATTAACTAGAATTGCAAACATGTAATGCTACAATAGTGACCACAAATATAACAATTCCTGTAGCTTGTAAAAGACCATTAACAAGCTGGGTAGATCCTTATGCAATTTTGCTGACGCCAAGAATTGTCTTGTGCCCAATTGTCCGCGTCAACCTGTCGGCCCCGAATTGTCATTGAACCATGAAAATTGGAGTGGTGTCTTGGATAGGGAACGCCAAAGGCTCGAAGCCCCTCACGACAAGGAAGCGAACGCATTCGTGGTTCATGGTAATGTCGTTGTCTTGTAAAAATAGGACTATAATAGGTCATAAATCAATCTCGGAAATATTCTTGATTGCTTGATACTCGTATCCACGGACAAAGCGAAGTCAAGAGTCACTGATCGGAGTTTTGTAGACTATATGCAAAACATCGCAACCGATCAACACGAAACCCAAGAATATGGATCTTGGTCTCAGAGGATCCGAACTTTAGGACCAGTGGCTATATAAGAAGGACCTCCGACTACAGAAACAACCCACTCAAAGAATGAAAGAAATAATGATATCAGTGGATCAATCAATCAGCCAATCAATCTGAGTATTTTCGTGTCTAGCTAAAAAAAATGGTTAAGTAACTATATAGCTAGTTGCCAATCTTCCTAAGTGTTTAGCTCAATTGTTCTGGATACTAATTTGGTACCAATGCTTTGTGAAGGGATTGTTTAGACTTTAGACTGTTGAGCAGAGGTGATGAACTCTTATATATATCTCTAGATATCTCTTATAAGCTACCATTTCCCAAATCTCTCCGATATTCAACTATTTCAAAACTTACCCGAATACTCTAGACTGTTCTGCCAAAAGCAATGAACGCACGACGACGTGTAGGTGAACCAGTTACTAAACATCAAATGACATGCTAAGTAGAATATAGACCTATAAAGCCCTTTCCGCGAAAGTCAATTCACCACCTATGTAAGCTCTGGTGCAGGCGATCAATAAGCAGACGTGTTAGCCTGTTTGAATCGATATCTTTCGATGTATACCAGCTGAACGGGTTCGATTAACGTATTTCGCGATTACCTGCCCACACACTCACACTCTTAAATATATATATATATAATTTATCTGGTGAGATTCTTATCCACCTCGTTGCCCGTCTAAATGGATGCCACGCCATTTAAGGTTCCCGGGAACGCATCGGGATAGAGCGACCGTAATCATGGCCCCTACTGCCTCTCTCTCTCTCTCTCTCTCTCTCTCTCTCTCTCTCTCTCTCTCTCTCTATATATATATATATATATATATATATATATATATATATATATATATATATTATATATACACAATTACACATATTACACAAGGACATATGTGGTATGATGATATACTTTATAATAGTTACTTTGTGATTATTAGCATAGAACGAGAATTCGTGAATATTCGTTTAATATTCGTGAATATTAGGTTATTTTTAATATTCGTAAATATTCGTAAATATTCGTTGATGACGTCACTGTTTTCCTTTTGGTTACGAACTTATTTAAGACTACTAATTAAGAACATGTGCA
This sequence comes from Aporrectodea caliginosa, assembly GCA_020284085.1. NCBI lineage: Eukaryota > Metazoa > Annelida > Clitellata > Crassiclitellata > Lumbricidae > Aporrectodea > Aporrectodea caliginosa. Next base: position 264,665 of record JACEVL010000409.1, on the reverse strand, counting down.
GTGGTTATGCGGCGCTATACTAAGTGCTGTGGTCCGTAAGCTGGTACACTTAGCCAAATCTTACCATACCCTTGAGGTACTCTGTTAAAAAAGTCGACCATGACCAGAGGCCCGGGAATCTATAGTATCGAGCCGACGAATCTCACACAAGTTTTGGCTTTGTGGTAACATTAATACCATAAAAATTATCATTTGCGCGCTAAACTGTTTCATGCATAACAATATAGCCTTTGTGAGACAGAACCAAGGGAATGAGACACCTTGTGTATAATGTTCCAAGCCAAGCTGAGGGCAAATGAACTGACCCGAATCAGTCTCTCTCTCTCTCTCTCTCTCTCTCTCTCTCTCTCTCTCTCTCTCTCTCTCTTCTCTCTCACACACACACACACACACACACACACACACACACACACACACACACACACTCTCTCTCTCTCACTCACTCACTCACTCTCAGTCTTTGTCCGTCTATCTGTCTGTTTCTGTATCTCTCTGCAGTCTCTCCAATCTCCGAAAACTCAGTATGGGTAATGCCAGTATTATGACGAAGATTCGTTTCAATTAGTTCCAATGATGCCTTCAGCTTAGCGCTTGCCTTACAAGTCAGAGTCCGTTGACTGATAAGAATGAGGCTGACGCATATGTTGTTTAATATTGATGTCACTCGTCTAGCCAAATAGCTACGACGCTCAGTGCCAGCCTTAGGTAGAGGAGATAATAGGCGGCTGCTTAAATCGGCATTTTTAAGGGGCGGTAAATTCCGGTAAAATACACGATGGTCACCTCCGTCAAAAGATGTCATTTATGAGTAAGGATTTTGAAGAATTAAGAATTAAAGGAACTTCAAATTTTTAATATTCGTTGGCCATTTTAATATTCGTCAATATTCGTAAATTTCTAAAAATCTTAATATTCGTAATATGCGCATACTCATTCTATGATTATTAGTGCCAAGGGTAGTATTTTGCCCGAAAAGAAAGCATAGTTGTTGTAGAAGGTTGGAGAGAGTCTGACAGTTGGCTGGAGGAGTTCCGATGGAAGAGTTAGTTTATGGCTTTCCAGCGAAGCCGAAGATTGGAGCATCTAGAGCATAGGCGCAGCTACATTGAGGCAAGAGGAGGCAGTTGCCTCCTCTTGCTTGTTTATATACTGGAACTTCCACTGACCAATGACCCCAATGACCAGTTTTTTCTCAATGGTCTGTGAAGTTGCCTCCTCTTGAATCTAAGTCTCGCTACGTGCCTGATCTGGAGTGAATTTGTGAGGATTAAACCTTTATTTAACCGTAGCTAGAATGTGATGGTATTTATTTGTGGGCAGCTTTTAGGGCAGAGAGCAGTTCAGGATCACTATTGCGTTTATTAAAGCGCTCAATGAAAGATTTGAAGGCCTGGAGATGGGAATAATGACACCAACGATAGGCAAGTGAGAGCAGGATTTGGTAATAATTATTAGTGGCGTGTTTTTCAAGATGCTGGGAAACAGATGGAAAGCGGTGGGCATCAGATATTGAGCAATGCAAATAAACCTGGATATCGCTAGGATAAATCTGCCTTAAGACACAACATGTGGCCAGGACAGTTGCAGGATCAGTTTTGTGAGTGTGCTCGCTTCGGTATCGGTCGATGGTATAGCAAGGGCAAGCAGAGGCGGCCTTTGACAGTTCTGTGCTATAGGCAAGGACAAAAATGCCACCCTTTTATGTTTAATAGTCAAATTTCAAGAAAAAATATGCTTTACTTGCTTTATTTTGCCGGAATTTGCCGTCCCTTGAAAAGAGCCGCTCTAGGCCTGCAGCCGCCTATATCGCCTATACCTAAAGCCGGCTCTGAGGGCAAGGCGACAGCTGAACGGATTCGATAAACGTGTTTTACGCTTCATTTGGTTAAGTGTAGGTGAACCCCCTTCAATGAATGGTAATATATGTTCGTTCACCCTCACGTCTCTTGCCAAATGAAGCGTAAAATGCGTTTATCGAATCCGTTCAGCTGTTGCCTTGCTACCATCGACCGATATCCATGGAGGGAATCAGCTGTTTACATCGAATGAAGTAGAGACATGTAACTGTGAATGTAAACGTTCTCCCATAGATAGATATTCGTTTTTATTTTCTGACACGTTGACAGACCGCAACCAGTTACAATAGAAATATAGGGGAAAAAAAACAAAACAGACAGGTATGCAGTCAGGTGAGACCTAGGGCAAGCGTTTCTAAAGTACACGTGGGATAAAGTTCTTCACGTCCTTAGCAGGCAGTTCAAAGTCATGACGTCTTGGGCGGAGGTTATAATTATCGTCGTCGCACAATTGGTGGAAACAACCCTCGCAAGACATGGCAGTCATTCCTTATAACTGCAGCTGCACCCACCATCTCCTCTACACCCGGCGATCGCGGTGGGAGGAAACCCATCCTCTGAATCCTCTGCACCAGACGCTCATAGCCACCGTATAAGCCATAGGTCCTGCTCATTTTTCAGTGAATTTATCTGGTGAGATTCTTATCCACCTCGTTGCCCGTCTAAATGGATGCCACGCCATTTCAGGTTCCCGGGAACGCATCGGGATAGAGCGACCGTAATCATGGCCCCCCACTGCCCTCTCTCTCTCTCTCTCTCTCTCTCTCTCTCTCTCTCTCTCTCTCTCTCTCTCTCTGTCTCTCTCTCTCTCTCTCTCTCTATATATATATATATATCTTCGTTTATTGATTATTCGGGATGTCACACCGCATCCAGGTACAAGTTAAATATATCGGGTAAGATCCTTCGCCACCGCTGCTCATTTGAACGAGAGGAGACAGCTTGATGTAGAGGTTATAAGCGTTAGTGATGGCAATGGTGGTCGAAAAATGGTTCAGCGCCAGTTTCGGAAAATTAAGAATCTGAAAATTAAGAATCTGAGGTTCAGCTCCAAAACAGGCTGGATGTTTGTTTTATAAATAATATTGGCATCAAAACACAGCAGCGCCTGGGTCCGTCCGCCTGTTGGTCCGTCCGGCCAGTAATCAATTCACGACGAGCAATCTATCGGACGACGGACGAGTCAAGGAGCGAATAAGAGAAACACAAGAAAGAATTAGCTGATTTCAAGAATTAGTCGCTGAGCAATTGCAATTTGCTCTGATTTTTGCTAGATTAAATTTTTTCTGACCTTGAAATGACCTTGAATTATCCAGAATTTGGAGTCAATATTTTCTTCCGATATATAGCTTTCGTCGTATTTTGGCGAATTCAAAATACTTATCAACAATACTTCTCAAAACTAAATTTTACAAACCTTCTGCCAAAAGTATTATTTTACTGTTATAAGGTTTAAGACCTTGACCAGAACGTGACGTTTCGAAAAATCAATTATCTTCTGGTACGTGATCCGGGAGCTACATTGGATCCAGCTCTAGTCTTTAGTCTACTGACCATGTCAGTCATATCTCTCGAACATGCCTATATAATCTACGTCAACATCGTACCATCATTTACTCGCTCTTCCCTCACGCGGTCATCACTCTCGTTTATTGGCTTATCTGCACTAGTGTTGACTTCGGCAACTCCATCTATGCTGGCCTCTTTTAACCCTTATACGGTAACCGGAAGGGGGGGAAAAATAACCCCAAGTCTACTTTTTTCGTACGCTTCTTTTGAATAAAAAAAAAGACTTTTGCTTTTGTGACTTTTCCTAGATATGTTTTTTCTGCACAATGTCGTTTTCAGAGCTCTGGTGCAGGCGATCAATAAGCGACGTGTTAGCCTGTTTGAATCGATATTTTTCGATGTATACCAGCTGAACGGGTTCGATTAACGTATTTCGCGATTACCTGCCCACACACTCTAAATATATATATATATAATTTATCTGGTGAGATTCTTATCCACCTCGTTGCCCGTCTAAATGGATGCCACGCCATTTAAGGTTCCCGGGAACGCATCGGGATAGAGCGACCGTAATGGCCCCTACTTTTTCTACTCTCTCTCTCTCCTCTCTCTCTCTCTCTCTCTCTCTCTCTCTCTCTCTATATATATATATATATATATATATATATATATATATATATATATTATATATTATATATACACAATACACATAATACTTCAGTTTTTCTGTTGGTTGAGGCTCCTTTATAATAGTTACTTTGTGACTTGTAAGCATAGAACGAGAATTCGTGACTACAGGCTTTTAATATTCGTGAATATTAGGTTATTTTTACTATTCGTAAATATTCGTAAATATTCGTTGATGAGACGTGACTGGTTTTCCTTTTGTTTACGAACTTATTTTAGACTACTAATTAAGAACATGTGCAGTGGTTATGCGGCACTTCATACTAAGTGCTGTGGTCCGTAAGCTGGTACACTTAGCCAAATCTTACCATACCCTTGAGGTACTCTGTTAAAAAAGTCGACCATGACCAGAGGCCCGGGGAATCTATAGTATCGGGCCGACGAATCTCACACAAGTTTTGGCTTTGTGGTAACATTAATACCATAAAAATTATCATTTGCGCGCTAAACTGTTTCATGCATAACAATATAGCCTTTGTGAGACAGAACCAAGGGAATGAGACACCTTGTGCATAATGTTCCAAGCCAAGCTGAGGGCAAATGATACTGACCCGAATCAGTCTCTCTCTCTCTCTCTCTCTCTCTCTCTCTCTCTCTCTCTCTCTCTCTCTCTTCTCTCTCCACACACACACACACACACACACACACACACCTAAACGATGTAGTTTTTGAGTTTAAGCCATGTTGTAAATTCCAGATGGCTGCTGATATAGTTTGTATTCTTGAAATATTTTAAGGTGAATGGCAAGCAAGATGGTTATTTTTTTTCATATTGAGACGAATAGTTTGCTTTGAGTTGATGAGCTTTCAGATTGAATATTGAGTTGTAACCATTTGCAAAACATCAGAAGTGGTGTTACACATGATATTAAGTAGGCTGTTGTTTGTACTTGTGGAGCACAATTGTGCTTGATGAAAATTAAAGTCTGAGTTTCATTTTGATGTATTTTGGTATTATACTTAATACAGTTAAAGTAGTACCAATACCAAGATTTTGATTTAGTGTTTCAATATGTAAACGCATTTTAAGTTTTGAGAGTTACTTTTCGATATGTGCTACTGACTAGCACCTTGTGTGTAATATGTACCTTTGATGCCGTTTTCATGTGTATTTTTCACTTGATTCAGTGGTATGGTACTTCAGATTTAGATGTATTGAGATTGGCGTGCTGTACGTACGCTCCTTGGAAGCCAGATTGGCATTATGCGTTTTAGTTTAACTTGTATCAGTATTTTAGTCGGTCATCTAGCATCAGTGTTATTAGTTTTGAAACTTTTTCCATTTGCGGCTGCCATATTTGCTGTGTTACACTTGACAGCTTCTGTTTTCGATGCCTTGTTTCTCCATCAAAGTACGTGAAGCGTTTCAATTAGATTCCTATTTGAAAATGGCATCTATTTTTTTGGACAATTGTCCACTTGTGCTTGCTTTCTCGGTCAACATGAGCAATTTTGTGGCAGTTTTAAACCTTTGTAGGAATCTATGCACAAAATGCATAGCATTTCTTATCCAGAACTATGTAAGCCTTTACCTGTTCTGAGTAAATACTGCATTCCTTTGCGTGTAAATGTACATGTAGGTCTTTGACTTAGCAGACGTTGCTTATTCTGTACAGCATTATCCTTGGACCCGTAACATCTTCTGTTACGGAAAGTGACTATAACCCGACCATTAAGGTAAATCTCCATTTGGCGGAGCAATAGAAATGCCCCACTACATTAAGAAATTATTGTATCAACAATTAACTGCAACATTATTACTTTTAGGGTTAGATACAGCGACCGTCTGCCAAGTGACCTTGATTTTCGTGCGTAAGCAATAATGCTGCTGTCGAGAGTTTAGACGATTATTTTGTTGTTGGAAGAAAAGAACGAAGTGTACAGTTACATATGCTGGTCGTTTTATTGGTTGCTTATTCACAGGTGCTCGTTGAAATCAAAATTGGTAAGGTAATTAAGGGCAAGTTCCGTTCCAAGTTCCTGGGCTTGGCCACATCGCGGCGTTTATGCATGATGTCCTCCACTGGCTCCCGGTCCAGCAGAGCATCCATTATAGAGTCTGTTCTATCGTTTGGCACTGTGTTCTGGCAGAGGACCTGTCTATCACCGGGAGCTCTTTACTTTAACTTTGGCCTGCTCTTGTCGCTGATCTCTGCGCTTGGCCTCTAGAGGTGATTGGTTCCGCATGTGTGCTCTGCCACTAGACAGTCAGGCTTTCTCGATTGTGGGTCCTTCTGTTTGGCATAGCCTCTCCTCTGACCTGCATTCTATTCCGCGAAACCTCTGGTTCCTTTTCTAAACTACTTAAAACTCCTTTTTGACTGTGCCTGGGTCGGGAGCGCATCTGAGTAGTTGTCTTGAAGGGGCGCTACATAAATTTTTAGATAGATAGAAGTTCAAGAAGTAGGAGGCCATCCATAAATAACGTCACACTTTTTGGCAAAAAATTGGCCCCACCCCTGTCATCACAGTTTAAGCATTACGCACTAAGCAGTTCAATGCTGCGTAATCACTGCGTCGCAAAAGTCTAACCCTCTCCCATGTAGACGTGACGTCATTTATGGACGGCCCCTAGGCTAGGCAGGTATACAGATAGGCCTACGATGGATGGTATCTGGGCACGTAGCACTAAGAAAGAGCACGGCCTATGCATGTAGGCTTACGTACGTATGTAGGCCTATGCTTATGTATGCATTGAGGTATATACAGTATAACGGATCTACATGGGTGGCCCATAAGGATGGCTTGAAAATGTTTCTTAAGCTTCTTGTAGCGAAATGGTACGTAGCCTATGCTTAGTGGTAGAATATGTTACAGCCAACAGGAGCTTGCAACCATTTCATTCAAACTAATTTTCAAGACCAACGTTTTATTTGCCTTACTATTCCTCCATTTCATCATCCTGTCTTTACCTGTAACACCAAATACTTTCCGCCTTTATCATCGTCGTCGTCGTCATCATCAATGACCGCCTCTGTAGATCTGTTAGGGCCTACACTGTCACTGTATATACCTCAATGCATACATAAGCATAAGCCTGCATACGTATGTAGGCCTACATGCATAGGCCGTGCTCGTTCTATCTTCGACGTCCATGTTTGCATAAGTAGCTGCCCAGACTTGGCATACGTTAGCAACAAAATACAATGATGTCCTTTGAACAGGTCTGAACGATTAAACCTGTAACACGACTCTTATTTATGGAACATATCTCATCATCATCAATAACAGTGCCGGTAGGTGTCCGAGGCCTTCTTCACAATTGTCTCCATTCTGTAGGATCTGTTTCACACCACTCTTGATTGTCATCTGTCCATTCTCTATGGCAGTCTACGCGGTCTGCCTCTTTTGTTCGTACCCTCCATTATTCCAAACATTGATCTTTCTGTCCTCATCATCGTCATAGCCTATAATAGCCTATATAGCCGTGAACTACACTGGCTTCCCATACAAGCTCGCATCAATTTCAAAATCTGTCTTCTAATGTACAGAATCTACACAAACTGTTCTCCTGCTTACCTTTCTTCACTTGTTACACCCTGTTCCTCTCTCCAATCCAGACGAGGGCTACGTTCATCGTCTCAAGGTGATTTTGTTGTGACACGATCACTCAAAAACTTGGTAACAGGGCATTTGCGCTAGCCGGCCCGGCTGAATGGAACAAACTCCCTGTCTTTATCCGCAAATCCCCAACTTTATCGATTTTCAAAACTAACCTTAAAACACATCTGTTTACTATGATTGATTTTTCTGTTACGCGCCTTTGTGCAAGATTCCAATTTTGTTTAGGCGCGCTATAAATAACAGTCTAATAATAACAATGATCCCATGGCGCGCGGGTCGCCATCTGGTGTGGGACGCGACGGTTGTAGATACCCTTGCACCATCATACATCCAGGCCACGGCAGCGACGGCGGGCGCGGCAGCCGAGATCGCCACGGACAGGAAAATGACCAAGTACAATGCACTTTTGAACACGCACTTTTTCGTGCCTCTTGCTCGAGACCTTAGGTCCAATTAACACCACTGGCCAAAACTTTATATCAGATCTAGGTCGTAGTCTGACGCTGTCCACAGGAGACACCAGAGAAACCTGCTTCTTGCTGCAGCGTCTCTCTATAACTGTCCAGCGGTTCAACTCGGTGGCTTTCCGCGGCACTTTAGCGGAGCCAGACCTAAGGGAGATGTGACACAAACGGCATTTATGACGTTAATTTCAGACGACAGGTTGTCTATTGATGTATTGATGTTGATTGATTGAGAGAATAAATATTGTTGAATTATAATAATAATAATAATAATAATTATATTCGTTTACTGTGTTAACAACAGACATAACGCTGTAGGTGAACATGGGGAAAAATACAGCTAGATAGTACAGTAGGCCTGTGAAGTAATAATCGCTTAGTAAGGGTTCAGGAATAACATACGAGATATAAAATTTTGTGAGTCCTTGTCAGGAAGGTTAAAGTTATGTGGAGCTGACCCTAAGAAAATAGGGCGTACAAAGCAAAATAATGTCAGATTCTGCTCCTCCTTACTTATCATCTTTAGTCACACCATGTGCTGCTCTTGAATCAAGACGTGGATTGCGATCGGCTTCGAAAAGAGACTTCATAATCAAAAGAACAAATCTACAATTTGGAAACAGAATGTTTGAAGTAGCTGGTCCAGCTGAACTCACTACCAGAACTAATCCGAAGATCATCCTCAATTAATATTTTTAAATCTAAACTTAAAACGTATCTCTTCTCTAAGTACTATGATTAGTAAGTACATTGTAACGCGTCCTTTGAGTAAGACTTTGTTTTATTAAGGCGCGTTATAAATGCAAGTTGTATTGTATTGTATTGTAAAGCCGTACAATGTTGGTTAGGAAATAGGCATCTCAGCATCTGAGTGAATGATTCTCATTTAAGAGAACGGCTTTAAAGAGTGAAGTGTCTGCTTTATTAGCAAGAACATTCGTAGAAGGGGAATCTGACTGAATAAACCAGAGCGTTTTTATCTGTTATTCAGTCGTTCTATGCGAAATTTGTACTTTTCGCTCGCCAGTCCCCACCAGGCGGGGGAAGCATACATTGTTCTTGCTATGATGGTCAGTGGCGGCGCCAGAGGGGGGATAGGGGCTTAGCCTCCCCTAACTGCGGCTCAGCCCCAAAAAATTGGGAAATCACTGCAAATCACAGGGAGGAGGGGACAAAAGGGAAGGGCTTGGAGCTTTAGCCCCCCAACCTGAAATCCTGGCGCCTCCACTGATGATGGTTGCGCTGGTGATTAGTTGTAGAGAATCTATAATCTGTAGAGAATCTTTCCTCTTTCATTCTACAAATAGGTCCGAACATTTCTCGACCTATGCTTTATGGACAGGTTTTTTAATTCGCTATTTTAATTGTCGACAAACTTTCTGCGCGAGAATTGCAATGCAAACGAAGTCGCTTTTTATACCTGCGCTATATAACGGTTCGTACGTAAAACAACGACGTCTTCTGTAAAAGCGAAGACAAAGGACGGCTATGACGTCAAAACATCCGCTCCATTGACAGCGATTCCGGTAAAGAAATCGAAGACGCGGTCGAAAGTTTCCGGTGTCAATACGCCGCCATTGTAGTGCCGTGCTTTGTAACGTAGCAACTGAACTCGAAAGAGCGTAAGGGGTTGGCACAGGTTGTATGTTTAATAGAGGTCCATGCAGGCCACAGGTTTCTCTGCGGTCCCACTGCTCTTATGCACACAGAGGATCTAAATCAATCAAAGAATTGACACTACAATGCTTACACAGAGACAGACAGATAAACGCACTGACAGGGACACACAGACATATCGGGGATAGGACTCCTGCTGGATGGCATCTGAAGCAGACATACATAGACAAACAGAAGGAGATTAGACACAGCCATCGGGACAGTCACAGAGATCTGCGTTGTTAATCGTGCACTGGTAAACCCTGGCAAGACTCTTGTTATTTGGTTATAGAGCCAATCAATGGCCTTCGTGGTTTAAAACTGCTGACGATAAGCGCGTATGAAAAGGGAAAGTATAATGTTTTTCCTGCTGTTTCATTTCTTGTTGAAGGCCTGAGGACCCACGCCGTCCTATTTTCAAGAACAATAGCCCCCGTATTGTGGCGCTCCAGATGAATAATTTGTAAAGAATTTATTTTAATAGGCAGGCATTTTCGCACCCTGAATAACAATCCAATGCAGTATACGCCTATAGGCTATAACAAGTAGGCTAATGTTGGTTGTATAGACTATATTGGTTTATTAGGCCGTCGACTATGTAGATCGTTTTGGATTTGCTTAACGATCATGGAAAATATTGTCTTGCAAATCCGCGCAGGTCTTTCATTCAAAGCTGAATGCAATGCTTTTATAGATAGGGGCCTACCGTTGAACTTGCAACCGAACCTGAGAATATACCTGCCCCATGGGCGTATTTAAGGGCTACGGGTTCGACCCCTCCTCCAAAAATAATTTCCGAGAAAAACACAACTTTTCAAAACAAACCCCTTTGCGACCATGTCCAGTGGAAACCCCCAAATGGAAAATCCCCGAAATTGTTTCTGGCTATGCCCTTGGCCTGCCCTAGCGTATTTGTTGTTTGCTGAGAGCACCCTTGCCAGCATGCCAAAAATGGAACTCCATGTAGGACCCATACTCCCATAGGGAATTAGGGTCCCATCTAACGCCCATGGACATGCTGGCGGGGATCTATGAATATGCTGCATAGGTTCCCCACCTGTAACATCTTTTGGCACTGGGGAATCCGGATATTAAGCTAATTAAGCTGAGCATTCTAATCACAGCGATGCCCGCAGTTCAGTGTTTAATCTAGACGTCTCTTGGGGGAAAGTTCCCCCAGGATCGAGTTTTCCCGCCCTCCCCCCAGAAAAAATGAAAAACATGTAATTTTGTACAGAAAGTGTGAAATTTAGGGATAATTCCCAGGATTTATGGTCTACCCCCAATTTTTGTTGGAAAACTCTCGTTACTATCCCTCCCCTCGTGGAAAAGTCTTGGAAAACTGTTGTTACTACCCCCCTTCGAAAATTCCTGGAAAACTCTTGTTACTACCCCCCTCGAGAAAATTTCCCGGTCATGTCAACTTTTAAAATATGTGGGATACCCCCAGAACCCTCGATTCCCTTCCGACAGCAAAGGGAGTAGATTAGATTAAACACTGATCGATGACACACCAACGCCCAACCATAATCCAGCCAAACAGCGAAGATCAACCGGCCAGACTAAGTAGGACAAGCACGCTGTCACAGGTGCAGGCCCACGTACGTCTTGATCGAGCTGATACCCGATCAGCGAGAAGATTTTGGAGAGCGAAATACTCCTCGGACAGTGCATTCTTCAAACACGCATTATAATTGACCAGAACAGTTTTCAATTGTTCACGGCGAAAGTGAGTAGCCGAGTAATAGGATAGTAGTTTCAGTTTAACGACAGTCGACACTGTGTGATAACAACGCTGACTAGCGTCGCCCTCCTCCATATAGGCATAGGGCATGGACGTGCAGTGACGGAGTCGTCGGAGTGAGACAATGCGATTAGGCCTTCCAGCCTATAGGGCCTATGCTTCTATAGGCCCTATTGGACGAAATTTAGTGCCTCATATAATAGGCTAAACTTAATCCATGCTGGAGTGTTAGGAAAACGCGTAGGCCTAACTGTAGGCTACATGCTTTTCTGTAGTCTTCTATAGACCTGTAGCTATAGAATAATGGAATCAACCTTGCTCGCTCTTCGTTTGAATGGGTGCCATGCAGTGGCGTACGGAGCTTAAATGCCGCCCGGGGCGACGGCCGAAAATTCCGCGCCGCGCACTTAATTTGGCAAATTTTCGGAAAATTTTCTTTATTACTTCCGCTAAAATTTGTGATGACCTTTTTTTTTTCTTTTCCCCTCTTACAGTATCATTGTCAGAAGCCGCCCTGTCCTCCGGTATAGCCGCTACCTCATTACGCAGTGGCTTCTATCCCCCCTAAAGAACCGGGCTCAATACCTCCCCTTCCCCCCTCCCGAGCGGGGCCTTCCCTCTCTCCCAGATCCCATATCGCCGACATGAGATTTAGCTAATTTCTGATTAGATAAATGTGTCTGTAATTATAAATATCATCGATCCAACTTCTATTTATGCGAAGATTTCTTTAATCAATCCAGCTTCCATTTAGGCAAACAATTATTTTCATAAATCCATCTTCCATTTTAAATCTTCCACTTTCACCATAAACAATGGATACCAATGCAAAATAGCCTAGTTAAATTAAAGCACGTAAAATGGAGGATTACTGGTAAAGTTGTTCAGTGTTTAAGCATGCGAGTCAACGGGTGTGAATTAAGTAGGCTAGATTAAAATCTCACATTCACAATCACTGAAATGCAACAAATTCATCAATGTAAGAACTTACTCAACTTCTGTCGAGCATTAATGCATTATGGCATGGAGAGAAGAGTTGCTCACAATGCGAAACTGATCAGAAGGTTCAAGCAAAGGTTACAGTTAATTGGGTACGTAGCCTACGTACAGTACGCCACGGTACCGCTAAGTTGTTAACCTGGTAAACTTGAAGGCGTGATGCTTTTGACAGTGTTCTGTCCATTTGTCGGATTTGTCCATTTGAATGTTGCCGCATGCCAACTCGCAACCTCGATATTTATATTTCGTTTTTTCACGCGGCATAGTATTTTTAGTTAATGAAAATTTAATACGTAAGTGAAAGCATATTTTAGGTCTAGGACATTCCCCCCTCCCGGACATTTACCCCCGGACGTTTCCCTCCGAAGATGGACTGATGAAAATAATTCTTTACTTTAATAGAAGTTGGATTGATGAAAGAAATTCTTTACTTTAACAGAAGTTGGATTAATGAAAAAAAATCTTTTCCATATAGAAGCTGGATTCATAAAAATTCTATACTTGAATAAAAGTTGGAAGAAATTCTTTGCTTAAATAGAAATTAGATTGATGAAAGAAGGTCTTTGCTTTAATAGAAGTTGGGTTAATGACAGTTATCATGGACAATGGTAGAGTTACCTACTTACTGTTTGAGGGAAATGTCCGGCGGGGGGGATGTCCGGGGAAATGTCCGGATACCGCATATTTTTAAGTTAAAACCAATGTAAATGTTTATTTTTGTCACAACTATGCAGCCGATATAATGTTGCTCGATTAAGTGCGAGAATGCCATAACACATTAAGTAAGCTTACAGTGTGTTAACAAAATCCAGGGACTTAGTCGGATCGAGGGTGTCACCGGTTCACACTAATAATATTTATACAAGAAATGTGGGTCTTTCACAGGACTGTGAGTGAAGACTCTGTAACTTGCAGAAAGTGTGATAAAAATTGAAAACAAACACTTCCCCCAGTTTTTCACTGGGCTCAACTTGCGCCCGCCCTGTATAGGGATAGAAGCCACTGACGCCACTGTATGCTATTTACTGGATTATTTTTCTTCCTTTCCTTCCTTCTTTGTCTACTTTTATTACTTTCTCTTATACTTTTCAATTTTTTCTTACATTCACTCCTTCTTTTATTTTTCTTCAACCCTATTTTGCCGCCTCTGCTCAAGTGCCGCCCGGGGCGACTCGCCCCCTCTGCCCCCCCCTCGGTACGCCACTGGTGCCATGCAGGCCAATTAGGGCCTATACGCGGTAGGCCTAGGCCTAATCTCTATATATTTTGGCGTAGATTTTAAACTGGAAGAACACGAAAACATGAATAGGTGACCAAAAAGATAGTAGCCTAACCTAGTAATTTTCTGAGGCCTGTATATGGGTTGAATCTTAAAAAGCTGTAGAACGACAGCTAATCAGACGATTAAAAATTTGAAGGCGTCTCTTTTCAATTGACAACGAAAGAGTATTGACGGTCATTTCTTGATTCGTGCCGCGCACAAAACCAAGCAGCTAATTTATTATGCGCAGTCGCTCGTCGTCACGGTCGATTGTGACTATTCTGCATTAACTATTCATCTGCGGCCGTTCTGTCGGAATCTGTCCCACTACGTACGTGGGTCGATGTCTATGCTGAGTGGCTGAGTGCTGTTGCTATACAGCTATAGTCCTTTCGTTTCTGTGTTCCCTGTTTGAAACTCGGTGCGTCCCGAGAAGAGGGAGGTTTTATTCGATTTAAGTAATAAGTAAGCACGTGCTCTATTGAACCGCCCGCAAACGCACTGCGGGAAATTTTCTGTTGTTTCCGCCTCAATCAAAAGATTCTAGGTTACCCCAAAATCGAGTCTTAGGAAAACTCATCTGCCATCATTAGCCGGAGGCTAATGATGGCAGATGAGTGCTAATAAACGAGAGAAGGCGCGTATAGGCCTATACCTACTGTTACTTACCTCCAAGGCAGCCATGTTCATTGTGGTGATATATGTATCTTATATAGCACACACATTTTATATATATATATATATATGCCATTGGTGGCAACTAGCAGTTGGGTGATGTCGCAGTCTGTGTGTGAAAATAACGTGACTGTTAGGTTGGAGCCTATGTAAACGGTAAACCTGCAGTAGCCTATCCATATCCTAAGGCCTAAGTTATAGCCCAGCCTATAGGGGAGAGTCACCTAAGATGGGACGGTTCGTAAGATGGGACAGAACGATTCCTATGGTTATTCGGCAAAGGACGCCACTGTTTTGTGTTGCGAATTACTACTTATCATGAATATTAGACTCTACATAGCAACTATTACTACTTGCGGTGCTATAGCGTTGATTTTATTAATAAGTGAAATTTTTCATGTTCGCTGATGTTATTTGACATCACCGTACTTTTCCGCACAACAACGTATGCTTGATACATCTTTTCACTTTATGGTATGCACCTATAAATAGAGTCATTTTAACTGTTAATCATTTATTCGTTATAGTTGAAAGTTGAGGGATAATGCAAATATTTGTTCTTGAACGACCTGCTACAGGATGCCATAAGATGGGACACCACTGTCCCATCTTAGGCTACAACGGTATCCCAGCTTATGATATGGGACACCACGTGCTGTCCCATCTTAGGCTACAGCGGTATCCCAGCTTATGATATTAAGTGGTGTGATTGATTTGCGCAAAATAAATAGTGTTTAACGAATTGTGAACGGCATTCATTTAATTTATTTATTGTAGGTAGGCTATAGATATATAATGGCCTATTGCAGAAAGTCGGAGATGACGATTTTTTTGTAGCACATGTTGCTAACTTTACAATCTGCCGTCTGTGTTAAATGTTCGACTGCAAATGATAGCGTTATTAAGCTGAAACTGCCTAAGCTGTAATAGTTTTGTAGGTTATATTTTAACATAGGCCTATTGCTGAATATTTTATGATAGCCTACACTTGGGTAGGCCTACTTAGGCCTACTAAATTGGCATTTGGATTAAAATAGTGTAAAAAATCTTTTAAAAGTCTTTAAAAGTCACTGTGAACTTCAACCGGTATGAAATTGTTGATAAATTTGAATAATAGGCCTATAATATGAGTAATTCTGTTGTAATGAATTGAACGTATAATAACATTTTCGCATCCTGACATGATGGAAATTATTGTCCCATCTTATGGGTATAGTTGCTTAAGATGGGACATATTTAGTATTTATTATTTATGACAAGAAGATTGAAATCTTGAATAAATGTTAAACTTTTACAACCACCATTTGAAAGCTATAGATATATATATATACATTATATCTGAGTGGTTTAGTTTAACATAGTGCTTGTAGTTTTAAAAAAATAGGGAGACGACGTTAAGTGTCCCATCTTATAGGTGACTCTCCCCTATGTTGTTTGGAGTGTAGACCTATAGGCCTAATGGCCTATCCTAGAAATGTACAGAAAGTGTACCTTCGCACTGCCGATACATCCTTTGTATTTTGTGTCTGTGTAGCCTAATAATTAATATATAGCTTTTTTAGCTTAGTCGAACTTGGCTGAGAAGGCCTTACGTACGATAAGTGTTGTTGAAAATATTGACACTGGACACATTGTAGTAAATAGATTAAATTAATATTGAAAATATAAGCCAATTCTGTACAACAATTACAGCAAATCCTATCTACCTATAGTGGCGTATTTAATCTACAATAAATAGATTATTATGAGGCTTATCTGATTCCCCATTACAAGTGCACGTGGATCCCATGTTGAAGTTATCGTAGAAGAATTCTTGGATTGGTCTCACGTAGTCGTAGATACTCGAGGATACAAGTGCACGTGGATGGTCAAACATGGTCAAATAGTATTCTAATATCTATTAGATATGTTCGAGTGTTATTAGAGTGCAGTCTCATACATTTGCTAATTATAGGAATATCTGAAGCACATAAAAAGTTAATATGGCCACCATGAAATCACCATGAAATCTATTATAGCAAATGAGGTGAAATATATATAACAGGACTTTGTGATCTTTTTGACAATATTATATATATATATATATGTTGTTAGGGGCCGTCCATAAAGTACGTCACGCTATTTTTGACCATTTTTACCCCCCCCCCTGTCACAAACTGTCACAAAACTCGGACCCCCCCCCCTAAAGTACGTCACACTTTCAACATAGAAATAATAATACTTCCGAAAGCAAGGCTAATACATAAACAAGGCTTCGCAACAGCATTATTACTAGCGCTCTTAGCGAGAGGAATCGTGAAAAACACATTCAGGAGATATGCATTTCATGCTATTTTGACATAAAACTAATTAAAATGTTTCAGAAAATTTTAGAAAATTATTTTTAAAGCTATGAAATTCTACTAAAAAATAAAAATAAATTATAAATAAAATAAAAATAAATAAATGTGTGACGTCACACATGGCCTGACCCCCTGTCCCCTGTCACAAACTGTCACACTTTCTTAAACCCCCTCCCCTGGAGCGTGACGTACTTTATGGACGGCCCCTTATACTATTATACACATTTGTATAATATATATAACAAATAAACCATAAAATTAATATTGTTTAAACTTCATAGGTTCTAGTAATGTAAACTTAGAGCAGTAGTTCACTCGTTTATTTTATAAATTATGAACATTGTTTGTCTACTGTTAGCGTTGTTTGCTGATCCGCCTGATAATCCTGGGAGCGGCTGAGTTGGTGGAAGTGAGGTGGAAGAGAAGGAGACGTTGGAAGCAACTGGAAAACACACAAATACATTTGAAAATTAAGCACACATCTTCGGCTGCAGTGTCAACTATTCCAGATATGGTCGCCTTAGTCACCAGACCCGAGAAGACCAGTGCTCTCCTCTGTTCCCATGCCACAGAGCGGGCCATGAGCTTTCTCAGTACATGGAGCAGGCCACAAGTCTTCCAGGTTGCCAGATAAGATCATCAGAGTTCTGGATCTTAAAAACACTACAATCCTTCTGGATCCTCAAAGAAAGCTATCAGTCTTCTGGATTCTTGTCAGTTTCATGTTCAGTCCATGGAGCAGCCTCAAGCAAAGCATAAATCCTCTCTCTAGCTGTGTCCCTGCACACTGCACCCTATACTTTCTGCGCCCCTAGAGCAACGAGCTGTTAAGTCTCCTTGGCTCTGAGCAGGCTTACATCCCCAAATGCATAATTTTTTCAGCTAACCCAGAGTAGGACACTAGATTGTGATTCTCACGTTTGTAGGACCCTGTCAGCTTGTCTACGGGCATTTGAGACCACCCATAAACTTATGGAGTCCATACCTTCCACAAACAGGAATAGGGCCTATGGTTTCCACATGAACTCCAAGGGGCATATATGCAGGCAGGGTGCAATCAAACAGTGCTTTCTGTGTGGGAAAGAAATACATGTTATCACACTCACACCTGATGTAGGTCCGTTTTACACATTCCTGTAAACAAATTAATGCAGTCCTACCGTCCTACGCATGGTTATAATATATATATACACACAGCCTTCGACCCGTATTTACAGCCTCGTATAGGCCTAGTCGGCTGCCATGATACTATAAATGCAAGTAGGCCTATAGCTAAACAATTGTAATTGTCATCATATTTCACTTCAACAACCGCCATATACCACAATAAACGCCAAACTTCACGAAAATATCGACAAAACTTACCAGAAGCAAGTTCACATTTGCGAAGAATGAGTAGAAAAACAAGAGAAAAACTAAATACTGCCATGACCGATGCAGGCTATTTACACGAACTTAATGCGGATGAATGCATACGTACGGCTATCTATTGAATGGCGTACACGCGACCTATGTTAGCTAAGAATGTATGCATAGCGTACACAGCGCTGCAGGCCTACGTCAGGCAGTTGGCTACAGTACACTTTCAAAGTATACGAACTTACACAAAACTCCCACAGACTATGGCTGCATAATTATGT
Source organism: Aporrectodea caliginosa (assembly GCA_020284085.1). Lineage (NCBI taxonomy): Eukaryota > Metazoa > Annelida > Clitellata > Crassiclitellata > Lumbricidae > Aporrectodea > Aporrectodea caliginosa. The sequence goes on along the minus strand of JACEVL010000409.1, from coordinate 246,268 downwards.
TCAGAAATGTCTGGCCTGCAAGTTCACTTTGTATGAACGCTAAATGTGGAATTCTGTGTAGGCTATGGCAGTACGAATAGAATAATTATTAATAAAGTCATAGGCCTATGACTGACCTACAACTCACTTAAACTCCGCCACTGCCCCATAGGCGTAGCTACATTGAGGCACGAGGAGGCAGTTGCCTCTTCTTACTTTTTAATATACTGGAACTCCCATTGACTATTGGGCTATTGTCCCCAATGACCAGGATTTTGACAGTAGTCTGTGAAGTTGCCTCCTCTTGAATTTAAGTCCAGTGTTTAATCTAGACGTCTCTGGGGGTAAAGTTCCCCCAGGATTGAGTTTCCCCAGAAAAATGAAAGAGATGACATTTTTTAGAATATTGTCTTGGAAAACTCTCGATACTACCCCCCTCGAAAATTCTTCTTGGAAAAGTCTTGTTACTACCCCCCTCGAAAATTCTTGGAAAAATTGTTGTTATTACCCCTTGAAAATCCTTGGAAAACTCTCGTTACTACCCCCTCGAAAATTTGTGGAAAAAAAATTTTGAACTGTTGTTCTTGGTAACACTCGTCCTCCCCCGGTCGTCAACTTTTATAATAAGCTGGATACCCCCAGAACCCTCAATTCCCGACAGCAAGGGACTAGATTAAACACTGATTTAAGTCTAGCTACGCGCCTGCACTGACTAGCTAGTACCAGTCCCAAATCTGGATGAAGGAGGAGGGCGACGCTAATAATCTTTGTAATCAGCGTCGTTAAACTGAAACTACTGCTGCTGCTACTGCTACTATAGGCTACTGTGGCACACTTCAATCCTCCCAGCCCTTCTATCTCCGCCAGTTATTCACGGGTCCAACCACTTAATTCGCTCAACCCGCTCCTCTTCCGCCCTATCACTTCTCCGCCCTTCCGTTATAGCGAAAAATTTGCAAATCGCTCCGTAGCAATTAGCTGTTCCGCTTATCTGGAATAAACTCCCGCCAGATGATAATTATTTTGGCCTGTCGTAGTCTCAAAATCACTACAGCGCCCAAAATAAAACTGCCGGCTGGTCTCAGATTTGCCGTTTAGGCCTACTGTTTTGTCATCTGCAGATTCTTTCCATCTACATGCCATTAATTACTTGTAAAAATGCAGACTCTGGCAGTGGGGTCTACCAATGAGGATTGGGAAAACGATCTCCCAAAGTTGCCAGAAGTGGAGGGGTTAACGTTTTGGACATAAACTGGGGGTTATCAATTTCCGATAATATAACGGTTCTAAATGACTTCTGAGTCTCTTGAATTATATAAATGGGCCATATTGGGGAGTTTGTTCTCCCATTCCATTTAGGAGGTTTTGGTTTAGACGCCGGCCACTAGGCCTACTGCACTCTGGTATGAGAGATCGTAACGAATAGCCTACTGTCGTCATCTTGAGATTTTTGCATATGGCCTACAGTGCCCATAGAAAACTCAACTCAAATCTCACTCTTGAACTCATTTTACTCACTTAATATTACTCATTTTACCCACAAAAACCCTAGCCTAGAGCCTCAGTCTGGCAAGCGAGTGCTCCATGGCCTCATTTTACATAGATTGACCGATCAGTTGCGGAAACCATCTGCTGCTTATTCACACACAGACTAAGTACATATTATTGGTTTAGTTTGGCCTACGTATAACATTGCCTCCCTCACCGTTTCAATTCTAAACACCATCTGCCTTAGTCGTCTGACCCTTTGGGATCATTGACCTGGAACAGATTTTATTAGTCCCCGTGGCGTACCGTACGCCCCTTACACTTGGTTAAGCAGGGTCTGTCTTTGTAAAGTGGGAGTCATGATGGAGCTCTAGCCTACCAGGATTTGGTAGGTAAAACGAGTAAAATTTAAGGAGTAAAATGAGTAAAATGAAGTGAGTAAAATTAAATGAGTAAAATTAAATGAGTAAAATTAAGTGAGTAAAAATAATTGAGTAAAATTAAAAGAGTAAAATGAAGTGAGCAAAATGAGTAAAATTAAGTGAGTAAAATGAGTAAAATTGAGTAAAAATTAAATGAGTAAAATTAAGTGAGTAAAATGAAGTGAGTAAAAATGAGTAAAATTAAGGGAGTAAAATTAAATGAGTAAAATTAAGTGACTAAAATGAGTAAAACTAAATGAGTAGAATCAGTAAGAGAGTGAGATTAGAGTTCATGTAACCTTAGTTGACTGATGCCTGCCAGGAATAGACAACAAGTGCATCATTCTGTGTGTCATGCCTGCAGCCAGTTGGAAACCAAAACATCTGTTCATGAGTCAGCTAAAGTATTGAGTTGCACAGTGGCCCTGTAACTTCCATATGCATCTATCTGCTACCCAGTAGTCAATGGGGACTGAGAAATGCATTCGCAAAATGCGAAACTTCAATAACACACAAGTTTGATGAAACAAGAGTTGTTTGTATTGTGTTTACATTCCCAGTTATTCTGTGTAATTATACCGAAATTATACTGTACGTATAATTTTGTTATTATACATGTGTGCATGCATACATACACTGTAATACACATCAGGGATGGGCAAATTACTCGGAAAAATGTAATTGAATTACAAATTACCTTGTGACATGAAATGTAATTTATTTCAAATTACAAAATACATGGGAAATGTAATTGAATTACAAATTAACAAATTACAAATTGCACAATTTCAAGTAATTTCAATTGCGTAATTTCAATAACTGCCCATCCCTGATACACATTACATATATTATATACTTATATACGTATATATACATATATAGGCCAGCAATGTATGCATGTATGTATAATTCATTCAAGAATTTATATAGCGTCCATTCAAGGTAACTACTCAGAAGTTCTCCCAACTACATATATGGAACTTCTATGACACTTGTTAAATATCCTCACAAAAGTGCTGCCTGATATATGTAATGTATAATGTACAATGTCATTAAAGAGAAGCGTCATTGACAAGCAAAACACTGCACAGAGAACAAGAGTCACTGACGGCGCATTACACACACGTGGAGCTCACCCAATGGGGTTTCCATCCATAGTTGACAGATGACATCATGTTCAGATATACCCATAATAGTAGGGTAGGGCACATTTGAGGTCCTAAAAATGTGCTGTTCAAATGTTCAGAAATGTCAAGTCCCATTACACAGAACTCGTTCCCCTCAAACTATGTTGACTAATATTGTTACCCAGACCACATCACTGATCCCCAACTTCAGATAACGAAGCAGCCTCTGATACAAAAGGTGTGATTTGTTGTTTGGAATGGGCAAAAGGCCTGCTGGGTATATGGGCAGAAGGGAAGAAAATTGGAAGATGCAGCCATGCAATGGGGATAGTCTGAACCAGCAATGGGACAGTCCCCCTTACAAACTTACAATTCTAATCAATCTCTCATTTGCACAATACTAGTTTCTGCAATCTGAAACCAACACATAGACATATGATATATTATTATACGAAAATTTATAGAGCGCATGTTATTATGATTATATGTATAAATGGCATAGTGAGTGGATCAATGGTTCACACTGCAAGCGTTCTTCATGCTAACTCAGTAGTCAGTACTCTATCCATTGGTGGTTAGTAAATAAGACCGATTTTAAGTTAGGAGGTGGTGTCCCATTGATAGAAAGCTGTGGCTGCATTGCTCCAATGCACAACACACCACAAGAGCAATCTCCCACTCTCTTAACCACTTCCAAAGAGATTGCCATGCCAACAACAATTAGCTAATCGATTAGAAAAACAGCTCATTCTAATCGATTAGCTACAAGATTTTGCTCATTTTAATCGATTAGTAAATTTCAGTAGGTAATTCTAATTCTAATTGATTAGCAATTTAACTAATCGATTAGACATCTTTAGACAAACAGTTAATTTTAATTCTAATCGATTAGCTACAAGATTTTGCTAATTCCAATCAATCAGCAAATTTCAACAGCTAATTCTAATCGATTAGCAATTTAACTACTCATGCCCATCTCTGGCGAACTAAAACTTCAAACATTGACAAGAGGTGCAGACCAACACAAACTGCTCCACCCAGGTATAAGCTCTTGCAAAACGGAGTTCATGTATGAAAGTTTGAAACCAAACTGAATTTGAACACAGATATATTAATAGCTATTCAAATTCTTGCACTTATTTTTTGCTGCCGACCAAAAAACCACTTAGAGAATCACTGTAACACGACACAACTGCCTCATACATCATTAACTGTCACATTTCAGCCTACATTAAGTCTTACCATAATCCTCAGTGATGTTAAAATCAGAACTAACATAACGGACAACTTATAATTTCCTGATATTCGTTCGCAAGGGAATATTTACATGAACTGTGAACCACACCGTGTACTCAATTTGCCTCAAATTATTCAGACACGATTTATAACTTGACTGGGCAAATAAGCTGTTCGTCGGTCACTGGCAAGGGTCTTGGAGACAGCTGAACACTCTCATTCGATGTGGAGAGCCGAGTAAAAGATTATCCAAGCAACCTGAAAAAACAAATCACACACACATCTGTAATAACTGCATATGAATGAACCTAACATGTGTTTCTGCAATATACCTGCTGCATTTGAATTAAGTGCTAAGATCACAGAGTTCAACTCGGTGTTTCTGACGCTGTACTGCTAACAACATAGTGCTTACTCTAACTCCAAGAAAGAATTGTCCAAGGAAGCTGTTATGTGTCCAGTTGAGTGTGCAAAGCAAATTCAATATTAAGTAAAAGCATTTCGCAGTTGAATTAAAGTAAAAATGTAAACCAAGTTACATAAATTTAACAGATAAAGCTAAGTTTACAGACAAAAGCACCAAGAAAAAAGCGTACTATTGTTCAACTGCTATTGTTAACTTTGTGCTTCAACCAAGCATTTAACACTTTAATGCCAACAATGTGTACTAAAACTGACAGGGAAACCAATGCAGCTCGTCGTTAAAGTGCTAAACCCCGGACTGTGCTTAGAGGAGGCACTCGTATGCCTTTCTTATTCCATTAACCCATAATGGATGAATGCCAAAGTCATGGACACATGGCCAGTGCATCGCTGGACTTTCCTGTTGTACTTTTCAACTTTTTATGCCAGTTCCTAATCCTAATGCTTGGTGACAGCAGCCAGCAATGGACTGCCATGCTGCACCTTCATCGCAAATATAACACAAATTTCTTAAACACAGCTGCACCCCACTTCAGCGATCAAAGCCACGGCTGACTTACAACAAACGTTGCAAATGAAGTCATGAGGCCCTCTTTAAAAATCTCAGATATTCCACCGTATTCTTCCTCATCGACTTTCTGGAACATACTGAAGTAGACGTAGATGACGGCCATATTGACAGCAAAGAATCTAAAAACATCACATGAAAGAAAACAACACTAAATTGGACACAAGCATAAATTAACCATTTCTTTAAATTCGTCAGTGCACATTTATATGAATATCTTTCAGGAAAACTCATTTCTGTCCTAACAATATCTTTGCACAACTTTCACAATCAGGTAAATCATTTTCCAAACAACTAACTAATAATCAAAACAGTGAAATATGAACCATGACTCAACTTGGCTAGACAATGGCTTAATACAAATGTTGGTTTTTCGACATCTCATCTGACTGTTAAATTTCAGTTATTATACATTCAGCAAATGGAAAATAATGCTCACTTACAGAATAATGCCAATCAGTCCCTTGATTGGAAAAATGCCCCAGGTGATGCCAACTAATAGCCCGATTATCTGTCGAAGCCAGTAGACTACATCTAGAAATTCATCCTAAAAGCAACACACACAACATACACCTGTTTGAGATAAAATGATGCAAGGCATAACAGGTTCTCATGCAAGTGTCATTCAACAATAAAAGTCCTGTGAAGCATAGACATACATACATACTTACATACATACACAGATTCATACACACATACTTATACATATATATCAGCAATCTAATAAATGCTTGACAACTGTCAATTTTCTCACTACACGTTGGGATTCAAACCCTGATGCTGAGGCGACAGGAATTATCAACCTGACATTGTGCCACTCTGCATACTGGGAGCCTACAAATGAACCTAAAATATAACTAGATGTCTGCCTGTCCTAAGACGGTTAAAACGAATTTGATAAATTATCCCATGCTCTCGGGTCGCATGTTGGACGATAGCGGCGCCACCTACTGAAACGAAAATGAGTCTAGTTAGCATAGACACAAAAAATTCACTTCATGAATTACTTCGTAAGATTTCTGTTCTTTTATATTATTAATACATTGAGTGCCCGCATTTTTGCACTACGCTTAAATAAAGTTGTGCTAAAACAGTATAAATCCTCAAAAGTTAACCTGGTAAATGAAACTCGGTGTTACCTTAGAAATACTTATAAAATTTACTTCAGTGTATTGTGCACATCGAAGTCCCCTCGAAGTCCAACTCACACCCCCTCGAAGTCCAACTCACACCTCAACGTGGTGAGGGGGTGGCAACAGTCAGTAGGGGAGTGCCTGCTGAGGCTATGCCATCAGTGGTGAAGGTCTTGGCCGAAGTACCACCTTAGGGCGCTACGCGAGGTGGACAGGCTCAGCAGGAACCCTGAAAAAGCTGGCAAACGTGGGTGGCATCGCCGCCTTTGATACCACATGTGGTTATCAGAGAGCCAGTCCTAAGCCTGGAACTCTCTTTAAGGGAGAAGCGAAGGTCGAGCGGATGGGTGCAGATACTCCGTGTAAAGAAAAAATACGAATGAAATCCAATGCAAGCATTGGACCCCAAAAGGGCCTCGGCCCAGGGATCCGAGGCAAGCGTTGGACACCTACGGGCCTTCGGCCCATGGATCCTGATGATGATGATGATGATGATTGTGCACATTATGTGAGGTCAGTGACTAGCACTCTGTTCTATTGGAGTCTGAGGCGGCCACATTGTTTACACGATGATCGGTCGACCAACAAGGGATGTTGACAATTATCATGAAATTCATATGAATAATCTTGAAAAAAATGTGTGCATTGATAAATGCGTTATCACGTCAAAATGAATTAAAACGTATTGAGATAGCATTCAAGGCTACCTTCATAATTTCCACGTCTCCCGTTTAGGATCACACAGTAAATGTCCGTACAACATTTATACACCCGCTATCTATATCTGCTAATCGTATATGTATGTATGTATATTTGTTTATTTCATAAAACAACAGGCAAAACGCTGTAGGTGAACAATAACAGTTGGCAGTATGGCTACTTATGGACAGGTTAATTAGTACATGTTTTATATAACATTCTTGGGATAAAGTCGCAATCATATAACTGCAAAAGAGAGCATTCTATTAGTTTCATGGACCGCAACTTACCCAATGTCTATGGCGTCGGATCTAACGCTGTGATTCATTGAACTAAAATTTGCACGGACTATAGACATAGAGGGGAGTGTTTCATCGTCAGGCATCGTGAGGGTCTGTTAGGGTCAGGTTAGGCGTCGTGAGAGTTGATTAGGGTCAGTGTCATTATAAAACATGGAAAAATTGTTTACAATGGCAAAGAACGGTTAAGGATCTCCGTGTAAGTTATCCTCCATATGTTATTTATATCAAGCAATCAGGGCGCCCTACAATGCGCCAAAGATACTGTATATTAGCCTACAGTTGTGGTCCATGAAACTAATAGAATGCCCAAAGGATACTGTAGCAGTCCCGAGCTTGGCTAGACTAGATAGAAGGGTGGGTAAACTTGCGCTTTAAGGGTCCCGAATAATGACACCCATATTGGAGGGGAAAATTGACACTAATCAGCCTAGTTCAATGGAAGAAGAGTAGCACTAATGGCGTCGTGAGGGTCGATTAGGGTCAGGTTAAGCGTCGTGAGGGTCGTTTAGGGTCAGGGTTAGGGTTTGTGTCGTCATTAGAATATCTTCAAAATCGGGACCCCTAAAGCGCAAGTTTACCGAAGGGCGCACTGAACTTTATCATTGATAGCCAGGGAATGATGCTGGGTAGTTTTATCCAACTGAACCTTTGACCGCATGTACCTTGTCCGACCACTCAGAGCCGGCGGTTAAAGCTTTCGACAACACAGCCATTACTGAGTTATCTGACGAGATTTTTTCGGTTATCTTTCGCTTTACAGATGCCATATCTCCTATAATTGTTTAACAATTCTATTAAGACAAGACTCCAATAACAGAAAATACGATCCTAAACGTCGCTGATGATGCCACACAACCGAGCGATATTACCAGGCTCTTAAGAAAAAAGATTACAAATATAGAGAGATACGAATCATACGATGGTGAGCAAAAACGTCATCATTAGAACTCCACGAAAATCAGATCACCACCGCGCAAAATAGACATAATAATTATACGTCGATGCCGCGCAACAAGTTGATCCAATAACAAAATTATATGTAATGTAAATCTTCGAAAATTTATCAGCGCTCACTAAAGCTACGTCAGGAAGACCAGCCTTCCCTGGCGCTATATCAAATCAAGTCCGTTATAGCCAGAATGCTCTGTTCGTTCCGGTGCCAGGTCAAAATTCGGAAATCTCAAACCGCAATTAATAGCTATAGGAAAGAATTTTGGGTCGAGATCAGCTACTGTAACATTTGGATAGAAAATTCGAAATCACCTAAGTGAAATATCGAAGCCAGCATAATCCAACAATCGGATCGATATCCGCATGATCACCCTGGATTATCAGTAGGAAAATATGAGGCAAACGCCTACACTCTACCAACAACAATGCATATTAAACAGGGAGACTTAGCCTACGGTAAAAGTAACAATAAAACGATTCAGTTATTTATAAATCCATCCACCTTAACCTCCCTGACTCCTCCAGCTGGGTCTTGACCTGGAACCGATTCCCCGCCTTTGGATTTAGTTTTGACCAGAGCCGTATATATTTTGACTAGACGCCCGTGAATAAGCTGGTTCCCGCGACTTCGTTTTTGGACTCAGTAGAAATCTTTTGATTACGATATTACGATTACGAAGAGTTTAAAATCAACTTTCGCAAAATTATATAGTTCGAATGAAAACTAACAACAGCTATAACAAGACGTTGATTTTAACATTTATAATCACGGTGCTTTAATGCTTCATGCAAAAAACTTGATTTCAAAGTTAACATAATAAGCGATTTTACACTCTTTTGTGGTTAGAGCAAAGGACAAAACTTACGGAACCCGGTTTAGATACGTCATCGCATGTAGAATCTTTAAACCAACGAAACTTTCCAGCTTAAGGCGTTTGGTACAAAATGTGTAGGAGAAATAACTTGTGAACAAATACTAATTTGCCGAGAGGAATTAAATTAATTTAATTGTTAAACGGTAACGGAGCACCTGCGTATAGAAAAGAGATTTTTTTCAAACATAATTCTAATGTGCATGAAAGTAATTTGACACTGTACCAAAGACTACAGTCATAGACGCATGGCCTGCCTCGATGGGTTTCGATGATCGAGTGACTGACCCAATAAATATTATTTAAACTTGGGTAGAGTTACAGAAAAGATACTGCTTAATAATATTATTTCTTATCTTCGTAGGGACTAAAGAATTGTTAAACTTCGCGTTATCGTTGTCAGTATATGGATGATTGAACTTTGTAGCGCCAAACTGGACAAGTGATTGACTTGATTGACGTACTTTGAGTTTGGGTGCTGAATAAATTCGACATTTTTTGCTACTTTAACGTCGTCCACATGGAGAACTTCTGGCACTTTTGCAGTTAAAAACTTCGCATGTGCAGTAATTACTGTTAGTGCTTAGCTTACTTTATTAGCTTGCACCCAGTGCAAGACTGAATTAATACCAAGTTAATTTTCTGTGTATGAAGGAACTCATATATGATTTGTATTTTATGTTGTAACTAGTTCAGCTGTTTGACTGCTGTTAACTTTGTTTTTGAGTTTTGACTTTTGCAATATTCACTTCGAAAAGAGGCAGACAATGGTACAGTGAAGTTACTGCCAGCAGTGCCAGCACTTAATTTTTTAATGATGCTTCATCTGAATCAATATAACCAGTTTTCTTATAATCTAAGGTGTGGTGTTTCTACGGCTGAAGATTCGGCCACATCTTCTGCCACGCAAGGCATGGAGAAATTACTAATGTGGCGAAAGGTTTTTAACATGTGTTCTCATGATGACACTAACCTTGACCCTTACCGACCCTCACTATGCCTAACCTGACACTAACCGACCTTCATGATGCCATTTTATAGGAAAATAATGAATTGTTGATCGTCCTAAGAGTAATTCAGCCATTTCAAGCATGTTTTGAACAATGCTCATGCAGTTTTCAGTGCACGTGCACGATCGAAGGTTTGCACCTTTGAAGTCTTTGGTTTGCTCATGCACGAAGTTTTTCCACCATGGAAGAATTGCTAGTGTGGTGGAATCTTCTACCGCATTAGATTTATCCTAATCTAACATACAATCATTAATGTAATGTAATTTTAAATATGGAGAATATTTGGTTGGAGTTGTTTATAGTTATTTATTAAGAGCATTCATTTATCTGTTTTTAGAAATCATAAGTCAGGACACAAGGAAATGGATAAGAATGCAATCGACGAACGGATCTCGGAGCTGCTGTTGATGTTGAACAGTAGACACTCGAAGTCCGATCTGGAAGAACATGTTCTGGACGCCATACCAGAACTTTTCTCTCTGCTTGCAGATGAGGCTTTTTCGCAGCAGCCAGAAATGGTTGCTGCATGCATGGAGTTGATCGAGCTTCTTCCTGAGGTCTGTCCACCAAAGGAAGTCATCATAGCCCTTTTGGATCAGGCTTATGGGTTCAAGGATGATGTCCATTTCAGAGCTTTGCTGCGTCCAATCGGGAAATCGATCCAGCGTCTGGGGAACAACAAATATCACTCTCTTGATCTGGCTGCTGAAAACCTGTACGATCATCTGGCATCTTTGTCTCTTCCACAAGACAAAGAGGAGCTCGTTGAAACTCTGGTTTTGGGAAGCAGTCCTACTGCTGAAAAGATTTCCTTGATGGTTATGGGATTTCTGGAATTCCTTGAGCCCTTTGTCAAAGAGTTGTCGTGGTTTAACCCTCGGGAATCTTCAGATGTCTGTAGTCCTGTTCAGAAGCACGTGCAAACTCTAACAGTGTGTCTGATTAAGGTCCAGTATCGACCATTGGGTTATCTAAATCTTTCCATCACTGAACCAAAGTCCGTTAGCTGTCTGTGTGGAGAACGTTGCGTTCAGCTGATCAGTCAGCTTCAGCCAAACTTCATCAAAGGATTCAAAGACATTCTGGAGAAAAACGAGGCCATTGCCAGAACGGTAAAACACAGACAAGCAGAAAAGGAGCGATCACAACAGAGCTGTTTATCGGACGAAATAGATGCTTCTGATCCGGAGACTGACATTACAGAGTTACTGGTTCCTGAAATTGGTCTTGCTGTTTTGGCCTACCTCATTTTCGACCAGCATCTTTATTTTAGATCACTCCCTCAGGTCTATACAGCACAGTACGTGTTTGAGATTAACAGACGCTTTGTTATAACGCTTCTTAAAGCTGCCCATAGCCAAATGGTCTACAAAGGAATGAGACTTCACTTGTGTTTACTCGACAACATCCCTGTCCAAAGTCTTGACAGTCATATCCTGCAATGCGACGAAACGCAAGAACTGCTTCGAAGTATCATAAATACTACCATTGCGTGTAAGGTGAAAGAACTGAACCAGTTAGCCGTCATATTATTCAAGAAATTTCTTTCATCCTTCGAAGGGAATGGCAGATTGTTTCTGCTTAACTTTGTTTCGCAATCCTACACCCAGAGTAACGTTCAGGCGTATATTGCAACATTGGTGAAGGATGAGATATGCGAGTGCCTGAACAGTGAGCAAGCAGACAAGAGTTATGCAGCGATATTGCTGAAGAAATTCCTCAACAGATTCTTTAGCTATAAGCCTTCAACCAAAGCAAACCTATTAGAAGAGACCGATCGAATTCTGGCGTCGCTGAATCTGCTTCGTTATCTTGTGATTCGAGACAAACCTTGTCGAAACGCTACTGGAATATGGACTCACGTTCCTGTAATTGAGGAAAACTTCCTGAAAACCCTTCGAGCAGAAATTCAAGTAATGCATTCCTTCATCCAGGATAAAATGCGCATAATACAACAAGGAGGACAATCTGCCAGTAACGTCGCCGATGACTTGAAATACGATGTGACAGTCGGAAACAAGATCTTAGAAAATCTTACGCCAGAACAGCAAATGGAAACGCTCCATTCCGCTTGGAGTAATCTGGATATGGTCGAGAGTGTTCTTATTCGCGTCGAACAGCTAATAGGAGAAGAAAAACAGGGACTCACAGCTTAGAGAATCAAGTTTTAAGTGTGGCATAAATGTCTCAAGAAAGTTACAACATGTGTGATAATGTTGTCATTTCATCCATGTTAACATCAACCATCACAGCATCTTTTTCATATGACTGACACACATACAGTGCACTTCCAAAGGTCTCTGGAGGTGCCATATTTATGCATTATTACAGCCACGGTTTTGGAGAGTTTGACGGTATTCCTTAAATGCACTGGCATCAGTAGTAAGAGAGAAAACTTATGTCAGTTCATTCTTATCATTTATTGCACATTTGGTTCTAATGTTGTGTTCAGCAGTAAAATTTTCAATAAATTTTAGTTTTCTTTGAGCTTGTAGCGAACCTGATTTGTTAGCTCATAGGAACGATTGGTAATTTTATGACTGTATGTTTTGAAATGAAGAATGCAAAGTCCACTTTTAGTGCTAAATTTAGCTGGCAGTCTAAACTGAAGTGGCATGTGATGACCAGGGTGCTCGGCTGTTACAGAAATTACCATCTGGCAAAAATAGAAACTATTAGCTAATGGGCTTGTTTTTGTACATGAAAATATAATTACATGTACTACAAAGTGAAATCCCAGGCCTTTAAGTGAAGTAATGCAGGCTGTCATTTAAGCAGGAAAAAGTTGAACGATATGCTTAGAAGGATTTACTTTTAGTTAATGTTTAATTTTTAAACTGGCTGAGGTGGTTGAGTTTGTTCCATGTATTGTGGAATACACAGGTTCGACTTTGTTCCATGGTATGATGTAGCAAAACCGGGTTCTGATATGTTACCGAAATGGACCAAAACAACTTGGCTTTTGTGGAATTGCTTGTGTGATGCCAAGAAATTTTGGAGATTATACGTTACATATGTTACATTTCAAGCATCTTCCAAAAGCACAGTTTATGTGGGTGGATTCTTGCGTGGCTGGCATGTCCATGTGGGGCCCATACCCCTATGTGGCTCCCATATAGGGGATGCAAATGTAAATGTTTGTGTATATAGCGAATGTATGGTCTTACGGGTCCCATCAAGTGTTGTGGATCTGCCATTGACTGAGACTGGTGTTAATATTATGTAAACAGGAAGAACAGTGCCGTTTTAAGGCCTAGGCACGCGAGGCATGTGCCTCGGGCCCCGCGCAACAGGGGGCCCCGCGACGACCCAAAAAGAAAAACTACATCGCGACCACGTAATAACAATAAGAGAATATTACTGATCAATAGTATAAGTAATAACAACAGCACATTTTAAAGCAAACGTCTGCAATTGTAGTTAAATATGATGATTGGTAATAAGCAGCGAAGCGCAGTCTAAGTAGAGCGCTATAGGAGTTAGAATGAAATAAATCAATAATTCTAGCGCATGGCGCACTTTCATTCGTCTTCTTCAAGTGCTTTTCACAACGCTATCAAAGAATTTTTACCTCTTGGTAAGCTAATATTAATTTTTAATATAAAATTTCTCTCAGTCCTATAATCTAGTCATTTTCTAAATTGTGTTAAATTATAACAAAGCGTAATCAAATTTCTCACAGTTAGTAGAGATCGCCATATTGGTACTCGGTAGTGTTCGAACTTGGCAAACTTATTTAACTGAAAAAAATTTCAAAATTCTCTTGTAACTTCATTTCCACCTCCAATTTATTAACGTTAAGTTATTTTAAATTAATCAAGAATGAGCTTCGCAGCCCTATGGTGCAAGAACGGTTAAGCCGTCTTTCACGAGCATAGAATCAGAGGTAATCTTGGCTTTTAGCGTCGGAAATTAATTTCTGTATTTTTTGCATTTCTCAATTTAAAATGGAAGGTGGATTGATGATAATAATTCTTGCTTAAGTAGAAGCTGGACTGATGAAAAGAATTCTTGCATAAATAGAGGTTGGATTGGTTAAAATAATTATTGCTTAAATAGAAGTTGGATTGATGAAAATATCTGTTTGTGAAGCTAGAAGTTGGATTGATGAAATTAGTTTCTTGTGAAACTAGAAGTTGGATTGACGAAAATAACACTTGCATAAATGGAAACTGGATTGATGAATAAGAATTCTTGTATAAATAGAAGTTGGATTGATGAAAACAATTCTTAGCTGAAGACGAACCGATATGGAATTTGTTCACAATTGCAAATTAATTTCCGATGCTAAATGCCAAGATTACTGAAGGAGATGTGTTAAAGTCTTTGAATTTCGATGATATTATAAGAGACCTTGCTCTGACCAAAATACCATAGCGATTTTCGTTAGAAAATGTCCCGACAATCCATGTACAGCAAACATTTACGCATTACAATCTCACTTTCAATTTGTATAACAAATTCACAAATGGAACTTTTGAAACTAACCTTTTATTTTACACTTGTAGTATACACAGATTGCTGTCTTAGCTGTGTTAGCAGTTTAGTACTATATTAATAAATTTGACAAAATGACACATGCTATGCACATTCAATGCATTAATACAGTACTCTCTCTATGAGATTGAGACAGAAATCAGGTTACGTTTAAAGTTAAGGTTTGTGCCTAGGGCCCCCAAACTCCTTAAAACGGCTCTGAGGAAGAAGTATACAGTATAAAGCAATTTATTGTTGAGAATAGATGTGCCCGTTGATATTAGTAACTAGCGTTTCCCACATAAAGCATCTGCTCTGTTTTTGGCGAAACGTCCCCTTTTGGAAAAATCCCTGTTGCTCCTGTTAGCTATGGGCCATGAAGGCAATGATCAAAAACTATCTGAGTTTGAGTACTTCACCGCAGCATGCCTCTTGAGTCTTTTCAAAACAACCTGTTATATATTGTTCACCAGATGGCACCTGCTTTCATTGCCTATAGCCAAACAATGTAGGCATGCATAACATTGCATACATTTTTCAGTGAACAAGTTGGACCATTCTTAGTCTAATCACACATTTACTCCTCTTCTTATCACACTTTTGACCGTTGTGTAATCACTGCTTTACTTCTCTTTCTTACGTCTAATCTTAAATATGTCTCCTTATCTGAAAATTTGAAGCTTGACTTTTCAAATGAGTGGTGTGACTTTATTTAAGCACTGCAGTTCATCTGTTTTCGTTAAATTTCAAGCTATTCATAGGTCCAAACTTATACGTGGACTTGTCTCTTATGTAAGTAGCAGTACGTGTAATCTCTAAAATTTGAAAATCTAAGCAAAGAGCACCAGCTTATCGACGAGCGCAGTTTTCGTCAAACTTTGTGTCTATAAATACCAAGTGGAGGTGCAAGCAACGGGTGGAAGGTCAATTTTTGTATCGCATTTGTATGTAGACTCTTGAGTGACGTATCGTCTATTTTTCTGTGACATGTCGAATCTGGCTAGAACCGAATAGTCTGATGACATGTCGGCCTTTGTCTGCTTTCTAAAGAGAGGCGAGGTTTCAGCGTAGGAGTCGATCGGGCGAACTGCGCTGTCCAATCCAATGCGAGCGAGCGGTTGGCACACACATGTCGGAAAGTTTGAGGAGGCAATGAACCGTGTATTAGACCTATTTATCGTCGTAGATTGCACACTATAGTGACATCGGAAAATTTATCGTTGGAATTTACCGCCAAACGTAAAAAACACGCATTCGCAGATAGACTATAGGGCTATATTAAAGGCTGACAATTGAAGTCGAACTTCTGAGGCCGATTCTTGGGCGTAGTAAAAAGAAGTACGCCCCCACATTTAGTGCATTGACTTCCTAATTGTTTTTCTCATTTTGAGCCAGACGCCAGTTCGTCCTGTCCTGTCTGTGTGTGTCTGTCTGTGTGTCTGTCTCAGACTGTCTGTGTGCCTATCTGTCTGTCTTGTCCTGTCTGTGTGTCTGTCTGTGTGCCTGTCTGTCTGTGTGTGTATCTGTGCGTCTGTCTGTCTGTGCGTGTCTGTCTGTCTGTGCGCCTCTAAGTACAGTTTCTCTTTAGAAGGGTCTATACAAACTTTCAGGCCTACACCAAAATTACAAGAAATGCTTTACACCTGCCGTTCATCGTTATTGACTTAGGCTTCATAAATCATTCTGGAAGATTTAATAGGCCTACACTTAGACGTAAGCTTACACGCACTAGGGGCCTACGACTTCGGAAGTCGCTGGTGACATCAGAAATTTATCGTTGGAAATTTCAAAGCTCAATATAAAAAACACGCAGTCGCAGACATAGGGCCTATTGGGCCTATAGCGCTATATTAAAGATCTAACAATTGACTTATTTTATTTTCCATACTGAGACGGATTCTCGGATTTAGGATAATAGGCTAATTATGTGTAATTTTAGAAAATTTGACTGTCTTGATCAGCTCTATTGATGTCTGTTTAATACCATGTCTGTATAGGCCTACACCAAAATTGCAGACACAAGCAATTGGTCAATTAAAGAATATTCTTATCTTTATAATACGCGAGCACATGTAGGCCTCGCTAATGCAGTGATTAACAAGTTTAAAATATACTCTTCCGTTTTTCTCCTTAATTGTTCGAATTGATAGACCAATTCAAAAATTTGTGCAAATTATTTTCATTTCATTTCATTTATTATTTTGGGAGCAATAAATTAAATGAATTTGAAGCATACATGGTCTCAGAATAGGTTACAGCTGGTTTGCATTACGGTTTAAACGTAGGCCTACGCAACTGATTTGTATCGACTTCGAATAGGCCTAATGTCCTTTAAGCAGAGCCGGATTAACCGTCCATAAATGACGTCACGCACCTAGGGGGAGGGGTCGGAAATTTGTGACGATGTGTGACGTGGGGGAGGGGGGTCAGCCAAGTGTGACGTCACATCACGTCTGTGTAATTAAATTTAACAATTAACAACAATTTAATCTTAAAATAACAGCTCTAATTTTGAGTATTAAAATTTTCATAATTTTTGATTATTTTAATGTATATGGGCACCATTATTAATAATTTTCTAATTATTTAAATATTTGTCACCATAAGATTTTTAAATACTTATTACAATGACAATAAATGGGCATTGAAACATGTTTTATTATCATGTGGAAGTTTCGTTTTAGGGGGGTCAGAGCTTTGTGACGTCATTTTTCAGGGGGTGTGACTTTTTGTGACGAAGTGTGACGAGGGGAGGGGGGTCAAAAATCGGCCAAAATAGCGTGACGTCATTTATGGACGGCCCCTTAACCTATAAGCGAAATAAGCCATGGCTTAGGGACCCACAACGTTTTGAGGGCCCCCAACAGTCAGGAAATATAAAATCAGATATGGTACAAATTAAGGTCCTATTTGACATTGCTTAGGGCCCCACAACGTTTTGAGGGGCCCCAACTGTCAGGAAATAATAAATCAGATGGTACAAAGGTCCTATTTGACAATTTTCTTCTGGAAAAAGAGTAATAAACATGGTTTTTCTCCAAATCTGGAAAAAAATTTGCATGGCTTTCCTGGTTAGGGCCCCGGATGTCTTAACCCGGCCCTTGGCTTAGGGCCCCCGAAAGTCTTAATCCGGCCCTGCCTTTAAGAGTTTGGATTTCATTTATAGAAGCCTTTAAGAACGCATGCAGTGGTGTCAGGCTTTTTTACACTCCGGTATGTTAAAATTGTGATGTTTTTTAAACGGGAGATATTCAAAAGATCCAATAGGCAATAGCCTATAGGCCTTATGCTCGTCAGCGCAACTCTCGTGACTACAAAAAACGGAAGTAGCCTGACATGTGTTTAGTCACCTCGCACGGAAGAATGGATCCAGTTTAACGACGTTTTATGGCAACAAAGATTACAAAGGCCGTTGACGTCGGCATAAATTATTTTTTTAGCAATTTCTCACCGTTCTTGTGGCATAACACAGTTAGCCTATAGGCCTATCACGTTATTATATAGGCCTACAAGATATTCAATGAAAAATATGCGCTGCAATATAAAATCACAACAGAAGGGCATATATATGCGTAGCAGCGTAGAGGAAAATTGAAGGGATGTGGGACAGCAATTGCACCCTGTAACAAATACGGGTCTGTGGAGCGGCGTAGGCAGCAATGAAGATGATGATGGTGATGATGATGATGATGATGATGATGATGATGATGATGATGATGATGATGATGATGATGATGATGATGATGATGATGATGATGATGATGATGCATGGTGATGGTGATGGTGATGGTGATGGTGATGGTGATGATGATGATGATCGGTAATTGCTTTGACCACTGACTACGTTGGAGGAACTGAGGCTGAAACACCCTGCCAACTGGACACCGCGGGATCCTCGAGGTGGGAGCTGATTACATCCGCCCCAGTACGTCTTGGAATTGGTGGGTCAAGCAGACTCAGACCCGGGGCTTTTGGCGGCGATCAGGGCCATGGTCAACCTGCTGTTTGTTGGCTTGTGCCCTTCTGGGATCCTAGTCACCCTCTTTGGGACACCCTCTTCGCCGTGCGCAAAGACTCTGGGGCCTCCGCCCTATCGATCGTTATTGGCTATTATGGACCAAGGCTTGCGGCCAAATGTGCCAACGCATTCGCAGCGCCAAGAGTGGCGGTGTACCTATCCCAAGACAGATGGGGTGGGCGTAGCGGGGGGCTGCGAGGCGGCACTTCACGCCAACATGGGCGATGACTCCATTCTAGTAAAAGTAGATTTCTCAAACGCCTTAAAAAGCCTCTTTAGAGACCAAATGCTATTCTCGCTCTATACGTTAACTCGGCTATACGGGTACCCTCCAGGCCCCTCCAGCGCCCCAGAGACGAGAGAGGAGCTCTGGGGGCTGGTCCTTGTGAAGAGTCTGATCAGAGGGTGGAACCTCTCTGCGACGCTACGAAACCTTGAGACAGCCTCTTCGGACCTGGGACAAAAAGTAAGCACCGTTACTGGGGACCCACGGGAAACCACTTTTTGGTCCATCGTAGCCTATCTCGCTGATGAAACAACGCAATGACCTTGTTAGAATCAGACGAATGGGGCTTTACCTGACATCTTATTATCTACACTAGATAATATTCAGATCTCTGAGGGCTCCTTTATACCTCGGGGCATTCAAAAATACTAACAATAATAATACGATTTGTATAGTGCTGTAGCGTGGCAGAGGCCGAAGGTTAAGACTCTGTGATTGAGTTGAAAAAGTCAGTGGCAAATGATTCTTTAAAAAGATGGCTCTTGACTCTTGAGCTGTGATTAAAATGTCTTCAGCGATGACTCATTCTTCGTATGATGAGGATGACTATTCCATGCAGTGGGTCCAGCGACTGAGAAGAAACAGTCGCCAAACATCCATTCTATCTTTTTCGCTTTCTCTGCCCGCCTAAAGTTGTAGCCTACACCCAACCCAATATTACTGCTTTGGCCTATTTATCATGGGCTCGGAACGAAGTCAAATCCTTGAGCACTGCGCTTGTGTTGTGTAGGCTATTAGCGCCATATGTTAGCAAGGCTTGCTAGGCCGCAGCTGGGTTTCGATGGGGCTTGTTCACGGGTCGAGCAATAGGACACGAAGTCTGCCTGATACCGATTTCTAAGCGGAATTTCCGAAAAGTGATTGACGTCACGGGCTGTGACACATGATAGGCCAGGGTAGTTAGACTGAAATTTAGACTTCACGATGATATTGCACGTCTCATCCGGCTCTTTATTAACGAAGAATCGACTGTGTGTGTGTGCGTGTGTGTGTCGCTGTCTCTGTCTCTGTCTCTGTCTCTGTCTCTGTCTCTGTCTCTGTCTCTGTCTCTGTCTCTGTCTCTGTCTCTGTGTCTGTCTGTGTCTGTATGTCTGTCTGTCTGTCTGTCTGTCTGTCTGTCTCTCTCTCACTCTCTACTCTCTCTCTCTCTCTCTCTCTCTCTCTCTCTCTCTCTCTCTCTCTCTCTCTCTCTCTCTCTCTCTCTCTCTCTCTCTCTCTCTCGATTACGATCTTGGCCTTGATCTTGATCGTGATCGTTGCGTGCTTCATATCTGTACAAAAACATATATGAAGGGTATTTAATTTCGTTCATAATAATTATGTTAAAATTTCTGTCGTCAAATTTTCTATTAATAGTATCAAACACAACATGCAGTTGTCTCTGCAAATGGGTCAAATGATGTAACGTGGGCGTTTGCTATATATAGCCAAATGGGTCATAGGCCGCTAGAGCCACAGCCTCGGCCATACAATAAACACTACAGGACTTGTCCGTTATTACTCTCAATCGTCGACGCGAAGTAGTTGGTACAGGCCTGCGCGGAGCCTATTATTTAGGCCGATGTATAGCGCATATGGCAGCCAGCTTAATTGAAATGGCGACTTAAGATCGAACTTCTTAGGCATTAGAGTGTGAATTGAGTAAACAAACTGGAATCTCGACGTTTAATTTAGGCCCAATTACTCGTACATGTTCGTTCAAAAGTCGTCACCACTTGGACCGCCGTGTCTATAGAACAAGCCTTCTCCCTGCTAAACAGCAGAAGTTCGTTTTACAAACGTCGACCTTAAAAACGGAAACTAAAGCAGACGACCGTAGGCCTATCTTTGGCGCTTGGGAACACGTATTTAAAACAGGTAGGTTAATTACGCCTGTATTGTCCTTCATACTCTGAAGATTGACATAATATTGAAATATAGGTCTACACACTGATCAATCGTCATTGGAAATTGGAGGTCTAAGCTTAACATATGACCGCTCTGTTAAATATATATACATGTAGGTAGCCATTCTAAGCGAGAACTTTGTCGTTTTCTGGTATCTCAGTGTAGATCCTTGCATGTAGTGGCGTCTACCAATGGGGGGGGGTAGGGAAGGGGGTAGGGAAGGGCGGGGGTAGGGAAGGGCGGGGGAGAACGATCTCCGTTAACGTAGGCTATATTAATTTTCAGTTCTGAGTAGTTTCAGTTAAACGACTCTGTGATAACAATGATCATTATCGTCTCCCCCTCCTTTATCCAGGCTTGGGACTGGCACTGCCTGAGTACGAACAGTGGC